>BPTQ01000002.1:122439169-122858415 GCA_019973895.1 Chrysanthemum seticuspe | reverse complement strand
ATTTTGGGCAAATTGCAAGCCATATAAACGGATTTGAGAAATCTTTACCAAGAGCCGTTTGCTCCTGGATTAGCCAATCCTTTTGTTTATTAGACAAGGCGGACTGATAACCAAATGAGAAAGTGTAGAACACTTACTCCAAAAAAAATTTTGGCCAAAAACGGGGGAATTGGGTAGATAATTCATGAAATTCGTGAGAATTCCATTTGATGCGTGCAAAACCGTCAAGGTTTCTCACACAAGCCGGCCACTTGTGAATGGCCGACCGTAAGAACCTTAAAACAGTTTGAACACGAATGCAATGAAGATCTGGGGAGTATAGTGTTTCCCCGGGTCGTTATGTCCCAGCGAGCTATGCAATGGATTATCAAACGTA
Source organism: Chrysanthemum seticuspe (assembly GCA_019973895.1). NCBI lineage: Eukaryota > Viridiplantae > Streptophyta > Magnoliopsida > Asterales > Asteraceae > Chrysanthemum > Chrysanthemum seticuspe. The sequence continues at coordinate 122,858,039 of BPTQ01000002.1, read as the reverse complement.
TAGTGATCGCGAGATTTGAACGGAAAAAGGATTTGATTGATATTATAACTACAGGAAAAGCCAACAAATTAAAACGGCTTAAATGCAAATTAGAGGAAATTAAAAAGATAAAATCTATTAAATAAACGCTATCACTATAATTAAAATGATGAACGTTTAAAACTTAAAACTAAAAACTAAAAACTTACGTTTAAATTAAAATTACGTAAACGTACAAATAAAAACGTGAGATCTAAGAAATAAAAGTCCTAAAAATATGAAAAATACATTTTTACAATCCTAATGATAAAAGAAAATATTTGGAAAAAGAAAGTTATTTTTATAACTATTATATTAATTATTATTAATTAAAAACTATTTTTAACTATTAAATAATTACCTAAAATACATAAAAATAGGAAATAAAGCTTGAAAAATAAAATTATGAATTGGAAAATCTAAAATATCAAAAGAGACTTTTCAAAACTATTTTTGTAATTTTCTGATTATTTTTCTATTTTCTAGGAATTTAAATCTATTTTAATCTAATTTAAATTATGAAAAATACCAAATAAAAGGGGAAAAATATGGAAAAATCTTTTTTATGCTTTTTATATTTATCTTAAACTGGGAAAATTGAAAAATTATTTTTTGGAACTTTTTCTCAATTATTTGCAATTAAAGCTAATTTAAAATGATTAAAAACTGTTTTTAATCTAGAAAAATAGTGAACAGTGACCAAAATTAATGAAAATTTCAGGGAAATTCTAAAATGTATTCTAAAGCTGTAAAAATTATAAAAACATGGCCCTATGTGAAGGAAATGAAAGCTGCAATGTAAACTGAGTTGGAATAAGCAAATGGAAATAAGCAAATAAGCTCTAAAGTGTACCAACTGATAACATAAGCTAAACTATACTATAACTATTCTAAGGCAACTCTCTGCATCTACTCCTAACTGCTAAAGAGCATTCTACTAGGGATTAAGCCAACTGAACTTATTAAGCAAAACAGAAATATGGCCTCTACTTTAAACCATTGCAGCTGCTTATCTAATAAGCTATCATGAAAACCAAAAGTGAGGGATTTAAGACCACCAACCAGAGAACATGTATCTAAATTTGCAGCTAAAAAGGACTTAATATGAAGAAGTTATTGATCAAATAGAATCTGGCTAAATGGACAGATTGTTGTTGATGTGCAAAACAGTAATGGGTACCTATGTTTAAGCTAATCTACAAGCTAATCAGAGAAGCTTTAGCTAAAACCAGAAATGTGGACATGAAGACCACCTAACAGACTATACTTAAACCAAAAACCAGACCCTATCTTCTTGAAATGAACGGTGTGCATCAACTGCAAGATCTGCAAAATTCAGTTCAGACCTTGTGTTTTGACTTTTAAAAACAGATACAAAGTTGACTATATTGAGATTTGGAAGCAAATACAGGACTGATAATGATGAAATAAGATAAAAAGGAAGCAATGCAAGCTAGATTATCAACTTTTACATCTATAAGCAAGATCTTAATGACTGATTTTCAACAGTTTGGAGAGTAATGGCAGTTTCAAACAAGTTTTGACTAAGAGCTCAAATAACAAATGAACAAAGACAGAAATGGATGCATGAAACTATATCAAACATTAACCAACTGATCTAATCCATTATGTGACCTCTAAAACAGTTTAACAAAGCAATCCAAACACCCCTTAAAGTATTGACAATGAGATTAAAACTACACCAACTGCTACACTAACTCTTGCAACCAATTAAACTGACTCTAACTATGCTAAATACAGCTAATTCAACAGGTTTCAACTATTGAGGATCACAGATTCACTACAAGCATAAAATGCAAGATTGACTAAAAAAATGAAAAGTGAGAAGGTTACTCACACTGATCCAGCTGGGTTGCAGGCCAAAACCAAAGCCAAAACTAATCTAACCTAATCTATTCCACCCCAAATAAACCTCTGCAACACCCATTGTCAGCTTCCATTATCATTCCAATTTGAGCTTTCTGTTGACTTTTGTTGACCATGGATCAATTTTGTTTGAAACTGAATTACAAGCTCACTAAAAGCTATTAAAAGCTTTAATGAACTAGTTTGAGCTTATAAATAAGCCTCTACAAGCTTGTACATAAGAAATTTAAACTGAAATGTTTCACAGTAAACTTGAAATTTTTGAGACTTTAAGTAAAAACTTAGATTGATGGTTAAAAGAACAATACACTGATGTTTAACTTGAATGAGATACAAAGAAGCTTAAATTACATTATTTGAACTAAAACTAAAACTTTTAACTAAAAAAACGACATTAAGAGATATTAAAACTAAATTCTACTACTTTTCTTCTTTCCCCTTGCTTTCTTTTATAGTCCAAACTTCTTTCTCTCTCATTCTGAACAAATCCCAGCTGTCTCCAGGGCCATTGGATCACTTTTGATGAATCTAAGCCCTTGATTGGTTTTGGCGGGAAAAAGGAATTTGGCAGTGGGAGGTTGAGTGAGGAGAGGGGGATGCATTAAATGTTATTTGGAGGTTTGTTGGGGAGAGGGGAACATGGTAGTGTAGGGTGGCTGGAGGGGGGATGGTTGCAGACAAGGATGTCGGGGAAGACAGGGTTTAGGGGGCGGGTTGTTTTTTATTTAAACGTGGTTAATGGGTTGGTCGGGTCAAGGGTTTGGACCGGGTTGGGAGTTGGGCTAGGATTGGGCTTATATAATAACTATGGTCCGTTTGGTTGTTAATTAAACACAAGGACCATTTTGCAATTTCACAAAACCAAGGGACCAAACCTGTAAATTATGAAAAGTAATCCAAGGACTAGATTTGCCAACCTTTAATAGACCAAGGTCTAGTTTTGACACTTTTGAAATTCCCAAGGACTAATTTTGACCATTTTTGGATTTTCAGGGACTAAAACTGTAATTTCTCAAAACTTTTTATATATTTCACCAAAGGACTAAATTTGACAACTTATGATTTAAAAAGGACCTTTGGTGATTTTTCTTTTGAAATTTTGACTCAAGGACTATTTTTGACAATTTTAGAAACTTGGGGGACTAAAACTGCAATTTTTGCAAATTTGATATGTTTTTCATTTGATTTTGATATTTTTGCATTTAAAACACATAAAACACTGATTTGTGATATTTTCATCATTTTGATGTATTTTTGAGTGTTTTCAGATGATTTTGCAGTTTATATTGTACAAAAATGATGAGTATTTAGACACTCATCAGCCACCTACAAGGAGCTTGTTTGATGTTGGCTCCAAAAGGCTTTCCATCTTCATTGTGAATTTGTTTGCATATCACTCAGATGTTCTGGCAATACCACAAGGATAATGCATAGGACTCAAGATATAATCTCTCTTTCCACATTGTGTGAAACAGAGAGTCTTCATTGAAAGTGTCCTAATGAGATTTATTGATGATCTCGTGGCTCTAGACTCAATTTTGTGCATATTTGGATCCTATATCGGAGACTAGAGAGAGGGTCTCCTTCTTCAATATCAACAATCTCTAAGAGAAAGTCGATAGATAATGTCGGTTCCCTGTGAGAATGAAACACGTCCTTTTAAGAGGAACTTGAGTGGTTTGGGAAGTTGAAGTGCAGTGCGTCACTGGGTCAATGACGTCTTGTCTTCAATACCAGTGTTACCTTAGTAAACACCAGTAGCATATGAATTGAACCCGGTTTCTGCCCTAAGGTTGAATAATTTGAGGGCTATTTGTTTTCACCCTTTTCTCATTCAATTCTTTTTCATTCTTCAACCCCTTCAGTGCTTACCGAGACTTCATAACTAGAACCTTGTTGGGTTTATTCTAGTACTAGTTCAGTCTCAGTCCGCACTCTTCCCATATCTCATTTTTCTCCTTTTTTCAATATACCTAAGGACTTCTACACTATCAAGTGGATTGTCCCTGGGTAGATCCCTCCTGTTCTGGCGGATCATGTGAACAAATACCTAACCTTATCATCCTTATATCACCTTACATAAAGTAAAGTTGGTCGGTCTATTTGGTTTTGTTCATCTGCCATTGGAACCAATTGAAAACCATTTGAAAATCAATCCAGATACTTATGATATATTATCAAAGCATTTTGTACCTGAATTGTTTTTGATATTTTTAGAACAAAATCTCCCCCTCAACATGTGCATCAAGTGTTTGAAATTGTTTTGCACACGGAGGCAAGAGAAAGAATTAACTTCTTTGATTACCATTTTCTAAAGGATATCAACATCACTTCCCTGATCAAAACAAATAGATAAAGCATTTTAGGGAATGATGAGGTTTTCATAAGTTTGCTCCCCCTCAATATGTGCCTTGAGGTTAGAAAGAGTTTTGCACATACAAGAGGGAACCTGCACAATGATCACGTTTCAAATCTTTATGGTTTAAGATAGATGCTCCCCCTCAACATGAGCATGAAAATTTTGAAATCGTTTGACACATGTGAGAAGGAGAGCTTGTACATCCTTATAAAACCATTTGCCGAATTATCAGATTAAATCCAATTTAAATCACAAATTCTACCCCGATCACAATTATCAAATCATTTGAGATTTGAGATCTCTGTAGATTTAAATTGATTTTGAAAGCTTTTAAGGAGAATTGTGACTTGATCATGAAAACGTTTTAACTGATAAGGATCAGATTTTAAGACTTTAAACTCCATTGAATAAACATGCATGATTATCTTGTGAAAACAATTGAATGACAAATAACCTTTTAATTTAATTGAAATCATTCTCCCCCTCAATCAATGACATAAGTTGTTGACTGAGAGATATATATTTTTTTTGACAAAAGTTAAGTCCAGATGATTTCCAAAAATAGAGTCCGAGTTATTTTTCAATACAACTAGTTTTCATTAGATAGACAGGATTTGTTTAAAGAATCAGAGCATGAGATTTGAAAAACAAGATAAAGCATGGCTCTGTTCTTTCTTTGAAAAGCGGGTTACTGCCTGAAATGACAATAAACCATTGTTTCTCTTTCTCCCAAAAATATTTTTTGATTTTATTTTTATATATAAAAATTCGAACAACATCTAAAGTCACGTGTCATTCTTTGAATGACAGCACAAAGACCATAGATATTATCGAACCGAGAAAAGCATGACAAAAAGACAGTATTTTTTTTTTTTTTGAAGATTTTTCAAATTTTTATGGATTTTGAAAGTTTTATATTTTTCTATTTGATTTTTTGTAGGTTTTATAATTTTGTATTTTGTTTTTCAAATAAATATTTACAAGAGATAGATGAAGGAAACCTTTTACTCCTCTTCTTCCTCTTGAAGACGTTTAAGTGTTTCTGGTTGTAGGCTCTTAAGACCCAGTCGTGGAAGGATAAACTCAAAACGTTCTCTAGGAAGAGCTTTGGTGAAGATGTCTGCTAACTGGTATTCAGTCCTCACAAAGTAAAGTTCCACCACACCGTTTTCAACTTGCTCCTTGATGAAATGATGTCGAATGTCGATATGCTTTGCTCTTGAGTGTTGTACGTTGTTGCATGAGAGAGCAATAGCACTTTTATTATCACAGTACAGCGGGATTTTGTTAAATTCAAAGCCATAGTCAAATAATTGGGATCTCATCCATAGGATTTGAGCACAACAAGATGACATGGCTATGTATTCAGCCTCTGTAGAGGAAATAGAAGTACTCATTTGTTTCTTTGAAGACCAGCTCACAAGCTTATCACCCAAAAACTAAGCACCTCCAGACGTACTTCGACGAGTATCTTGACATCCTGCATGATCAGCATCTGCATAGGCTATTAGTGACATACCGGTGTCCTTCGGGTACCAAAGTCCAATATTGATGGTTCCTTGGAGATACCGAAAGACCCGTTTAACCGCTTCAAGGTGCTTTTTAGTAGGCTTAGCCTGATATCTAGCACACATGCAAACAGCGAACAAGATGTCTGGTCTACTAGCTGTGAGGTACATCAGGGATCCAATCATACTACGATATTTTGTTTGGTCTACCATGATCCCTGAGTGGTCCTCATCTAGTTTAGTACGTTCAATCATGGGAGTGTTAACAGGGTCACTTGAATCAAATCCAAATTTCTTTAAAATCTCATTTGCATATTTAGATTGATTTATGCAAATGCCTCCGGGACTTTGTGAAATTTGTAATCCTAAGAAAAATGACATTTGTCCCATCATTGACATTTGAAATTTAGAACCCATTTCATTTGAAAAACGGTCACACACATTGGGGTCAGTCGAGGCAAAGATGATATCATCAACATAAATTTGAACGTGAATTAAATGTTTGCCTGACTTCCTGGTGAACAATGTTGGATCAACTGCTCCTTTGCTAAATCCGATAGATAGAAGAAACTTTGATAGCGTATCATACCATGCCCTTGGAGCTTGCTTTAAACCGTAAAGAGCCTTCTTCAAACGATAAACGTGAGTAGGATGCTCTGGATTCACAAAGCCTTCAGGTTGGCTGACGTAGACGACTTCTTTAAGATCTCCGTTCAGAAATGCCGTCTTTACATCCATTTGATAGACTACCATGTTCTTACTAGCAGCATTAGCCAAGAAGATTTTGATTGCCTCGATACGAGCAACAGGAGCAAAATATTCTTTAAAGTCAACCCTTCTCTTGACGGTATCCTTTAGCAACCAATCGAGCATTGTTCTTTAACACATCACCATGCTCATCAAGTTTCACTTTGAAGATCCATTTTAGAGCAATGATCGTAGCACAATCTGGAGCAGGTACTAATTCCCATACATCAAGTCGATCAAACTCATGAATTTCTTCTTGCATGGCATTGAACCAGCTGTCTTCATTCATGGCGGTTTTAACATCTTTTGGTTCGATCTTAGAGAGTACGGAGTTGAAGAAGCACCATAAGGCATCGGTTGCAAGTTGTTTCCGTGTGGATACTGGACGAGAGGGATTTCCAATGATGTTGTCTAATGGATGATCGTGAGTCCATTTTCTGAGGTGTTCATGTGGCTGTTGTTGAGGGACAAAAGTAGCAGAGTCGATGCTCCTGAAGAAGATGGTTCTGATGAAGATTCCGGAGCAAATATGTTTTCAAATGGAGCATCTTCAAGTGTAGCAAAGGGATTAACTTCATCATTGATGCCAGAAACAGTTCCATGATGTACATTCGAAGATTGATGATTTGTTGATGAGACCGAGTGATCAGCAGCAGGCGCTTCTTGACTTAATGATATTGAGACTGAAGTATTGACTTCATTCACAGGGATATGAACAGCCTCTACTGTAGGAATTGACAGTTCATTAGCACTTGGCTCATAATGTTCATCAAACATAGGATCAAACAATTTCTTTAAATCATCTTCAGATGGAGGTACATATGGAGTTACTGGAGAGGAGTTTGGTACAAGGGATGAACCAATGGGACTGTTTTGAAGTGCGGGTCCTGAACTGGATTGTCCAGGAGCCATTTACCCGGTAAGCTCATCAAACATGACGTGAATTGTTTCCATGATATTTTGGGTTCTCTTGTTGTAGATTCGGTAACCTTTTCTGTTTGGTGCATATCCTACAAATACTCCAATGTCAGCTTTAGCTCCCAGTTTTCCCAAATCTTGACCATCATTAGTTGGATAACATAAAGCACCAAACACACGAAGGTATGATAGATCAGGTTTTCTATTGTGGATAAGTTCATAAGGAGTCTTTCCATGAGAAGTGTGAATTAGAGATCGATTTTGAGTGTAATAACCAGTGGCAATAGCTTCAGCCTATAAAAACATTGGAACCTTTGAGTAAATCAGCATTGTTCTTGCGGCTTCTACAAGAGTTCGATTTCATCTTTCAACTACACCGTTCTGTTAAGGAGTTCGAGGAACACATCTTTGAGGACTGATTCCAACATTTTCATAAAATTCATTGAGTACTTTATTAACAAACTCAGTTCCATTGTCAGTTCGGACGATTCAAACTGTTTTGTTGAGTCTGATCTGAAGTTGTTTAATGAGTTTAATGATGACATCTGGAGTTTCGTCCTTTTTCCTCAAAAACTTAACCCAGGTGAATCGGGAGAAGTCATCAACCACTACTAACACATATCTCTTCCCATTAATAGTTTGTACTCTCATTGGACCGCACAGATCCATATGAAGGGTATGAAGAACTTCCATTACAGAGTTTGTGGGTTTTGGTTTGTGGACATATTTCGTGCATTTTCTCAATTGACAAGCTGAGCAAAGATGATCTTTTTCATATTTTAATCTGGGTAAGCCTCTGACAAGATCCTTTCTGGAAAGGTTGTTTATGGTACCAAAGTTCAAGTGATTGAGACGACGATGCCATAACCAAGACTTTGTTTTAGATGCCTTTGACAGCAAGTAGATTGGAGAAGACTTCATCATGTCATCGATAGAGATGGTGTATAGATTAGAACCTCGAGTACCTCTTAATAATTCTACACCGTCAAGTTCTCTAACGAAGCAAGTATGTTTTCTAAAAGCCACTTCTAGATCGGAATCATAGAATTGACCAACAGAGAACAAATTATGACCAAGACCTTCCACATAATATACCCTGGAAATTACACTTTTACCTACCACATAATCTCCATAACCCATAATAGCTCCAAAATGGTCGTTCCCGAATCTAACTGTCCCGATGAATTTACTCACAAAGTTCATGAGCCGCGACCGGTCTCCAGTCATATGCTTGGAACAGCCTGAGTCCAGGTACCACAGAACGATTTGAACGATCTGCAGTTGAACACAAACAAGAATGGATAACTGGATAATTGGGATCCCCATGCAAGAATGGGTTCCATTTGGTTAGTAACAGTGATTGGAACACCCACATCAGAAATAGAAACATTCATATCAGAAATTGAGGCAATGGAATCATTATGAATAGATGCAGTACTAGTGTCCGTATTTGCCCTATTCAAAGTATGTTCACTTCTTAAGGGAATAGTTCTACCAGTAGGCATCCATTTTCTAGTGGGCGTTGCCTGATTGACCTTATGGCCAACAGGTATCCATTGATAACCTATCTTACTAAATGTTCTTCCTGTGGGCTTCCACTGTTTTCTAACTTTCTTTCGCCTTTGCCTTTTTGCCTTATTAGCATGATATTTTGCATTAACAAGATTAACTGGGGATTTGAAAGCATTAGACAAAGCATTCACACCACATTCATTATTAGTAACAGAATTCAAGCAGACATCATAACAAGGTTTGCAAATAGTATCAGAATTCGAATTAATTACAGTACGCCTATGGCTAATACTAGAATCAACACGATTCGTTTTATTCAGCTCAAACTTAAAGTTCCTAGGTTGGTCTTCTACTCTCTTCCAATGCACATTCTTAGCTTGCGAGGTCCTATCATTCCTTGTATTGTCTTGAGACTTTGACCTGCTCGCTTTAATGTCACTGATTACTCCTGTAGAGGAAATGGGAACATTAGTTGGTTTTGCTACTCTTTGCATCTCCTGTTTAGATGTGCTGGGATCTGAACTACATGTAGGCACACTAAGGTTCACTTTCTTAACACTAGAAGTGCTGGGATTTGTACACCTAGAAGGCACACTAGAGTTCGCTTTCTTAGCACTAACAGATCTGGAATCTGAACTACTTGAGGGCACACTAAGGTTCACATTCATAACATTGGGCATTGAATGGATTTCATGCTTGGCACTAGGCATAGAACAAGGAATCAAAGGATTAACTCTCTCACCTAAGGACTTAGGGCATATTGTGATTAAGCATTCTAGAAGTTCTTGAGATCGTTCGGCATATAAGCATGCATGCCCAATTGCATTATCAAGTGGTTTCTCTAACTTATCCTCTTCAACAATCTCACGGAGACATTCTAGACAATCCTTAAGGTACGAGAAATATGTTTGAATTGCAAGTTTGTTATTCCTAAGATGAGGGGGAACATATTTCACAAACAAAGCATATTTATTACAAGAGTGAACCTTTGATACACCATTCTCCCCATTGGTCATTGGCATTTTCCCTTTTACCTGGCTCTTCAGATTCTCAATTTCCTTTTTCAATGAAGCTATTTGTTTGTTATTTTTGTTACGAGTGACCTTTATTGATTCAAATAACTCATTGAAATGACGTTTAACCTTTTCATTTTCTTCTAGAAAAATTTCGTTTTCCTTTTGTAATGCATTTACTAAGTTTTGAAGATGAAACGTTTGAGAATTCTGAGAATCTAAAGGAGGAGGCATTTGGGAGCCAGTCACATTGTTCTTTTCACCCTTTAATTGGGAGATTTGGGCTTTCAATTTTCTGATCGTGTTACAATGAACTTGAATCTGTTCATCATGTTTGTTTATTTGAAAAACTGCATCAAACTCTGGAGCATCTGAGGATGTCTTGATATTTGAAGTTTTGACATTTTCTTTAAGATGTTAATATTTTAGTTGTAAATTAAAATGCTCAACCTCTAGTTTAGAAAAATGTTTAACCAAATTGTCGTGATCATCCAGTTCAATTTTCTCATTTAGTTTAGAATTAGTCTTTTCAAGCTCAATGACACGATCATGGGAGACTTTCAGGGCAACAGATAATTCATGAAATTGAGAAGCATTAATGGAATAATTTGTAGCAGTGAAAAACACATCTTGAGCAACACATTCAGAAATAAGATTCTCATTCAGTGTATGCAAGTTCTTCCTCTCAATCTCATTATATTTTAATTCTCGCTCATAGTCACTAACCTCAACGATCATTGCATCAAATTCCTTTTCCATTTCTTTAATGTCTAAATTCATTCCCTTTTTAAGACTTTCAAATTGATCTTTTAGTTGTTTAAAGAAGGGCATGACTTCAGTTAAATAACATTATTTCTTTCGTTTGCTCAAAACCCCTTTCCCCTTCAGTTATACCAGTGGGTGTGATCCTTTTCTTACAAGTTTTCTCAAAATCAACAAATAGTTGAAAAATAACATATTGACTTATTAAGGTCTTGCTTTTAGTGGCAATAGTCCTAGGAACTAAATGAATTGGTGTATTGGGAGGATACACAGTCGCTGAAGGCATTTTCCTAAAGGTGGGGTTTGTTACAACAAGATTCTCTGCTTTTAGCTTATCTAAATCCTTTTTCCAGAGCACTTGTTCGGGGGTTAACAATGTCTGAGGCTTAAACTTGTTCAGGGAAATCCAATTCTCCTTTTTGTAATCATGAGGTGTGATAATTATTTTCTTCTATTTACATTTTGGATCATCTAGTTTCTTGTTCATCTTCTCCCTAGTGACTTCATCTGATTTCTTATCTTCCTCTGTGCACTCAGCGCAACTAGGTTTCTGTCTAGGCTTAAGGATTTCATTACCATCATAAATTACCTTATGAGCACTTCTAGCCTTCTTAATGACCTCAGGATTTGGTTCCTCGACAAGGGGAATGATATGCTTATCACTTAAGACTCTATGCTTAGTGATCATGTGAGCAGTCTGAATGGTGTTCCCTTGTACGTACAACTTGTTTTCAAGCTTGTTTTTCAAAGTTTTCAGATTAGAAAAATCTTTCAAAAGTTTTGATTCCTTAGCATTGAATTCTTGCTTAAGCTTTTTCATATTTTCTTGAAGTTCTTGTTTTTGCTTAGCAGTTTTAGAAAGCTTTTCTTGTAAGGAGTTTAACTCTTGTTTTAATACTTCTTCTCTAAAATTACTTTTTCTAATGATTGTACGCATTTGGTCATCCATTTCCTGCTCACGAGTGGTCAACTTAAATTTAGCACATTGTTCATAAATAGCAACACGTTCTTTATAGGCATTCAGTTCAGAGACAATAGAATCATCAGGGGCACATGCAGTGAATTCATCAAAAACATAGTCATCATTGACTGCAGAAGATGCATTACTTGGTACAATCTCACTTTCACTTTGCTTCACATATTGATCATATGGGACACCATTGCTATTACCCACATTATCAATATCTGATTCATAAGTCTCAAGAGATTGTACTTCATTATGCATCTTTTGCTCATCAACATCATCATATAGTTTTAATACCTCTGAAATGATTTTGTCTTTGGATGGACCAGTTTGTTGTGGAGGAGAGACCTTTGGAGACACCATAGGAGAAATGCTAGCCATGAAGATTGTATGAGCAGTAGGTTCATCATCTACATCATAATCAAATGCATCACAATGAGCTACTTGAAAGGCATTCTGATGATTATGACCTATCTCCTGAATCGGCTGTTCATCAACATCAGCATCATAAGTCTTGGCATTTCCTTCAGCAAGAAACAGTAACAACTCTTCATCCAAAGCTGCTACATTGTCCTGAGCTTGCACTAGCAACATCTTATCCCTGAAGTACTCAGCATTTTGTGGACGTTTTGGAGATGTGCAATTCCTTGCAATGTGTCCCTCACCACCACAGTTGTAGCATTTGATAGGCTTCGTTTGTCCTTGATTTCCAACCCTTCCTCGATTCTGATTTCCACCATAGCCTCCACCTACTCCACCTCTTCTCTGATCAAACTGCCTTTCTTGAACTGGCTGCACCATAACCTTCCCATCTCTGACAGTGGCTTGATTGTGTGGATTGGATGCTGTTCTGAGATTGTTGTTGGTGTGTGGGAGAGTGTTCATGTTTTGACTGATCATGAGAGCTAGTTGATTAATGAAGTATCCCACGGATGCATCAGCATCAGCTTGTTTGAACATTGGATCAGGAATGAGTTTGTGATTACCATTGCCCAAGGGTACAACTTGAGAAGCTTTGGTGGTGATCCCAACATTTTTGTAAAAGCAGTTGAATCATTTGATGAACTTGTTTCTCCCTGATTGGTTTTGAACTGTTCTAGAATCCTTTTTTCAAACATAACATGTCTTTCATTCTGGAGAAGGAAGGCATACAGTTGCTCATAGTTTGTATTCTTCAATCCTTTAGTGAGCTTCACGGAAGTGACAAACTTGTGCCATTCGGGATTCATGTTGTTCACAAATTTTGAGTTCAGCTAAATGTTAGGCATAGTCATTTTGATGTTCCTCATGTCATTCACCAGCATATGGAATCTCACATAGTACTCATAGACACTCTCATCAGGTTTCATCTTGAAATGCTCAAATTCATCATATAGTTGAGATTCTCTATCTTCAACAGTCAAATCAGAACCTGAGAGAAGCATCTTGACATTATCCCATACAGCCTTTGCTTCAGTGTTGTGATTGATAAGCTTGTAGATGTCTTTTGGAAGACCTTGCAGTATAATGTTAGAAGCCCTGATATCTGCATCGAATCTCTTCTTCTCCTTATCATCGAGCTCATCATACGTCTTTGGTCTGTCTATTCCGTAAATCAATGTTCCATCTTCAGCTGTATCAAGTATGTCTCTAGTAGTCTCAACCCGATAAGGTCCTTCATCAATGGATTTGAGAATGTTAACCCCATTTTCCTTCCCAAGACAGTACAATCTGATTCGTTGAGCCCAAGAGTCGTAGTTAGTTCTGTCAAGCATGGGTGGACGAGTATCTGAACCAGCTGCTTGAACATCCTCGGCAACAGTGGAGATGATTGTAGGAACGTTGGTAGACATGTTAACAGATTAAACGGGATTTTATAACTCTATGATTAAACTGGGAAATAGATTCTTTCACGGGATTTTACTAAATCAAGATAAAACCGTATTACAGACAGAATCAACCAAGTCGCTAGGTAACCTTGAACCAAGTCGCTAAGCACCAAGTCGCTATAATGCCAAGTTGCTAAGACACAGTCAAGTCGCTAAATAGCAATTCGCTAAGAACCAAGTCGCTAGGAAAATTTTGACAGCAAGTCGCTAAGCTCCAAGTCGCTAAGTTGTCAAGTCGCTAAAGAGCAACTCGCTAAGCACCAAATCGCTAACACCAAGTCGTTAACAAACTTAATTACAAGTCGCTAACTTTCACCAAGTCGCTACCCGTAGTGGAGAATCCACTAAGTGTACTGTTTGTCGGCTTGTCTCAATAGACAAGTCGCTAGCTCAACTCGCTACGTCCTTCAACTACAACTCGCTACCAAATTACAAAGCAAGTCGCTACCAAGATAAATTATCCGTGGCTCAAGTCGCTAGCTAGAAAATCACATAAACACCCCTTTTCAATCCAAAAACAACCCAACCACGATGATTCAAGCTTACCAAATCAAAACCCAAGCACATACACTGATTCTAAACACAAAACAACACCCAAAATTCAAACTTTAACACTAGAAATGATCCAAATGATGCAAAAACCACAAAACTTTTTCAAACTCTAAAACCACCTAAAAGTCACTAGAAATCCAAAGATATGTAAGAGATGATCAAACCATGGCTCTTGATACCATTTGTAACATATTGGATTTCACAAACACACTAAACCATAAGATCAAATGGGCGTATAATAGGTTTTAGAGAGAGAAAGTTAGAGGTTTGGGAACTTTAGTGAGAGAAAAAAAATATCTTATTATGAGCTCCAACTCTCTACCTTGAGAGGTAGAGAGTATTTATAGTCTTTACATAAATCGCCACCTATCGGGCTGTAGATCAGGCATACAGTGGGTAAAGACCCGTCCGTCCTCCACGGTGTTACTTAAAATAAATACTACTTAACTTATAATAATCTACGACTACGAGCTTTCTAACGATTACATATATTTGAGGTGACCGACTCTTTAATACATGGATTTACTAAATCTTAACACGTACTCTAAAAATGCAAACTAAACCAAATTAACCTCTAAAATTGAACTAATATTTTTCTATGGCTAAAAATGTAATTTAAAAATTACCTAAAATTTAAAACTAATTTTTTTGGTTTTTCATAATTTTATTTGAATTAAAAACTATTTTTTGTATTTTTAAATTGACTTATAAAGCAAGATAATATGAAAATTTGCAAGAAAATTACAAAACTATTTTTGAAAAATCTAAATAAACTAAAAATGATTTTTAAAAATTAAAACTGAAATTATATTTTTTAGAATTTTTCTTTATTATGAATTAAAAGCTATTAAAAACTGATTTAAATCTAGAAAAATAGTAAATGACTGTTGAAAAATATGAAAAATTGCAGATAAATCATAAATGATACTGAGAATCTATGAAAAATATGAGGGACATCTTATCACACCTAAATAAGCACTATAGGCTAAAACTGTTTCAAATAAGCACTTTAAAATAAGCACTTAAGCACTACAAGCTACCAAAAGTCCACAATGACTAAAACCTATTCTAATATACTTATAGAAGCAGATTAAGATGAGATAAGATCAAAATATAAGCTGATAAGCACTTTTGTTCTTCCAAAAATCAAACAGCCTAGCTGGCACTATTGCAGCTCAAAAATAAGTGACCAATTAAGCAGTTTATGGAAAAACAAAAGAGCAGATACCAAGCTTACACTACAGGCTACCTAAATACCAAAAATGACTCAATTTCAACACCAAATTACCACTCAAATCTGCTCTCAAACAGGCCTGCACATATGCTTTAACAAGATGCAGGGCATAAATGTTCACAACTGACCCACTTTCAGCTGTTAAAAAGCTTTAAAATAAAATTCTAAAAAATAAGATAAAATTTCTAGCTTGTAGACAGGCTACTAACTCTACAATCCCAAAATTACAGCTACTTTTGACTTAAAATGAGAGAATTAAAAATATAAAAGCTAAGCTAATTGCAAACTGTTATGCATTTTTTTGACTTTTTCTGAAAACTTGAATTTTGACTAAATTGAGTTTTGATTGAACCTAATTGAATAAAAATGAGATGTTAAGTTGCAAAATGATCTAATGAAGCTACATTAACTAAAAGTGCACCTATAATGATGAATAAGCAAACCAAAAACTTCAACAGCTTGATGTTTATGAAGATTAAGGAGAGTTTTGACTTTTTGTGTAGTATGCAATATTTTGATCTAACCTACCTATATGAACTAAATGAAGACTAACTAAACTACTCTTACCATTGATTCAACCTAGATCTCTTAAATCACTACTACCCCAAACACCAATTTTGAGACTGTTGTGATAGTTTTTCAAAGCAAATCAGTGAATTAAAACACTAGACCTAATGACAGATTACTAGCAGCTAATCCTAAGTAGAATGAAGCATAATCAAGCCATCACAAACAACTTTTAGTATAGCTTGCACAATAAGGGAATGCTATGACAGATTCAAACAAATTATGATGCCAATAAGTGTACTAAGCTAATGTAACTATAAAACTACTCTCATAAGCATTAATATGATGTAATTAAGCTACGATAAACACAAATAAACTACTGACAATAGATCTAAACTAATAAGCTATAAATTTAATCTAAATGGTGACTGACAATTGTCCAAGTTAAGCAGAAGCTGTTTCAGTACCCCAAATAACTATTTAACCCCTCTAAACTTGTTTAAAGCAAGCTTATACTCACCAATAACTCTTCCAATTCTGGCTTATTACCCTATAACAGCATTCAAACTTCAGGAGTTGACTTTTGCTGACTAAACTTGTGATTTAGAGATAAACTGAGATTTAGAACACGTAAGCTCACAATTAGCTAAAGTAAGCTAGTATGAGCTTATACAAACTAGAAATAAGCTTATTGAAGCTTGATGAATTTAATTTGCAAATATTTTTGTATTTTCAAGTTATTTTTCTTATTTTTTTGGATTTTTGAATTTGAAAACAGTAAACATTAAAACAATAGAGCAAGTAGCTTTTAGAAGCTTTTTTAAGCTAAAATAAGTAATGAATGAGCTTATATAAGCTTGTTTGAGCTTAAACGAGATTTAGAATAAACTATTGAAATGGAAATTTAGAACATCAATCAAAAGGAAACTACAATTTTATTAATTAGAACACTTTTAGTACAACTGAAAAGGTATTACAGAAAGGAAAGTAAAGCTTAATTATACTAAGAAAGAAAAATGACATTATAACGACACTACAAATTAAGATGATAAACTAGTGAGGAGAAGGAGGGTATTTATAGGATCTAAGGGAGCTAGGGTTTCTTCTCAGATGCTTCTGGATCCTTTAATCTCGTCCATAGATCAATCCCATCAATCTTCTCATCAATCTTGACACTTGGATTAGCCGTGTGATGTGTATCCTCCAATCGCAATGCTCCTTTTGTCCAATTTGGCAATCCATAACGTCACACCTCTGATACGTTGTCAGAAGGTCCTAGATACTTAAGTTGTACGGGTAAAAATGGGAGGTGCAGGGTAACTATGGTGAGAGTGAAAGATGAATAGTAACTGGGTGTAAAAGGCGCGTATGTTGGTTTAACTTGGGGGATTTTTATTTGTTGACCGGGAACGTAGCGGGTTATAAGTCTTGGGTTTTGGACTTGGGCCGTGGGATTTTGGACTTGGATAGTAAATGATAAGAATGAGGTTCGGTTTGGTTTGGATTTGCTATTAATTTAGGGTAGATAATGTAGAGTTATAATCTTCAAGGACCAAAACTGCCACACTCCATAATTTAATCCAAAGCTGATCCAAGGGCTTATCTTGTCATTAGATGAAAGTTGAGGGACCATTCTTGCCAAGTCTTCGTCTGTTTTGTGATATCCGTACCTGCACATGCATAAACTCAAGAAACACACAATTATTTGGAATCAACGGCTTGTTTCCGGATATTTTGTGTCTGATTTGATAAAGAAAAAGTATGTGTTTTCACACATACCAGTATTCGTTCCCACGATCCCGCCAGAGCCGGAGGGATCTACCCAAATCAGACCCAAAATAACCAGAAAATCCGAGCACGAGAAATAAAGAGTGCCAAAGCTGAGCCGGAAGGTCAGAAGTGAGAATTTGTGAAGATTTTCATGCTGAGAGGATGATTTATGAAAGATTTGCTCAAGTTTAAAAAAAGGGCAAAATCAGTCCCTCAAGTTTCAGGATTTGGCAGAAAATACCCTCGAAGATTCAAATTGGCAAAAATGGTCCTTGGATTATTTGAGATTGACAAGATTGGCCCTTGTATTACATTTTCAGAAGTTACATATTGAGTCCTTTAAATTTCAGAATCTACACCTTTGCCCCCTATGATAACTTTCGGATTATAACACTAGTCCAAATCCAACCTTTATCCCATTCTTGGCCCAAGATTAATCAAATCTCAAAAGCCCAAACCCATAGTCCAATGACTTACACCCGGTAAAAACCCACCCCTGGTCAAAATAGTCAAACCAGATAAAGAATAGTAAAAAAAAACCTTTACGCGCCCAATCTTTTTCCCCCTTTTACCATTTACCAGAAAACCAAGAACCCTAAATTGCCCCAAGTTCAATTGAGCGAAATTACTTTAAATAAGGGCAGTTGTGTACTTTCGTCTGACATGCCTGACACACGGAATGCCAACGTGGCAATCCGTGTGTCATTCCACTCCTTTCCTGCTCTACTATTGGCTAAGCGTACGTGGAATGATTGATCCTAAGGTCTAGATTGATTTGATGATATGAAGGGATGATCCAAGGGATGAAAGACAACGAGAGAAAGCACAAATGCAGCTTCTGGATCCTTCTGAAGGCTTAAGACTCTCCTATAAATAGCTCCGGATTTCTCACAGATTAGCAGGTAGTTTTTAGTAGCTAGTAGTAGTGTTATTTACTTTTAAGATGTTTTTATAAGCTTTCTGAATCAGTCTTACTTGAATTCCTTAGTTGTAATCAGTTTTCCAATATAAATAAAATTTACTTTTAAGTTCAATTTACTTTTTATCTTATTTTATTAGAGTTATTCTAAATCACATTAGTATATTTTAATTATTATTTCAGCTTATTATTGTTCTAAATCAAAAATCACAAAAAAAATTAAGAAAATACTTTGGAAAGTACAAAAATATCTCAAAAACCTTTACATAAGCTTCTATTAGCTTAGAGTCAGTATAAAACAGCTTATACAAGCTTATTATAGCTTTTTGTAAGCTTGTGTTTGTTTTAAATCTACTCATACTTAAATTCATTATCTCAGTCAACAAAAGTCAAAGGTGCAGAAATTGGAGTTGAATTGGGTAGGTTTGCTAATCTGGTCTGGATTTGGTGTTGGATTGAGCTTGGAATTGATTGGTTAAGGGTATTAAATGTGCATGCCATCGTGGCAGGACATTTGTAAGTTTATCTTTCCATCTCATTCTTGTCTGCATTAATTTGAAATAGTGTTTAGTGTTAGTAATTGTTATATCATTTGCATCATTTAGGAGTCATTTTATCATTTTAATCTGTTTTAGTTAGAATTATGGTTTAGATAAGAGTTTTGATTATAGAAACTTGCATATCAGTCTTTATAGAGGTTTTTGGATCAGGTTATTAGATAGAATTATAAGCTAGATTTGAGGTTAAAAATTATTGCATAAGTATCATTTAGGTGAATAAAGTTAGTATAGGCTTGAAGTTTAGCTTGCATTCACTCAATTGTCAATTTTAGTTTTAATCTCACTTAACAATTAAATGAGTTAGATTAGAGATAGCATTTGCTTGCATTTAGTTTTAGGATCATATAGGATAGCTGAATTAGGTTCTATTACACCTTATAACATCATTTAGAATCATTAATATTGAATCAAACCTCAAATAAGTCAAATTCCATTTCTGTTCTAAAAAGTCAAAAAGTGGATTTCAGTTCTGACAAGTGATCTTTGTGGATTTTTAATTCTCTCATCTTTAGTTCAAATTGTTTGAAATTTTGGGGTTTTGGACTTTGGTTGGTTGTGTTTTTAAACAAAATTTTAGTATAATTTTTAGAATTTAATTAGACCACTTAAATCATTTGTCAAATATGCTATATTTACCCTGTGCACACTTGCAGTATAAACTGAGTGTGCACAGGCTTGTTGCAGAGTTGATTTTCGGCTCATTAGGCTAAATTTTTGGCTCAAAATTGGTACATGTACTCTTTGGTTGGTTGAATAGAGGTTAAAATTTCTAGTT
This sequence comes from Chrysanthemum seticuspe, assembly GCA_019973895.1. Classification (NCBI taxonomy): domain Eukaryota; kingdom Viridiplantae; phylum Streptophyta; class Magnoliopsida; order Asterales; family Asteraceae; genus Chrysanthemum; species Chrysanthemum seticuspe. The sequence goes on along the minus strand of BPTQ01000002.1, from coordinate 122,838,166 downwards.
TTCAGTTTGGCTTATTAGATAAGCTTTTGCTTTAGCTACAAGTAGGGGGTTGAGCCTGTTTGGCTTATTAGTTGATTTTGAACTAAATCATTGAAGATTGCTATTCAGTGGTACAGAGTAGTTTTTTTAGGTTGATTTTGAGTAGTTATAGTGTCATTTACGTCCTTGTAGCTTATAGTGCACTGTAGTAACCTTTAGCTAATTTTTAGTAGCTTATAAATAAGCAGTTTCATAGCAACTCATAATTCCAGCATACTACTATAACTTTTCTCATTTTTCCTAGATTCCTTATCACATTTTAGAATTTTTCTGAAAATTTCATAATTTTTCATAACTGTTTGCTACTTTTCCCATTTTAAAGTAGATTTTAATACATTTTAATTAGTTTTAAATACAGATAAAAAGCTCAAAAAAATATTTTTTTCAATTTTCCTAGATTAAGCAAAATATAAAAAGCCAACAAAATATTTTTCCATAATTTTCCTAGTTCAAATAGCTATTTTTAGACATTTAATTAGTTTTAAATAGTTTTTAATTAATAGAAATTAGAAAAAAGTTCAGAAAACTACAAAATCAGTTTTTAAAATTCTTTTTAGTTATTTTAGATTTTTGAAAAAATAGTTTCATAATTTTCCCACTCATTTTCATAATTTTTAGTTATTTGGTTCTATTTTTAAAATTAGAAATTAGTTTTTAATTTAAATAAATTCAATAAAAATCATAAAAATTAGTTTTAAATCTTAGATAACTTTTAAATTGCATTTTACACTTTAGAATAATTTTAGATCACTTTTAGGGATTAATTTGGATTAGTTTGCATTTAAATCGCGTTTTTATTAAATCCTAATTTGCATATTAGAGTAACTTTGCATTATTAGTTATAATTCCTCATTTGCATCATAGATTTAGTGCCTTTAATTGCTTCCCATTTACTTTACTTGCCCCATAGTTTAGAAAACATCATATTATTCCCTTTTCCCATTCAAATCACATTAAACACGGCGTGAGTTGAAAATTCCATTCAACCTTCGTTTGGAACGATACAGGGACTCAAACCTAATACGTTTCAGTTTCCTAATACTACACACTTCTTATAATTGGTTTTCCTAAATCAATTTTTGGCGCCGCTGCCGGGGAGGGCTTGTAGTGAATTTTTCGTATTTTCGTCTCGAATCGCGTGCATTTGAAGATCTTTCCCCGAGGAAGTTACCGTCTTTTTTGTGTATATATATCTTTTAGAAAACCCCAAAAACATTTAAAAAACCAAAACATTCTTCCTAGAGTGTTTACAAAACCATAAAAATTAAAAAACCAACAAAAGAAACCGAAACGTCAATTGTTACGTCGGCTCACCTTGAAGGTACAACCTATACACGGGGTATAAGGAAGTCTTGACATTAAATTGCAGACTGAAGAAAGATCCACTCTTCTTTCTAGCTCCGCTGCGCGTACTTTTGAGAGCTACCGAGCACCGGTTGACGCGACGGTTACAAAAAGATTGTGTTTTCAAAGTTTTCTAAATATAAAAACCCAAAAAGATTTTCCTTTTCAAAATATGTTTTCTAAAAACCCAAAAAAATATTTTTCTTTACCTTCTGAACCATCAAGTCTTTATCTCTTAACCCTCTTGAACCGTTTAATTCTATCTTCTTTCTCTTCTAATCCAATAATTCTATCTCTTCTTCTTCTAAAAGTATAATTCTTATGGCATCTCTTAATGTGCTCGATGTGTAGGTCCTCATGACCCCATCGTTCATGAAATAAAACCCTCCCTAGGCCCACATTGCTTTCACTGTGAAAATCCGATGGAAGAAAATCAATATCGATGTTTAAATTGTATGTGCGACCGGTGCGGAAATAATTGTCGAAACGGATTTTGTAATACGTACAGTGTTTTTATTAATCCAAATCCAGATCCTTTGGCACTCGCATGTCTTTGTCTCGTATGTGGAAACCAGTATACTTGTTTCATTTGTACGTATGGGAAGTATGAACAAAAAGCTAGCCTTCGTAACGATGACGAGGAGATCATAGCATGGTGGAAGGATGTAATCAAAGAACCTTCAATTCCTACTCCCTCTCTGGTGAGGGAAATGGAACATGTTTCTGAGCCTGAGGTGACTCCTATTCAAGAACCAGAGCCCATCACGTAAATGGTGGAAATTGCTAGCTCTTATCCGTATGATTATTCTATGTCTTCGTCTATTCAACTCATTTGCATATGGTGCGGAGGACCCGAATATGGTGGGAATTGTCCTGGTTGTAGCAATGGAAATTCGGGAACAGAGTCTGTTTACAACCAAAATCCTTACAATGAGACAACCGATTTCCTTAACCAACCTCCGTACCATGAGCCGGAGACATACTCTTGTGAGTACTGTGGAGGTCCTCACCAAGGTTTTCAATATCAAGCTCAATTTAACAATTCGACCTTTGGTTATGAACCTTTCCCTTATTCGTCACAACAATCATAATGTTGTGAGTATTGTAGAGGTCCACACGTTAATTCCGATTGTCAAATACAGAACCCGATTGTTTACGAGCAAGTTCTTTGTGATAATTATGACTATCCTTATAACCCACCTCCATAATACCAAGAGATTCAACCACAACCCCCGCAAATTAATCAAGAAGCTCTCCAAAGATGTATTGATATACTCGAAGAATTTATGGATAAACATGCTATCAGAAAAGATCCTCATCAGAAGACCTGTGGTGAATTACTCACTGAAGAGCAAGCCGCTAGAGTTAGTTACCGGAGACCTCTCATTTACGACTATGATGACGATTCTGATGAGGAATATATGCCTCCGAGTGGCAATCCTACTCCCGTTTCTGAGCCTTTCATTTCCGACCCTTCCCCTTCACTCACACTGATTGAGATAAGTGACGTCCTTTTGAAGAAGTCGACGATTCTATGTCTTCGATAGTTGTTGATCCCGTTGACTCTCTCATAATGGGGGACGAGCCTCTTAGCACTATTCCGGAAATGGAATCGTCTAGTGTTGAGAGCCTTGACCCAATCCCAAGTGAGTCCGAGGATGTATCTGACAGTGATTGTGATTCGCTTTTATGTGATTCTCTTGACATCTCTGAGGTTACTTCTGGGATTTTCTCAAATCCAGTTTTCAAATTCGCTGACGACTATACCTTTTGCGAAGTTAATCCTCTTTTCGACAAAGATTTTGAGTCTAATTCAGAGACCACAACGGAAGTGGTGGATATTGGTAGCTCTCAGAGCACACCACTTGTCCCATCTCTGTGTTCCGACCTTTCTTTCCAGTCATGTGATGTTATGCAAGATGAAGAAAGCAATGAATCCGACACTGAGGATATTATGGAAATTGATTTCGAAATGGAGCCCAAGATGAATGAATCAGCTAAAGTGATTGAAGACGATATTCTTGATAAGCCGCCAAATGATTCTGATATGGAAGAAATCGACTTATCCATTGATGACTTGATACCACCGGGTATTGAGGATGCTGATGATGACCCCGAGGGGGATGTGTTGTTATGTGATGGATTTCTTGACTCTCCTTTCTCTGATGAGTCCACCATCACTTATCCCGATGAGCACTCATGTGAAGACAAAATCTTTAAACCCGGGATATGCATTGATGAGACTTTTGTTGAAAATGTTGTCCGAGATAAGGATCCTCCGATGGATGCCTTCATTGTTAAGCTTTCACATCTTATCCCTTACTATGAGCTCCCGTCTTCTTTGGAGTATTTTCATTTTGATCCATCATTCCGTCGTCCGCCCGCTAAACCACCAGATGGTGGAGCACTCTTTCTTGATATACCTTTTGTGAGTTTGGGAGAAGTTATTCCTTATGTGCTTGAGTCCGACATCTTCTTCCCCTCCCAACCCACCCATTCTCTTTCCCTCCGGAGTGAGGATACCATCTTTGATCCGGGTATCCTTTCCGCTTGTTTCCCCAAGGACAAATGAATTCGAAGACGAGTCAAGCTAGCGACTCGGTGATCAAAAATAGTAGCGCTTCGTGGGAAGCACCCCATGTTTATCTCTATCTTCTTTCTATTTTCTCTAATAAGTGACGTGAAGGGGTTAGCCTCTTCGATTTCTCGTGTTTGGTTGTTTGTGATGTTTTTGTCCAGGATTTCATCAATATGAAGACTCTCGTGCTCGAAGTTTTTCTTTTCTCCACTCGAGTTTCATGATCGTTGCTTATGGAAATCCTATATCCGAAATCTTATCGACTAACGTTTATCTTCTAGCATACTTAATAAACGGCTTTTATATTTTCGTTGATACCCTTACCTTTAAACATTGAGGACAATGTTTCATTTTAGTCTGGGGTGGGTAATCTTCGATTTGATTTGACCGCACTTGCTTATTTTTTGTCTTATACTCTCGCAACCCCGTTTTTACTTAGAAAATAAAAAAATTGTGCAAAAAATGAGAAAATTTAAAAAATTTTGTAAGCTTTTGCTAGTTTTATGATTGAAAAGTCTTTGCGAGTTTCTTAGAAGTTAATTTAAATATTCGTTTTCTTGAAATAGTCTTTGCTAATTGCTTAGACAAGAGGCTATAAAATGCGATTCTAGCTCACAAGGCCAAGAATTTGCAAGTCTCCCTAAGTGATTTTAAATATGCGAAGCTTACACAAGAATTTGCTAGTTTCTAATAAGTGACTTTAAAAATGCGAGACTTGAGATTACTTTACGAAGCATTTGCTAAGTTAATATATGTTTTGACACCTTGTTAACTTTCCGCTGGTGAGAGTAGGAATAGAATTCTGACTTGACCGAGCGTGTTGACCCCTAGCTTGTTCCCTTAACAATAGATAATTAAAATTATCGACTAAGCATCCGCGGATCTCATTATTTGGGATTTTAAATTTGCGGAGATCGAGGAATGATAGAGTTACTTATGAGTTTAGATGCTAAGCGTGGAGTAGATGGTTCTCTTTAGAGCCCATCGAAGGTACTTATGGCTTTTTGTTCCCACAAAATTGTTTCACCCCATATCTGTGAATAAATAATAAGAGATTTTGAGTTTTGGGCGATAGTTAGTTCTTTATCTTCTTAAAAGAATATTTGTTTTAAAAATTGGGTACACATCAAGGACTCGTAATAAATAAAGTTATGAGCTGCGGTTCGAGATCGGACCCTTGGATCCTTATTTCGAAAGTAGGCGTTTAGGTCTTGGCTACCCTCTTACGCCGCCTCTTGGACCTTTAGCCGAAATTGGGTGAGGTCTTGGTTTAACACATTGGGATCCACATTTCATGAACGCCTAGAGTCTTGGAATTCTCCATCGTAACGGCCCTTGGATCCTTTATTCTGAAACTTGTAAGGTCTTGGAATTACCCCGTGAAGCTCCGTAGTTCATAGCTCATAAAAGTAAAAGTATAAGTGCAAAAAAAAAATCAATGAAAAAAAAATGATGAAAAAGTCAAAAATATAAGTGAATAAAAATTCCTTGATGTGGACCTCATTTTTGATACAATGGTTCTTGAGAGAAGATGGATAACTAATTAGCGACTTAGCTTCATATCTTTATCGGAATAAAAATTATCGAAACTGGAAACTTGAAGAAATTCATTTCTCAACAAAAATAAAATAAATAGAGGAAAAATAGGAAAATGGGAGCAAAAGGTAATTACACAAGTAACTTCCATGGGTAGTGTTAGCATCTAGAGTCATATTTAACAATGATTTCGATTTTACGCTTAGTTTGGGAACTTGTGAAAAATCAGGGACGATGTATTCTATCCGTATGGTCACTTCATGCTGGGTTGTGTTTCCTACTCCGTGATCCTAAAATGTCGTTTGAAAAATGTTGGAGTTATTGATCGACATGAAAGTTCAACAAACCGTCACTCATAATCAGAATGTGCTTAACCGTAATATCTATATGTGAAATTAAAAGTTAAACGGGGTGTTTTTAGAATTAATGGTTTCTTAATCTCTTTTGAGGAATCTTTGCTACTTCTCATAGGTTTAGTAGAAAGAGATTGAAATCCTTGGTTTTAGAAGCGTGAGTTGATTGCAATCGTCTAGTCTGGGGTATTTTGATATGTGCTAAAACACATACCTTTTCTTTACCAAATCAGACCCAAAATAACCAGAAAAGAGCCGTTTATTGCTAATATGTCTTGGTTTCTTGAGTTTATGCATGTGCAGGAACGGATATGACAAAACACACAAAAGAAAGCTAAATCAGCCGAAAACCCGAGCACGAGAAATAAAGAGTGCCAAAGCTGAGCCGGAAGGTCAGAAGTGAGCATTTGTGAAGATTTTCATGCTGAGAGGATGATTTATGAAAATTTATGAAAATTTGTTCAAGTTTAAAGAAAGGGCAAAATCAGTCCCTCAAGTTTCAGCATTTGTCAGAAAATACCCTTGAAGATTCAAATTGGCAAAAATGGTCCTTGGATTATTTGAGATTGACAAGATTGGCCCTTGTATTACATTTTCAGAAGTTACATATTGAGTCCCTTAAATTTCAGAATCTACACCTTTGCCCCCTATGATAACTTTCGGATTATAACACTAGTCCAAATCCAACCTTTATCCCATTCTTGGCCCAAGACTAATCAAATCTCAAAAGCCCAAACCCATAGTCCAATGACTTACACCCGGTAAAAACCCACCCCTGGTCAAAATAGTCAAACCAGATAAAGAATAGTAAAAAAAACCTTTACGCGCCCAATCTTTTTCCCCCTTTTACCATTTACCAGAAAACCAAGAACCCTAAATTGCCCCAAGTTCAATTGAGCCAAATTACTTTAAATAAGGGCAGTTGTGTACTTTCGTCTTACATGCCTGACACACGGAATGCCAGCGTGGCAATCCGTGTGTCATTCCACTCCTTTCCTGCTCTCCTATTGGCTAAGCGTACGTGGAATGATTGATCCTAAGGTCTAGATTGATTTGATGATATGAAGGGATGATCCAAGGGATGAAAGACAACGAGAGAAATCACAAATGCAGCTTCTGGATCCTTCTGAAGGCTTAAGACTCTCCTATAAATAGCTCCGGATTTCTCACAGATTAGCAGGTAGTTTTTAGTAGCTAGTAGTAGTGTTATTTACTTTTAAGATGTTTTTATAAGCTTTCTGAATCAGTCTTACTTGAATTCCTTAGTTGTAATCAGTTTTCCAATATTAATAAAATTTACTTTTAAGTTCAATTTACTTTTTATCTTATTTTTCTGCTTATAAGTTCTTATTAGAGTTATTCTAAATCACATTAGTATATTTTAATTATTATTTCAGCTTATTATTGTTCTAAATCAAAAATCACAAAAAAAAAATTAAGAAAAAACTTTGGAAAGTACAAAAATATCTAAAAAAACCTTTACATAAGCTTCTATTAGCTTAGAGTCAGTATAAAACAGCTTATACAAGCTTATTATAGCTTTTTGTAAGCTTGTGTTTGTTTTAAATCTACTCATACTTAAATTCATTATCTAAGTCAACAAAAGTCAAAGGTGCAGAAATTGGAGTTGAATTGGGTAGGTTTGCTAATCTGGTCTGGATTTGGTGTTGGATTGAGCTTGGAATTGATTGGTTAAGGGTATTAAATGTGCATGCCATCGTGGCAGGACATTTGTAAGTTTATCTTTCCATCTCATTCTTGTCTGCATTAATTTGAAATAGTGTTTAGTGTTAGTAATTGTTATATCATTTGCATCATTTAGGAGTCATTTTATCATTTTAATCTGTTTTAGTTAGAATTATGGTTTAGATAAGAGTTTTGATTATAGAAACTTGCATATCAGTCTTTATAGGGGTGTTTGGATCTGGTTATTAGACATAATTATAAGCTAGAATTGAGATTAAAAATTATTGCATAAGTATCATTTAGGTGAATAAAGTTAGTATAGGCTTGAAGTTTAGCTTGCATTCACTCAATTGTCAATTTTAGTTTTAATCTCACTTAACAGTTAAATGAGTTAGATTAGAGATAGCATTTGCTTGCATTTAGTTTTAGGATCATATAGGATAGCTGAATTAGGTTCTATTATACCTTATAACTTCATTTAGAATCAGTAAGATTGAATCAAACCTCAAATAAGTCAAATTCCATTTCTGTTCTAAAAAGTCAAAAAGTGGATTTCAGTTCTGACAAGTGATCTTTGTGGATTTTTAATTCTCTCATCTTTCATTCAAATTGTTTGAAATTTTGGGACTTTGGACTCTGGTTGGTTGTGTTTTTAAACATAATTTTAGTATGATTTTTAGAATTTAATTAGACCACTTAAATCATTTTTCAAATAAGCTATATTTACCCTGTGCACACTTGCAGTATAAACTGAGTGTGCACAGGCTTGTTGCAGAGTTGATTTTCGGCTCATTAGGCTAAATTTTTGGCTCAAAATTGGTACATGTACTCTTTGGTTCGTTGACTAGAGGTTAAAATTTCTAGTTTTCAGTTTGGCTTATTAGATAAGCTTTTGCTTTAGCTGCAAGTAGGGGGGTTGAGCCTGTTTGGCTTATTAGTTGATTTTGAACTAAATCATTGAAGATTGCTATTCAGTGGTATAGAGTAGTTTTTTAAGGTTTATTTTGAGTAGTTATAGTGTCATTTACGTCCTTGTAGCTTATAGTGCACTGTAGTAGCCTTTAGCTAATTTTTAGTATCTTATAAATAAGCAATTTCATAGCAGCTCATAATTCTAGCATACTAGTATAACTTTTCTCATTTTTCCTAGATTCCTTATCATATTTTAGAATTTTCCTGAAAATTTCATAATTTTTCATAACTGTTTGCTACTTTTCCCATTTTAAAGTAGATTTTAATACTTTTTAATTGGTTTTAAATACAAATAAAAAGCTCAAAAAACTATATTTTCAATTTTCCTAGATTAATAAAAATATAAAAAGCCAAAAAAATATTTTTCCATAATTTTCCTAGTTCAAATAGTAATTTTAGACATTTAATTAGTTTAAAATAATTTTTAATTCATAGAAATTAGAAAAAAGTTCAGAAAACTACAAAATCAGTTTTGAAAATTCTTTTTAGTTATTTTAGATTTTTGAAAAATATTTTCATAATTTTCCCACTCATTTGCATAATTTTTAGTTATTTAGTTCTATTTTTTAAATTAGAAATTAGTTTTTAATTCAAATAAATTCAATAAAAATCATAAAAAATAGTTTTAAATCTTAGATAACTTTTAAATTGCATTTTATACTTTAGAATAATTTTAGATCACTTTTAGGGATTAATTTGGATTAGTTTGCATTTAAATCGTGTTTTTATTAAATCCTAATTTGCATATTAGCGTAACTTTGCATTATTAGTTATAATTCCATATTTGCATCATAGATTTAGTGCCTTTAATTGCTTCCCATTTACTTCCCTTTCCCCATAGTTTAGAAAACATCATATTATTCCCTTTTCCCATTCAAATCACATTAAACGCGGCGTGAGTTGAAAATTCCTTTCAACACTCGTTTGGAACGATCCAGGGACTCAAACCTAGTATGTTTGAGTTGCCTAATACTACACACTTCTATAATTGGTTTTCCTAAATCAAGACTCCTCCCTATTCTCCGCACAGGAAAACCAAAGCGCACTATTAAGTCTAGAGCCAAGAGATCATCCATAAATCTCGTTAGGACTTCCTGTTGTTTCATACACCGTGAAAAGCAAGAATATATTTATTAAGAGTCCTACGCATTATCCTTGTGGTATTACCAGAACATCCGAGTGAAATGTAAAGTGTTCACAATGAAGATGGAAATCCTTCTAGAGCCAACATCAAACAAGCTCTGGGTAGGTGACATGTGAGATCCTTCATGGATCAAACTTGTGACAACTGGAAAACAACGACGGGGCAATTCGCATTTGGATCAACCTTGTTCTAGTAAATAAAATTACGGATGCTTTTGGAAAAACCCTTCGATGTGTTCAACAATTGTTTTTTAGCACATCGACTGCGCATAAAATTTTAAAACAAAAGTATTTGTGATTGAAACTTGATTTTGCTCATAAAACTTTCGTCGTGTTGCAAAAACTCTGTAATCAGCAATACGCGACTATTTTTCAAATCAATTTCTCATTAATCAGTGAATCCTAATTCGTAGGTTTACTCACTTTGTGTTGTCTACTTTGAGATGCTCCGGTTTGAGAACGGCTAGTACAGTTGCGAAACCCTGTCAAGGAGAGTCTTCGGAATCCTACCTGATCACAGGCAGTATTTATACTGATCAACGGGGAACCGCGGTTCTTGCAACCCTATTCATCGAAAGTGAACAAAGACACTTTTGTATGTTTATTGCTAATTATTGTTTGCTGGAATCCTCGATGGTTGCAGCTGATGGTCAATGAGATATTAATTCAAAACCACATGCTCGCACTTCACACTCACAATCAAAGAAATCATGATAATTGAAAGACGTACAACACTGCTTTCGTAACTCTGATGCAAAAAATTATGATCCAGAAAAATGTGAGCTTGTCGGTCCGAAAGTCACAACATCACATAGAGGCGATACAACAAAGGATGATTTAGAGACTCACGGTGGCTGATGATCTCGAAGGAAGCTCAAACATCACTCAAGAAAAAGGAACATTCATCCAAAAGATCACTACTAAAAATACAAAGTTTGCAGACATTGAAGAATCAAAGACTATGAGCTAGAATATTAAAGTCTTGTTATAGAATGCTAGGATTCAAATTATAATTTTCGAGGTTACCTCCCTTAGGGGGATATTGTTAGGATTATGAATCCATATGAAAGACTCGGTCACCCCAAGTTATGTCTAGCATAAGTTAGCTCGGAGGCTTAGTAGTATTAGTTTAGTTAGCGTATCACCCGTGGAGTCGAGTCGGGTCTTTACCCACTGTCAGCCCACTCCACAGCCCTAGTAGGGATGTTTTATGTCTTGTATATATACCCTTTCCTAGCCTTGATAAAGGGTTGGATGTTCATTTGATGTTAATCATACAACTTCAATTTCTCTCACTAGAACTCCCACTTTCTCCTCTTTCTCTCTCTAGAAATCGACCTAACTTCAAAGCTGACCTTGTGTTATGATATCCAATGTCCAAAACTAAGAAACCTACATAGTAGCTTCATAAGCTACTTTTCATCACCAAGCAACCTAACACACACCACCATCACCTCCTTATCACCACCTCTTCGCCCTAACATCACTGCGACTCAACACCACCACAAACACCCTACTCTGCCCCCTAGCTACTACCCTAGCCCTCTATAGTCATCACCTAGCTTCCATTAGTCACACCCTCCACCTTTGGCCACCACTCCAAGCCTAAGACTTGGTCTCCAAGTTTTTAAAAGGCTATAAATAGCCGAGACCCTTCATTCATTCGAACTCATTCTGAAAACCTCTCCACCTTAAAACTTTAATTTCACCAAGTACTAGCAGTAGTATAAGGTTCTTAGAAGCAAAGAAGCCAAGAGAATCGAGCCTAGAAACCCTCTTCGATTCACTTTCTAGTCGAGAAACCCTAAACCCAAGTTTTGACCCATTTCAAGTCGTGTAAGCCTTTCTACTTGTTCAATAAGCTCTTTTATGGTTTTAGGATGTTCGTAAGGTTTGTTAGATCACATAGGAACCTTCCTTTAAGCCTTGAACCATAAAAACAAAAACCTATGCGTTTTCTTTAAAACCCTAAAATGACCCATTTTGACATTTTTAGGTCATAAACCCTTTTCATATGCTATAAGCTATAAAACTCTTTTGTATCACAAAGATGTACTTTGCATGGTTTTTGGACTAGTTTTGTAACGTTTTCCATGCAAAGGGGTATATATTGTAACTTTTGGAAAGTTATAAGTATAAGGGTGATTTTTGCCATTTTCCTTAAGATATAAGTATAAGGACCTATTTTGTAAAGTTTTAAAGCTTAAGGATTAGTGTATATATATATATATATAGATAATTTATAAAGGACTAGTTTTCTAAAAGTTTATAAGTTAAGGGTATATATTGCCAATTTAAAAACTTAATGGTATAAATGAGATATTTTCTTATAAATTAAAAACCTGTCTTTTTATTTAACAACGTATCACAATACTAGAGAACTTCATGTGAGGGGTTTCATTTGGGTATACGTTTTAACGAGTTTGCTGGGTTTACGACTTAAAGTGCCCTGGCTCCTCAAACGTTTACTACATGACCTCTGAATTATGATGGTCTGAACGGTGTTATGTTATATCTAATCTAATGAATCTAAGAAACATATACTTCAGAAACTAATATCTGAAACGTAGACAAACCAACAAATACTTGACATACATACTACCCTAGGTTGCGTGAGTAGGCCGTCTAATATATGAATCAGTTTTAACATCAATTACATTTCCTTAATATAAGGTGAGCTCATAGCCTCACTTTTTAAATGCTTTATAAACCCGTGAGGGGATGCATGCTTTAAACCGAATACAACTACTTTTCTCCAGATTGATTATTGCACGAGTACCTCCCTTGCCACTATTACACACAAATTTCATGAACCATAATCACTTGCGAGTGAACGAGAGTATAGTGGATAGATCTATCTGGAGTTTTACAACTCTCGTTGGTGTGCCCCTGCCGGGTACCAGTTAGCACTATATTTGAGAACTAAAAGGTTAACCTTGGCAAGTTAACCTTACGTCTAGTCATGATTGGTCTGCAGTGCCATCATTAGACTTGGACTGTTAACGTGGGTGTCATGAGCTTAGTGCAATAATAAAACTATTTTCCTTGATGCGTGTAACAACTGAACCTTGTGGAACTTGTATTCAAACCTGTTATAACTAAACCTATGGATTCACTCAACCTTAGTGTTGACTTTTAAGCATGGTATCCCAGGTAACAGAGTCCTTTAGGACTTATGGCACAGAGTGACATTGGACATGAGGACGTCCAAACCTGTTATCATTCATCCCCTTTTTGCTTAAAACGTATCTATGGGACCACTCTTTTGTAAAAGTTTATTTTTACTGTAAAAACTCTGATGAAATAAATGAATGATAACTTATATTTTAAAAACGTCTATTTTTGAGTCGTTTTCTATTATTTGTGACTGTTGTATCATGAAGTAATACCCCAAGATTTAGCTTCCGCTGCTATCTGTGAAAATGAGGGTGTTACACATGAGGCCCAACCCACTTTCATCTATAGCTTTAAGTTGGTTTATTGATGTATTTGGGAATTTATCCTTACATGTTTATAAAGTTTATTACTTTGGGATATATTTTAAACATAAAATAAGGTCTAGTTAGTCATACTTTATAAGTAGTTTAGTATTATCATCTTGTTAAAGTTGATGATTACATAAATTTTAGTTATTAATATTGATTAAAGCCTAGGATTTTAATTATAATTATTACAAAACATAAGAAAAGCTTTAATTTCTTATCTTATCTGATTAGCACAAAAACCAAACATATTTTGGTTAATTTTTTTTTTAGTATTGGACTTTCACCCATTAAAATATATTACTCTAAGAAACAGTTAATTACAATGGAATGTGGTTGAAATACCATATTAACCTCAAGCAATCGCTTGAACAACCACTAAATCATTCATGACATGCCATAAATGATCCAACTAGCTACGCACAACTAGAAAACCAAAACAAAACCAAGCATAAACTAAGACACATCAACCTTTATGCTAACCAACGGAAAAACAACCTAACCAATTCGAATGTCATGGATGGCAGCAACTTTAATTGGGCCACAGTTAGACACATCAACCTTTATGCTAACCAAAGGAAAAACAACCTAACCAATTCGAATGTCATGTAGTCACATGTAACATCTTTCCATTGCACCAAAAGACTCTTGTCGTCTCTCCACTACCGAATAATTAGTCACGTTAGGATATTCAATAACTTCATCGTCGTCACTGTCAATAACAACCACATTACCCACCTTGGAGAATGGTTACCCATCTTGGTTGAAGAAGAATCAACTTTTTTTAGAGGTTTACCATCATCATCCACAAAAGTAGCTTTCCCCTCAACAATTATTTTTTCAAGCTTCCCAATTTTATCTACAATAGGAGTAGTACTAGTGCTACCATAGGGGTCGTCACCATAACTCTCCCTCCACCTTTCTAATAAACTCTTCTTCCCACCACCTCCATTTCCACCCTTAGATGAACTAGCAACAACAGGTATACCAGATGCTAAAAAACTAGCCATATCGTTATTGCAATCAAGAACCTCATCATCACTTTCTTCTTCAGCCACCTTAGTTTCCTTATTACTATTAAACTCCAAATCAGCCCCAACCTTAGGAGAAACACTTGTTGCATAAGGAATACCATTATCATCCGTATCGGCCACATGAAGGGCATCAAATGGGTTCAATGTAGCAATATTCGTCCCACTCGTACTTGCCTCTTTAATTATTTTCTCCTTAGTAGCATCCGGCTTCTTCGACACAGGAACATATCTTCTACTTAGGTTTTGAAGGGATAAATTTAGCCCCTTTACTGACATCAATACTACGTTTCTGAGACATTTGAACCCCAACCTTCTTATCCAAAGTAGTAGAAGCTTCAGAATCCTTGGCTGCCAAAATAGCACTACTACAAACAACCTCCTTAGCACGATTTGGGCATTCAATTAAAGCATGTCCAAAAGTTTTACATTCATATTCGACATTAATAATTTCAGTATTAAAACCATTACTTTCTACGTTTGGAATTGCCATTGTAACCTTGCTTTTTAGTTCTGAATTCGCATTTAATTCAACTAAAGCACGAGCAAAACTAATACGGCCACAAAAATCGACACACACAGAGCTTGTAGAAGCATCTAACATAATAGGTTTCCCTACTTGTGTAATAATCAAGCTCAAACCATCCTCAGAATAAGCAACCAAAGGAACCTTATGCATTTTGATCCAAATTGGTACCTTGTTTACCTCGTTCCTATTAAAGGATAAAGTGGGAGTCCATTTGTTTTGGATAATAGGCGAGTTGCGAATAATCCAAGGACCTCGTTCCAGAACACAATCCCCACCCTTCTTAGTAGTAAACTTAAAAAGAAACATACCATCACCATTCTTCATCAGCTTTTGCAAGCCAAAATTTCCCTATGTATTACTAACATAATTATAAACTAAAGGAAAAGCAATGGTCTTACCAAGAAAGTAACCAACAAGTGTATTGTTATACCGATTTAAAACCTTCTTTTTAGAAGTCATAGGCAACATTGTGTCATGATTATCCACACGATCCTCATTGACCAATGCTCTAAATTAACTTTCAAAACCGTACGAGTAGCATTAATGACATTGGCAAAAGAAGTGGGTGGATCTACCTTAGGAACCGATCCCGAACCCACGTGCTCATTAGATTTAATACTACCATCATCAGTAGCCTTATCATTTGTCTAAGTACGTATTACCCGTACCAACACACGTCACATCAATATGTTAAGAATCAGATTTCACCGTATGCATATACTCCAAATCAGAAACCGAATCATCAGGAGCAACCATAGGGAACAAACCAATAACTTGATTCAACGATCTAGTTTGATCGACCAAACTAGAGGATGATCCCATACTCATTTTAGCAGTTCCACCCAACGTTTTACCAATAGATTTATCACTTCCACCCAACGACAGTTTACCATTCATATACGAAGATTTTCCTTCCTTATTCGCAACGTTGACATCAGTTTTAGCAGCCTCAGAAGCACTATTGTTTAAAAAACCTTTTTCCATCTCTCAAAACCCACAAACACAATGGACAAACCAAACAAAACGACAAAGCAAACCAATAGCAGCATGCAACGTACAAACAGAAAAAGAAAAAAATCCTAACACCAATATTTTAACCTATCTTAAAGATTGTAGCATGCATAGTTGACAATGATTGAAACAGTAGGCCCTAGTAAGCTTGATTTTATATTAGTAAAAAATCAATCAATAGAACATGCACTAAATATAACCAATGCTAAACGGAACACCAAAAGCGAATTTATGTTAATATTAAAGGTTAAGCGAATTTATGTAAATATTAAAGGTTATGGTACAAAAAAGTTACTAAAGTTTTTTAAAAAAATTTCCTAAGTTACCAAAGTTTCATTTTGTTCACTCAGATTACTGAACTTTGAAATTTTGTTCATTCAGGTTACTGAACTTATAAAAATATACGTTCAAGTTACTAAACTTTGTTCACTCAGGTTACTATACTTATCAAAAAATATACATTTGGGTTACTCGAACTAACACTGAAATTATTGAAGTGTATGCTTCCAAAAGTTCAGTAACCTAAGCAAACAAAATGAAACTTTAGTAACTTAGGACAAATTTTTAAAAATAATAATTTTTTTGTACCATAACATCATTTTATTAAGGGGCAATTTCATATTTCCTCTCATTTTTGTTGGAAATTTCATATATACCCAAACATGCATTAAAAACATTGTACATTATGCATTCAATACTTGCACTTTGGGTATATATGAAATTAATCATGAAAATAGGGTGATATATGAAATTAATCCTTTTATTAATGCCACCGACCCACGATAGAAATAAAACTGGTTAAAATTATTGAATCCAACTAAGTAATGTCGTCTGGTATTACCCAAACTTGACAAAGCAAATCACTTAATTAACTTCGGATAAAAACAAAAATATTGCGACTGATCCAAATCCCGGAAACCCGACCCGAAATTATAGCCCGAAAATCAATTTTATAAATAACTCAACTACAAATTATGCGTACCCTGCTATGGATTTCTGGATCCGCCACTTATATGCCATGTGTGAAACTGAGAGCAATCAACATGGTTTAGCAATCTATTATACAGTATCGTTTAGCCATGGAGTATGTATTCTACTGGAATGTATAGGGCTTTTTAAAAGGACATGTTATTTAGCGCACTCTATTTCTCAAGATGCCAACTCTCAATGCCGTCATGGAACCAATGGTGGACCAGGGAAGGTCACTCAATTCGCCCATTGTCAGGCCCAATGTTTTGTTATTTCAGGCCTCAAGTTCGACTACCCAAATTCAAATACTTTTGCATTTATGGCAAAAGTTCAATATATATCTCAAATTTACCATAAATCAAATGAACCAATAATAGTTATTCATTTTTAAAAATAAAAAATAAACTTTCCCTATTTTTTAAAAAATTAAATATCTCACAAACCGTTAATTGTTACGCGATAAAAATCATACTATCGCGACGAGAATTAAATTATCTTTCTATAGATATGCACTACTATATATGTTTAACAATTTTTTTTTTTTTTAAAATTTCGGCCCAAAAAAATTATATATGATTCAATTTTTACAAATCATATATGATTTTTGAAAATCATATATGATTCGATTTAAAAAAATCATATATGATTTTTGAAAATCATATATGATTTTTCTGGGCAGAATGTTTGAAAAAAAAATTGTCGAAAATATAAAAAATTGCATATTAATAGAAAGATAATTTAATTATCGTCGCGATGGTGTATTTTTTAAAAAAATGTGAAAAATTATTTTTTATTAACTTTGATTAAAAATGGATGGCTAAGATTAGTTTGTTAGATCTATGGTAAATATGAGATCTATACTGATCTCAACTAAACTAGAAGGGTACCCGCGCAATGTGGCGGCGGATACCAGGTGACTATTTTTATGGCGAAAATATTTTTAATTTTAAACTTTTCTTATTTAACATGTCTCAAATACATTATAACGTGGTAGATATATATTTTTCAAAAGTACAACATCGAAATTATTAATAGTGTAAATAGTTATTATTTTTATTTTTCAAATTTTAGCATTAAATTAATTGTTATAACGTTTAGTAAACTTTTTTATAAACAGTTATATTAAATTATATCATTATTGAGATGATTACTATATGGTTTAAATGAGACTTAAAATTTTAAATTTGATATTTGTTTCTAAATTTTCTTTTATAGTAACTAGCAGGGTACTCACGCGTTGCAGCGGCGGGTACCCTGAAATAAATTTTTTTGATGAATAATGTATTTTAGTTTATTATGTTCTTTTTAAAATTAAATTTACGGATATCAAGAATTTCGTATAGCCCGTGCCCGTTCGGGCTCGAACCCGTTGGCCCGAGTCTGCTCGGGCTCGAGCCCGTTTGGTCCGCGCCCGTTCGGGCTTGAATATTTGTATAATGTGTTTTATTATTAGTAGTAGTGAAATTTAATGCAGGGATTGTGTTTAATTTGGTTGTACAATATGCTTGATAATTTGTATTTTTTATGTAAGGGGTGCTTATAATAACTGTATTAATTGTATTTATTGACCAGTTAAATAATTAACTACATTAAATA
The DNA here is from genome assembly GCA_019973895.1 of Chrysanthemum seticuspe. Classification (NCBI taxonomy): domain Eukaryota; kingdom Viridiplantae; phylum Streptophyta; class Magnoliopsida; order Asterales; family Asteraceae; genus Chrysanthemum; species Chrysanthemum seticuspe. Next base: position 122,819,897 of record BPTQ01000002.1, on the reverse strand, counting down.
GCATTAATGTAGTGTTTTGTTGTACACATGCTTCTTGTCTTGTACGTCTGAAAATTATGTACATTAAAGTGTTGTACATTATATTTCTTTTCTTGTAAGTAATAGTCATTAAAGTCATTAATTACATTGGCCACTTTAATAGCTTAAATTTTGTAAGTCTGAAAATTACATCATGCTTATTTTGTTGTATACTATGCTTATTTTATTGTAAATCTGAAAATTGGTTGCAGCTATTGTACATTGTGCTTAAATGGTTGCAATTTTTTGTAAAGGGTGTTTTTAATAGTATTAATGTTATTTGATAGAATTTTGGTCTTAAAATGACATCACGCTTTATTTTGTTGTACAATATGCTTACTTTGTTGTAATTTTGATGGATGCATTAAAGTTTTGTAAATCATGCTTAATTTCTTGTACGTCTTAAAATTAAGAGTGAGGTGCTTTCGTGCATTATAAGTAGTATAGATATTTTTCATATTAAAATTTTAACATTTCCTTTTATAAGAGGTCCAAAATCTTGGATAATGAAAATTGTATGAAACGAGTTAGGTTACTTCTAGCAAGGAATTTAAATAGAGGAAAGTATAAAAATAAGCCAAAAACTTTTTTGAAGTCCTTTTTGTGGTCATTTTTTAACTTAATATTTAAAATGGTCATGCGCAACCACTAGACTCCGCGGCTTCACCCAAAATTCGTCACTGCGCAACCACTCGACTCCGCAGCTCCACCCAAAATTCGCCACGTGTCTAAATGAAAGTACACTTTTCATTTGGACACGTGACGAATTTTGGGTGGAGCTGCGGAGTCGAGTGGTTGCGCATGACCATTTTGAACATTGGGTTAAAACTTGACCAAAAATTGGACTTCAAAAAAGATTTTAACTTATTTTTGTACTTTCTCATTTAAATATGTTGCACATCTTTATTTTTATATTTTTACACTAAAGTAATTTATCTTTTAAAGAATTTTGCAGCCGTCATTGCAAAAACACTTATTTGTAGACAATGGTCTTGAGATCCATATAGTTGTCAAGAAATGGTAATTTGGTTGTTATTGGTATGTTTTTCCTTTTATTATGGATCTCGTCGACGAGGAAGAGTTTTTATTACAATATATGCAATATATATAACTACATCACTTGATAAATAATGAAAGGAGGTGGCATGTACATGAGGGCTGTAAAAGAATCGGATGAATACGAACGGAGTTTTGTGATGGTTTATGGAGATGAATTAATAGATGTATGTTAGGATCGAACTTTAGACCACGGGATTACACACTTTACGTATAAAGAATTAATGTTTAATAATTAGATATAAAAAGTTGTATATAATTATTAATTACTCAAAACAATTAACGAGCGTTAAGTAATTAATTGTAATGGATTAACGATCGTTAAAAGAAATGACTATAGATGAAAATAGAGAAAAGAAAGTTCTGGAATCCCCTTTTGGGGTGTTGGCCGATTGGTGGGCTATGGGAAACCCATACCCACTCCAACTTGTCCTCCAAGTTTTGCATACTATATAAATAAAAGCTAGGGTTCATTGTTTAATAACTTTTATACATGCACAATACCCTAAACCCTTTTGTTTCTTCTCATGTTGAATTATGTCGATCACATAAACCTAAAAGGGTGATCGATTTTTTTGATTGTCAAATAATTGTTTTGTGTTATTTAAACTAGCATTTACATTAATTTGGTATTAGTACGTGTGCACAAAAACATGGTGTAAACACACTATTGTTTACATCGTAGATTGAATTGTAAAACGGTAGGGGACAATTTTTATAATCCTCATAAACCATAATTAGGGTTCATTAAATTAATTGCTTGCTTGAAATTGCAAGAGGTATGCATACTTTTATTATTCGGTTAAGAGTTAGAGGTTTGGGAACTTAGTGAGAGAAAGTGAAAATCTTATTATGAGCTCCAACCCTCTACCTTGGGAGGTAGAGGGTATTTATAGTCTTACATAAAACGCCACCTACGGGCTGTGGATCAGGCATACAGTGGGTAAAGACCCGTCCGTCCTCCACGGTGTTACTTAACTAAATACTACTTAACTTATAATAATCTACGACTACGAGCTTTCTAACGATTACATATACTTGAGGTGACCGACACTTTAATAACTGGATTTACTAAATCCTAAAAATCTCCCCCTAAGGGAGGTCACCTCAAAATACAATGAATACAAACAAATATTACATTAAGATTTGTTCTTGGATTCCTTTTAAAGTTCTTTGCTCAGTAGCCCGTAGTCATTGATTCTTCATTTTTGCATCTTTGGTTAAACCAAGTGGAGGTCTTTATATGATCCACATGATAATGAGTTTTGAGCCCGCATTGAGATCATCAGCTAACATAAATCTCTGACTCTTCCATTGTGGTGTTGATATTATGTGATGTAGTGACTTTTGGACTGACATGCTCACATTCTGGATCATGAAATCTTTTCATCAGAGTAGCGGAAGCTTTAGTTGATTCATGATATTTGCAGCAGCGTAGCAGAAGCATGGAGTGAAAATATCAGAGTCGTTGATGCACTTATCATGATTTCTTTAGAAATGAATGTGTTGTGTGAGTATGTGGCTATGGATTGACCTCTCCATTCTGATCAGTTGCAAATGTCGGGAGTACCTGCATAAAACAATTAGTAATAAAACGCACGAAAGTGTCTTTGATCACTTTCGTTGAATTAAGGTACACGACCCACGGTTCCCCGTTGATCAGTACAAGTACTGCCTGTGATCAGGTATAGTTCCGAAGAATCTCCTTGACAGGGTTTCGCAGCTGCTCTAGCTGTTCTCAAGCCGGAACGTCTCCAAGAAGACAACACGGAGTGAGTGAACCAGCAAATAGAGATTCACTGATTGATGAAAATGATTTGAAAAACAATCGTGTATTTAGTATAAATGGTTTTGCAATACAACGAAGGTTTTATGGAAAATCAATTATCAATCATAAATATCCTTTTGATTTAGAAAACATAATACATAGTCGACGTGCTAAAGAAAAGAATTTTGAGCACACCGACTGGTTTTTCAAAGGTATCCATCAATCCATTTTCCTGGACAAGGAACAATTCAATATTGAATCGCTCCATTGATGAAGTCCAGATGATACAACAAGTCTAGGCAATACCACAAGGATAATGCGTATGACTCATAAGATATAATCTCTCTTTCCACATTGTGTGAAACAGAGAGTCTTCATTGACAGTGTCCTAAAGAGATTTATTTGATGATCTCGTGGCTCTATACTCAATTGTGCACATTTGGTTCCTATGCCGGAGACTAGGGAGAGGGTCTCCTTCTTCAATATCAACAATCTCTAAGAGAAAGTCGATAGATTATGTAGGTTCCCCGTGAGAATGAAACAAGTCCCTTATAATAGAAACTTGAGTAGTTTGGGAAGTTTAGTGCAGTGCGTCATTGGGTCCATGACGTCTTGTCTTTAATACCAGTGTTACCTTTGTAACAGCCAGTAGCATATGTATTGAACCCGGTTTCTGCCCTAAGGTTGAATTAATGGAGGGATATTTCTTTTCACCCTTTTCTCATTCAATTCTTTTTCATTCTTCAACCCCTTCAGTGCTTACCGAGATTTCATACCTAGAACATTGTTGGGTTTATTCCAGTTCTAGCTCTATCTTAGTCCGCACTCTTCCCATATCTCACTTTTCTCCTTTTTTCATCATACCTAAAGACTCTACACTATCTAGTGGATTGTCCCTGGGTAGATCCCTCCGGCTCTGGCGGGATCGTGGGAACGAATACCTAACCTAACCATCCTTATATCACCATACATAAAGTAAATTTGGTCGGTCTATTTGGTATTGTTCATCTGCCATTGGAACCAATTGAAAACCATTTGAAAATCAATCCAGATACTTGTGATATATTATCAAAGCATTTTGTACCTGAATTGTTTTTGATATTTTTAGAAAAAGAGCTCCCCCTCAACATGTGCATCATGTATTTGAAATCGTTTTGGCACACGGAGGCAAGAGGAAGGATTCACTTCTTTGATTACCATTTTCTAAAAGATATCAACATCACTTTCCTGATCCAAATTAGCATTTTTCATACTTTGTTAAAGGTATTCTTGGAAAGGATGTGGTTTTCAAAAAAATTGCTCCCCCTCAATATGTGCATAGAGATTTGAAAGTGTTTTGCACATATTAGGGAAAATCTGCACATTGAAACAAATCAATCACGTTTCAATCCTTTTTGGTTTTAAATAGCTGCTCCCCCTCAACATGTGCATGAAAAATTTGAAATCGTTTGGCACATGTGGGGAGGAGAGCTTGTAAATCATTATAAAACCATTTATCAAATTATCAGTTTAAATCCAATTTAAATCACAAATTCTCCCCCGATCACAATTTTCAAATCATTTGAGATTTGTGATCTCTGGAGATTTAAATTGATTTTGAAAGCTTTTGAGGAGAATTGTAACTTGCTTGTGAAAACATTTAACCGATAAGGATCAAAGCTGAGACTTTAAACTCCAAAAACATGCTTGAGTATCTTTTGAAAACAATTGTATGACAAATAACTTTATGATTTAATTGAAATCATTCTCCCCCTCAATCAATGACATAAGTTCTTGATTGAGAGATAGAGATTTTGACAAATAAGTCGAGTTGATTTTCAAAAATTGAGTCCGAGTTATTTTTCAAAGCTATTAGTTTTCATTAGATAGCAAATATTTGTTTAGAGAATCAGAGCATGAGATTTGAAAAAATAAGATAAAGTATGGCTCTGTTCTTTCTTTTTAGAAAACGGGTTATAGACTGAAATGACTATAAGCCTTTGTTTTACATTCTCTCTCAATTTTTTATTTTATTTTATTTATTATTTTTTTAAAAATGATTTATGTACATTCTAACAATACCTAAAGACCCGTGTCACTCTTTTAATGACAGCACAAAGACCGTAGATATTATCGAATCAAGAAAAAACATGACAAAAAGACAATATTTTTTTGAAAATTTTCAAGTTTTTCAGATTTTTATGGATTTTTTTTTAAAAGTTTTATATTTTTCTATTTGCTTTTTGCTGGTTTTGTAATATTGTATTTTGTTTTTGAATAAATATTTACAAGAGATGGATGAAGAAAAACCTTTTACTCCTCTGATTCCTCTTGAAGACGTTTGAGTGTCTCAGGTTGAAGACTCTTGAGTCCAAGACGAGGAAGAATGAACTCAAAACGTTCTCTAGGAAGGGCTTTGGTGAAAATGTCTGCTAACTGGTATTCAGTCCTCACAAAATAGAGTTCCACCACACCGTTCTCCACTTGCTCCCTGATGAAATGATGTCGAATGTCGATGTGCTTTACTCTTGAGTGTTGAACGTTGTTGCATGAGAGAGCAATGGCACTTTTGTTATCACAATACAGAGGGATTTTGTTGAATTCAAAGCCATAGTCAGATAATTGGGATCTCATCTGTAACATATTGGATTTCACAAACACACTAAACCGTAATCACAAGTAGGCGTATAATGAGTTTTAGAGAGAGAAAGTTAGAGGTTTGGGAACTTTAGTGAGAGAAAGAAAAATCTTATTATGAGCTCCAAACTCTCTACCTTGGGAGGTAGACAGTATTTATAGTCATTACATAAATCGCCACCTATCGGGCTGTGGATCAGGAATACAGTGGGTAAAGACCCGTCCGTCCTCCACGGTGTTACTTAAACTAAATACTACTTAACTTATAATAATCTACGACTACGAGCTTTCTAACGATTACATATACTTGAGGTGACCGACTCTTTAATAACTGGATTTAATAAATCCTAACAATCTCCCCCTAAGGGAGGTCACCTCAAACTCACATTAACATACATTGAATACAAACAGATATTACATTAAAAGATTTTTCTTGCATTCTTGATGATGTACTTTGCTCTGAAGCTCGTAGTCATTGATTCTTCTCATTGCATGTTTGGATAGTCCAAGTGGAGGTCTTTATCTGATCCATGTGATGATTAGTTTTGAGCAAGCTTTGAGATCATCAAAAATAATTCATCTCTAACTCTTCCATTGTGGTGTTGTGACTTATGGACCGACATGCTCACATTCTGGATCATGATATCTTCTCATCAGAGTAGCGGAAGCTTTCGTTGATTCATGATATTGGCAGCAGCGTAGCAGAAGCATGAAGTGAAAATATCAGAGTCATTGATGCACTAATTATGATTTCTTTTGAGATGAATGTGTTGAGTGAGCATGCGGCTATGTATTGACCGCTTCATTCTGATCAGCTGCAAACGTAGAGCGTACCTGCATAAAACATTTGGCAATAAAGCGCACGAAAGTGTCTTTGATCACTTTCGTTGAATTGAGGTACACGGTCCACGGTTACCCGTTGATCAGTACAAGTACTGCCTGTGATCAGGTATAATTTCGAAGAATTTCCTTGACAGGGTTTCGCAGCTGCTCTAGCTGTTCTCAAACCGGAACGTCTCAAAGAAGACAACACGGAGTGAGTGAACCAGCGAATAGAGATTCACTGATTGATGAAAAGAGATTTGAAAAACAATCGTGTATTGCTCATTAGAAATTGTTTTGCAATACAACGAAGGTTTTGATGAAAATCAATTATCAATCATAAACACCTTTTGATTTGAAATATTCGTACACGGTCGATGTGCTAAAGAAAAAAGTTTTTAAGCACAACGACCGGTTTTTCAGGTATCCGTCAATCCATAACCTGAACCAGGATTGATTCAAAAGATTGAATCGCCCCATTGTTTCTGTTCAGTTGTCACATGGTTGATCTATTGGATAGATCTCACATGCCACCTACCAGGAGCTTGTTTGATGTTGGCTCCAGAAGGCTTTCCATCTTCATTGTGAATATGTTTACATATCACTCGGATGTTCTGGCAATACCACAAGGATAATGCGTAGGACTCAAGATATAATCTCTTTTTCCACATTGTGTGAAACAGAGAGTCTTCATTGAAAGTGTCCTAATGAGATTTATAGATGATCTCGTGGCTCTAGACTCAATTTGTGCATATTTGGATCCTATATCGGAGACTAGGGAGAGGGTCTCCTTCTTCAATATCAACAATCTCTAAGAGAAAGTCGATAGATAATGTCGGTTCCCCGTGAGAATGAAACAAGTCCTTTTAAGAGGAACTTGAGTGGTTTGGGAAGTTGAAGTGCAGTGCGTCACTGGGTCCATGACGTCTTGTCTTCAATACCGATGTTACCTTGGTAACCACCAGTAGCATATGAATTGAACCCGGTATCTGCCCTAAGGTTGAATAAATGGAGGGCTATTTCTTTTCACCCTTTTCTCATTCAATTCTTTTTCATTCTTCAACCCCTTCAGTGCTTACCGAGACTTCATAACTAGAACCTTGTTGTGAGGTAAAATCCTTATCACACTCAAAGAGGTTTGCTACAGGGAGTTCTGGTTTATCACTCATTTTACCATTCTGGAGTGTGAAAGTTCTACCTGTGGGTTTCCAAATATCATCCCTAAAGTATACACTTTGGTTTTTGTCAGTAGTGTAAAGTCTAAGTTTTGCAACTAGTCTTCCTACTCGTTTAGCGTAAGATCTTTTTGGGACGTTCTTCTTAACAGGCTTATCATTCACATTCTTAGAAACACAATCATCATGAACATTAGTTAAAGATTTCTTGCAAGTTAAACAAACAGATTCAATAGATTCATTAAACTTAGCAGATTTCATATGTTCATTACAAAGCGGTAAATTCCTAGGGTGTTCTTCTACTTTCTTCTCTTTATTCAAGCTACTAATCCTAGAGGCAGTCGAGACTCTATTGTTCCTTGTATTGCTCTTAGGCTTTAGTCTGATGCTCCTAGAGGTGCTTTCTAGTCCTGTAGAAGGTAAGGCACACGCATTAGGAATCACATTTTTATGAAGGGAGGTGGTTTCAGCTTTCCTAGTCTCTTTAGAGTGCTTTTCTAAACTTAAGTCGTTTGTTCCATATGTTTTAGATGTGGAGGCAGACGCATTAGTGGTACTCATCTTTAAAAGGCCAGGAGCTAAAACTTTTGGTTTCTCAATAACCGCTTTTCCCTTATCAACGTTATGTTTAGGTAGGGCATGTGGAGTGACTGGTTTTGATGAAGCATTTTTCTCATTGACTTTTGGAGGAGGCATAGAAACAGACATTTTTGGTTTGGAAACCGGTTTGGGAACATTTGCTTTCTCCGCAATCAATGGTTTTTTAATCACAGTTTCCACTACCTTTCCTTTTTGACTTTCCAGCTGAGCCCTCAAAAGGTCATTTTTTGCTTTCATGTCATTGTAGGCACGCTCATACGACAATTTGTCATATTTGCATTCCTCAGTTTTTCGATCAAGTTGTTTAAAATATGAGACATTTTCTTTTTCAATTTTTTCAAGAGCTTTTTCATATTTTGAAACAATTGCGGAGGTCTCAGAATTGAGTCTTTCATGATCTTCAACATAATATGTTTGCAAAATGATGGACATAATATCAGTAGTCAAAACATCTTCGAAGAGAGAATCATTTAAGTTTTCCAAAACTTTGATGTGTTCAATACTTTCATTAGCTTGCTTTACCAGGGATTTATGGTCCTTGACAAAGTCAGCTGTTTCTTTCAAAAAGGCTTGATCAAAATAAATTACCCTTGAGTTGATGTGATTCAGCTGAGGGGCAATTTCAGTTTCAAAAAACTTTTTTTGTTCAATATCAAAACTATTAAACCAGATGTTTGTTGTAATATTGGTTTTAGTTTTAACGGTCTCTTGAAGATCTGCAATTCTCATTTTCACATTTTCCAAAATACTTCTGGCATCACTTGTGTTAAAAAGATTGTTTGAAGACATTTGTTCAATGTTCGAAAGAGATTTGGATACAACAACTGGTTTTGAAACTGATTTTGAAACTGGTGTTGACACTTTGTTTGTAACACTTGGTATGGTGGAAAACGTTGATTGAGAAACAAACGAAATATCATTAATTTGGTTCCATTTATTATAATCAATAGGTTTGATTTCTGGATGTTTTTGTTTCATTTTTGATCTACTCTCCTCAGATAGTTCCAACGTTTCAAGAGAATCATGCACAATTATGGGTTCATGCAAAGGTTTTCCATTGTTCAACACATTCCGTTCTTTCTGAGCTTTCTTGAGGAACGAAGGAGGTGAGTTACCAAGAGCCATTTTGTGAGTAGTATGAAAAATCGGATTTACTTGATTAGAAAGCATCTTGTTTGTCTTAGCGGAATGACCCGTTGTAAGAAGTAAATTATCCAATTTTTTGGTAGTTTCATTTTTATCCAGAATTTCATCAAGAAGAGAATCTTCTCGTTTTGAAAAATCAGCGATCAACTGTTTCTTCTCTTTTTCAAGTTCAGAAAACAGTGCTTTTTGTTTAGAAAGTTGGTTGTTTAGATCAGAAATTTCCTTGTTTAAAGATTTTATTTTCAAATTCAGATTCACGTCAAGTGTATCGTATTTGAGTTGCAATTGTTTTTCTCTTAAAACAGAATCTCGGTAACCAATTTCTAATTCTGACATTTTGTTTGTATGAAATTCATAGGCTCTGGCGTTCTCTTTGTAACTCTCAAGCTCAGTGGTCAATTTAACATTCGCGGCCTTAACTTCGCGATTGACCTTACTCACTTTCTCAAATTCAATGCCACAGTTATTGATTAATGATTCAAAATAAGCACGTGTTTCCTCATCAGTCTCAGTATTTTGTGAAACACAGCCTCCACTAGGATCCACGTCTGGAGTTTCAGAGTTAGTATTGCTACAACTCGGATTGTCCAGGTATGTATCATAAGTAGGTGCTGGCGTCACAAAATGCTGTTCGTCATGAGTAAACACATCAAATATGACATTGTTATAGCATGGATCAATGATTGGTACCTTAGATACTGCGTTGGCATCATAGACAGGAGGTGTATCAGATTCAGTTTCGTACTTAGTCTCCTGAAGATTTTCCATGAAGATGCAGTTCGCATTGATTTCCTCGAGGTCTTCCAAATCATCCATAATAGCGAAAAAGTCATTTTCCTCAGCACTCAACTGCATCCCTGCTTCTTGCTTCTGTGCTAACAGCATAGCTTTCCGAAGAAACTCAGCATTCTTCTTGTGCGGCTTAGTGGGACAGTTTCGTGCCATGTGACCCACTCCTTGACAGTTATAACACTTAACCTGATTACCCTGATTCACATTTCCATAATTCCCAACGACTGGAGCTGCAACATTCCCATTCTGATTACCCACTGCTCTATTCCCAACATTTTGTCCCATCTGATTTCCAACATTCTGACCCAACTGATTACCCTGATACGAAACCGCCTGATTACCCATACGAAATCCAGTAGCATATCCCTGCTGATTCCCAATAACTCCAACCATTTGTCCTTGATTACCCATATTCACACCCGGCTGTGCAATTTGCCTGTTGCGAGTGTTTGATGAAATCCTTTGGTTGTTGTTAGTTGGTGTGGAATAGCGACTTCTGGATGCTTTACCCAATAAAGAGTATACCTGTTGCAAGGTCGCTTCTTGTTCAGCTTCAGAATCAGTGATTCCTTGTTTCTGGTATTGTGGATACGGTTGTTGAATGACTTGTTGTTCTTGTGGATAGAATTGTTGTTGAGGTTGTGGAATGTATGCTGCAAGTTGTTGTTGGTGGAAGATGATGAAGCTTGTTGTTGTGTATTAACTGAAGGTTGAGTCTTTGCAATAAGTGCCAATGGATCATGATTCTTTGCCAATCTTTCTTTCCTGACTTCATTCACTTCAGCTTGGTTTTGTTTCAGAAAATCGTTTAGTTGATCAAAGTTCACCTGATGAAGGTCTTTTGTTTGGTTGACAATAGTGACATATCGTCCCCATTCTTCCGGTAGATTGTTCAAGAACTTGATGTTGCTCACGATAGTTCTGGGTGTCAACTTGTTTCTGATCAGCTCATTCATTAAAGTGCAGAACCTTCCATAGTAGGATTCAATGGATTCTCCTGGAGTAGATGTAAACTTCTCCCAAGCAGTTAGCAGCTTGTTCTCCGTGTCTTGTTGACCAATTTCAGTTCCATGACAAAGCCGTCTAACACGTTCCCACATATCGAAAGCAGTTTCACAACTGTCTACCGCAGCAAAGATGTCTATTGGTAAATCCAGTTGGATAATATGAATTGCCATGTCATCTGATTCGACTTGTTTCTGATCCTCTGCAGTGTATTCAGATTCGTATTGAAGACGAGAAGATGGTGGGACGGGAGGTGTTGCATCTGCATTTCCAGGTACATGAACTTGTCGAGGCTGGAAGGGTCCATCCTGAATGGATTTAATCATGAGTTTCCCATTAGGTTTGGTCTTGATGTAGCGGAGCATTCGACTTGTCCATTGAAGATAACCACCTTTTGCCAACATAGGAGGTCGGTTTTCGGCACCGGCTGCATGAATGTCTTGTTGAGTTGCCATTGATGAAGGTATGATCTGATAAAGTTGATGTAGGATCGATTCAACGATAAAGGAGTTGTGGTTGATGAAGATTAAGCTCAGTTGAAGTTTTTCTGAAAGTCGTACTCGTAAACTCGGTTCTTAGGCGTAAAATTTTTTTTTTCCCAAAATTTGAAATTCACTATAAAAATCAATTCTAAGATTGTATGAAAAATTTGAGTTATGACAATTTTGACGCCAAATTTGACCCGAAAAATTTGAATTTAGGCCCAAAAATTTGAATTTTTGACTAAAATTTTCCCAGTTATACCAAATTTTGAATTTCGCGTAAATATATATATATATATATATATATATATATATATATATATATATATATATATTTTAATGAAAATGAAGAGCTTAGGTGTAGAAACACGAAGTTACGAGTAGACGATAGTTAGGCGTAGGATCTTATGTGTAGGAAGCTTAGGCGTAGGATTCCTTAGGCGTAGGATCTTATGCGTAGACTTAAAGTTAGGCGTAGGAAAACTTATGCGTAAGATTTAGCTTATGCGTAAGACAAAGCTTAGGCGTAGGATAAATACTTAAGCGTAAAGTAATCTACGCGTAAGTCTAAGCTTATGCGTAAGATTAGGGTTTTGCCCAAAAATCCTTTACACTATCACAGTGTAAGGGATATCCAAAAGTCGAAGTGTTCCACAAACTTATACAAGTGAGGGAAGCACTGAGTCACCGTTTAAGCTCGAAGAATCTGCACCAAAAAGTTATGAGTAGAACCTTATGTGTAGTTTGACTTTCTTACGCGTAGAACTAGGGTTTTGACCTACGCGTAAAAAATTTCCAATGATTCAAACGATTTCTCTTGCACAGATAGCCTTAAAAACACTCGAATAAACCAAAAATGTTGACCTTTTTCACCCAAAGTGCTTAGAAAAGTTACGAGTAGAAATGACCAATGAACCAAAAACGAGCTTAAAAATGATTTAAAACACGTAAAGCTTCGAACTTTTTGCAAAAAACTGAAACTTTAGCACCAAATAAACCTTAAACCACAAGAATCTTGAATTTTTTAGTGCAAAAATTAAAGCTTTAAGCGTTTCAAATATGAATAACGAGAGCCTTTACGCAAACAGTACCAACCTTCAAAACAAACACAAACACTCCTAAACCATTGTTAGGCGATTGATACCAATTGTAGGACCACTACGATATCAACCTTATCACAAAATACCCACGTTAACCACAGTTAAGCGTAGAACTCGTGAAACCCAAACACAAACAAAGCGTAGAAATGAAGATGAGAAAGATGGTGACTTGAATGATATAAAGATCGTGTATATGTGATATAAGATATACCCAATAAGTTGTATATTCCAAAGAAAGAACACACACACACACACACTTTCAAGCACACCCCTCAAATGACCATTTGAGGGGTATTTATAGGTGGAATACATGAAAACCTAAAATGCTTTCCTTTGGGCCTCGTTGGACTTGGATTGGGCTTGGGGTACTTAAGCTTATAAACGGCTAACATACCCTAAAGTTTAACCAATTAGATTAGCCCAATCCACGAGCCCGTTGACTATTCTATCACGATATCTAACACACTTTACAAGGTTCCTAATCGTGAATGACCATCACTTCTAATAAAAACTATTAAGGTTAACATTTTGCTACTTTTTGCATTTTCTGTTTAGATGTGCTGGGATGTGAGCTATTTGAAGGCGCACTGAAGTTCACCTTTTTAACACTAGAGGTGTTGGGATCTGAACTACTTGAAGGTATACTACAGTTCACATTCATAACATTTGGCATCGAATGGATTTCATATTTGGCACTAGGCATAGAACACGGAATCAAAGGATTAACTCTCTCACCTAAGGACTTAAGGCATATTGTGATTAAGCATTCTAGAATTTCTTGAGATCGTTTGGCATATAAGCATGCATGCCCAATTGCATTATCAAGTGGTTTCTCTAACTTATCCTCTTCAACAATCTCACGGAGACATTCTAGACAATCCTTTAGGGATGAGAAATATGTTTGAATAGCAAGTTTATTGTTCCTAAGATGAGGAGGAACATATTTCACAGACAAAGCATATTTATTACAAACAGGTACCTTTGATCCATCATTCTCCCCATTGGTCATTGGCATTTTCCCTTTTACCTGGCTCTTCAGATTCTCAATTTCTTTTTGCAATGAAGCTATTTGTTCGTTATTTTTGTTACGAGTGACCTTTATTGATTCAAATAACTCATTGAAATGACATTTAACCTTTTCATTTTCTTCTAGAAAACTCTCGTTTTCCTTCTGTAATGCATTTACTAAGTTTTGAAGATGAAACGTTTGAGAGTTCTGAGAATCTAAAGGAGGAGGTATTTGGGAGCCAGTCACATTGTTCTTTTCACCCTTTAATTGAGAGATTTGGGTTTTCAGCTTTCTGATCGTGTTACAATGAGCTTGAATCTGTTCATCACATTTGTTTATTTGAAAAACTGCATCAAACTCTGGAGCATCTGAGGATGTCTTGATATTTGAAGTTTTGACATTTTCTTTAAGATGTTGATATTTTAGGTGTAAGTTAAAATGCTCAACCTCTAGTTTAGAAAAGTGTTTAACCAAATTGTCGTGATCATCCAGTTCAATTTTCTCATTTAGTTTAGAATTAGTCTTTTAAAGCTCAATGACACGATCATGGGAGACTTTCAGAGCAACAGATAATTCATGAAATTAAGAAGCATTAATGGAACAATTAGTAGCAGTGTAAAACACATCTTGAGCAATACATTCATAAATTAGATTCTCATTCAGTGTATGCAAGTTCTTCCTCTCAATCTCATTATATTTTAATTCTCGCTCATAGTTACTAACCTCAATGATCATTGCATCAAATTCCTTTTCCATTTCTTTAATGTCTAAATTCATTCCCTTTTTAAGACTCTCAAAATGATCTTTTAGTTGTTTAAAGAAAGGCATGACTTCAGTTAAATAACATTCTTTCGTTTGCTCAAAACCCCTTTCCCCTTCAGTTATACCAGTGGGTGTGATCCTTTTCTTACAAGTTTTCTCAAAATCAACAAATAATTGAAAAATAACATATTGACTGATTAAGGTCTTGCTTTTAGTGGCAATAGTCCTAGGAACTAAATGCATGGGTGTATTGGGAGGATACACAGTCGCTGAAGGCATTCTCCTAAAGGGGGGGGGGGATTTGTTACAACAAGGTTCTCTGCCTTTTGTTTATCTAAATCCTTTTTCCAGAACACTTGTTCGGGTGTCAACAACGTTTGAGGCTTAAACTTGTTCAAGGAAATCCAATTCTCCTTCTTGTAATCATGGGTATGATAGTTATTTTTTTCTCTTTACATTTAGGATCATCTAGTTTCTTGTTCATCTTTTCCCTAGTGACTTCATCTGATTTCTTATCTTCCTCAGTGCACTCAGCGCAACTAGGTTTTTGTCTAGGCTTAAGGATTCCATTGCCATCATAAAGTACCTTATGAGCATTTCTAGCCTTTTTAATGACCTCTGGATTTGGTTCCTCAACAAGGGGAATGCTAAGCTTATCGCATAAGACTATATGCTTAGTGATCATGTGAGCAGTCTGAATGGTGTTCCCTTGTACGTACAACTTGTTTTCAAGCTTGTTTTTCAAAGTTTTCAGATTAGAAAAATCTTTCAAAATTTTTGATTCCTTAGCATTAAATTCTTGCTTAAGCATTTTCACATTTTCCTAAACTTCTTGTTTTTGCTTAGCAGTTTTAGAAACCTTTTCTTGTAAGGAATTTAACTCTTGTTTTAATACTTCTTCTCTAAACTTACTTTTTCTCATGATTGTACGCATTTGGTCATCCATTTCCTGCTCACGGGTGGTCAACTCAAATTTTTCACGTTGTTCATAAATAGCAACACGTTCTTTATAAGCATTCAGTTCAGAGACAATAGAATCATCAGGGGCACATGCAGTGAATTCATCAAAAACATAGTCATTATTGACTGCAGAAGATGCATTACTTGGTACAGTCTCACTTTCACTTTTCTTCACATATTGATCATATGTGACAATATTGTTATTTTCCACATCATCAATATCTGATTCATAAGTCTCAAGTGATTGTACTTCATTATGCATCTTTCGCTCATCAACATTATCATATAGTTTTAATACCTCTGAAATTATCTTGTCTTTGGATGGACCAGTTTGTTGTGGAGGAGAGACCTTTGGAGACACCATAGGAGAGATGCTAGCCATGAAGATTGTTTGAGCAGTAGGTTCATCATCTACATCAGAATCAAATGCATCACAATCGGCTACTTGAAAGGCATTCTGATGATTATGACCTATCTCCTGAATCGGCTGTTCATCAACATCAGCATCATAAGTCTTGGCATTCCTTTTAGCAAGAAACAGTAACTCCTCTTCATCCAAAGCTGCTCCATTGTCCTGAGCTTGTACTAGCAACATCTTATCCCTGAAGTACTCAGCATTCTGTGGACGTTTTGGAGATGTGCAATTCCTTGCAATGTGTCCCTCACCACCACAGTTGTAGCATTTGATAGGCTTGTTTGTCCTTGATTTCCAATTCTTCCTCGATTCTGATTTCCACCATAGCCTCCACCTACTCCACCCCTTCTCTGATCGTACTGCCTTTCTTGAACGGGCTGCACCATAACCTTCCCATCTCTGACAGTGGCTTGATTGTGTGGATTGGATGCTGTTCTGAGGTTGTTGTTGGTGTGTGGGAGAGAGTTCATGTTTTGAATGATCATGAGGGCTAGTTGACTAATGAAGTTACCCACGGATGCATCAGGCTCAGCTTGTTTGAACAAAGGATCAGGAATGAGTTTGTGATTACCATTACCCAAGGGTACAACTTGAGAAGCTTTGGTGGTGATCCCAACATTTGTGTAAAAAGCAGTTGAATCATTTGATGAACTTGTTTCTCCCTGATTGGTTTTGAACTGTTCCAGAATCCTTTTTTCAAACATAGCATGTCTTTCATTCTGGAGAAGGAAGGCATACAGTTGCTCATAGTTTGTATTCTTCAATCCTTTAGTGAGCTTCACAGAAGTGACAAACTTATGCCATTCGGGATTCATGTTGTTTACAAATTTTGAGTTCAGCTGAAGGTTAGGCATAGTCATTTTGATGTTCCTCATGTCATTCACAAGCTTATGGAATATCACATAGTACTCATAGACACTCTCATCAGGTTTCATCTTGAAATGCTCAAATTCATCATATAGTTGTGATTCTCTATCTTCAATAGTCAATTCAGAACCTGAGAGAAGCATCTTGACATTATCCCATACAGCCTTTGCTTCAGTGTTGTGATTGATGAGCTTGTAGATGTCTTTTGGAAGACCTTGCAGTATAATGTTAGAAGCCCTGATATCTGCATCGAATCTCTTCTTCTCCTTATCATCGAGCTCATCATACGTCTTTGGTATGTCCATTCCATAAACCAGTGTTCCATCTTCAGCTGTATCAATTATGTCTCTAGTAGTCTCAACCCGATAAGGTCCTTCATCAATGGATTTGAGAATGTTGACCCCATTCTCCTTTCCAAGACAGTACAATCTGATTCGTTGAGCCCAAGAATCGTGGTCAGTTCTGTCAAGCATGGGTGGACGAGTATCTGAACCAGCTGCTTGAACATCCTCGGCAACAGTGGAGATGATTGTAGGAACGTTGGTAGACATGTTTACAGAATTACACGGGATTTTATAACTCTATGATTAAAAAAGGAAATAGATTCTTTCACGGGATTTTACTAAATCAAGAGAAAACCGTATTACACACAAAAGTTAACCAAGTCCTTAAGAATCCTTGAACCAAGTCGCCAAGCACTAAGTTGCTAGGTAATAACAGAACAAGTCGCTACTTTCCCAAGTCGCTACAAATTTTGACGGCAAGTCGCTAAGAACCAAGTCGCTTAGATTACAAGTCGCTAAATAGCAACTCGCTATGGTCCAAATCGCTAGTACCAAGTCGCTACGAGACTTAAAGAACAAGTCGATATCAAAATTGAAAGCAAGTCGCTACCGTCACCAAGTCGCTACCCGTAGTGGAGAATCCACTAAGTGTACTGTTTGTCGGCTTGTCTCAATCGACAAGTCGCTAAGCATCAAGTCGCTACCAAAATACACTACAAATCGCTATAGATTTTACAAACCAAGTCGCTACCAAGAAATGTAGTCCGTAGCACAAGTCGCTAGCAAGAGAAAACTTAAAAAACACACTTTTCAATCCAAAAACAACCCAACCACGATGATTCAAGCTTTCCACTGTTGCTACCCGTAGTGGAGAATCCACTAAGTGTACTGTTTGTCGGCTTGTCTCAATAGACAAGTCGCTAGCTCAACTCGCTAAGTCCTTCAACTACAACTCGCTACCAAATTATAAAGCAAGTCGCTACCAAGATAACTTATCCGTGGCTCAAGTCGCTAGCTAGAAAATCACATAAACACCACTTTTCAATCCAAAAACAACCCAACCACGATGATTCAAGCTTACCAAATCAAAACCCAAGCACATACAATGATTCTAAACACAAAACAACACCCAAGATTCAAAATTTAACACTAGAAATGATCCAAATGATGCAAAAACCACTAAACCTTTTCAAACTCTAAAACCACCTAAGAGTCACTAGAAATCCAAAGATATGTAAGAGATGATCAAACCATGGCTCTTGATACTATTTGTAACATATTGGATTTCACAAACACACTAAACCATAATCACAAGTAGGCGTATAATGAGTTTTAGAGAGAGAAAGTTAGAGGTTTGGGAACTTTAGTGAGAGAAAGAAAAATCTTATTATGAGCTCCAACTCTCTACCTTGGGAGGTAGAGAGTATTTATAGTCATTACATAAATCGCCACCTATCGGGCTGTGGATCAGGCATACAGTGGGTAAAGACCCGTCCGTCCTCCACGGTGTTACTTAAACTAAATACTACTTAACTTATAATAATCTACGACTACGAGCTTTCTAACGATTACATATACTTGAGGTGACCGACTCTTTAATAACTGGATTAAATAAATCCTAACATCATCCATAGGATTTGAGCACAACAAGATGACATGGCTATGTATTCAACCTCTGTAGAGGATATAGAAGTACTCATTTGTTTCTTTGAAGACCAACTCACAAGCTTATTACCCAAAAACTGAGCACCTCCAGACGTACTTCGACGAGTATCTTGACATCCTGCATGATCAGCATATGCATAGGCTGTTAGTGACATACCGGTGTCCTTCGGGTACCAAAGTCCCATATTGATGGTTCCTTGGAGATACCGAAAGACCCGTTTAACCGCTTCAAGGTGCCTTTTGGTAGGCTTAGCCTGGTATCTAGCACACATGCAAACAACGAACATAATATTTGGTCTACTGGCTGTGAGGTACATCAGGGATCCAATCATACTACGATATTTCGTTTGATCTACCATGATCCCTGAGTGGTCCTCATCCAGTTTAGTACGCTCAATCATGGGAGTGTCAACAGGGTCACAAGAATCAAATCCAAATTTCTTTAAAATCTCATTTGCATATTTAGATTGATTTATAAAAATGCCTCCGGGACTTTGTGAAATTTGTAATCCCAAAACAAATGACATTTGTCCCATCATTGACATTTGAAATTTGGAGCCCATCTCCTTAGAAAAATGGTCACATTCATTGGGGTCAGTCGAGGCAAAAATAATATCATCAATATAAATTTGAACGTGAATTAAATGTTTGCCTGACTTTCTGGTGAACAATGTCGGATCAACTGCTCCTTTGCTGAATCCAGTAGATAGAAGAAAATTTGATAGCGTATCATACCATGCCCTTGGAGCTTGCTTCAAACTAAAGACCCTTCTTCAAGCGATAGACATGAGTAGGATGCTCTGTATTCACAAAACCTTCAGGTTGGCTGACGTATACGACTTCTTTGAGATCTCCGTTAAGAAAAGCCGTCTTTACATCCATCTGATAGACTACCATATTCTTACTTGCAGCATTAGCCAAGAAGATTCTGATTGCCTCAATACGAGCAACTGGAGCAAATGATTCTTCAAAGTCAATACTGTTAGGATTTAGTAAATCCATGTATTAAAGAGTCGGTCACCTCAAGTATATGTAATCGTTAGAAAGCTCGTAGTCGTGGATTATTATAAGTTAAGTAGTATTTAGTTTACGTAACACCGTGGAGGATGGACGGGTCTTTACCCACTGTATGCCTGATCCACAGCCCGTTAGGTGGCGATTTATGTAATGACTATAAATACTCTCTACCTCTCAAGGTAGAGAGTTGGAGCTCATAATAAGATTTTTTCTTTCTCTCACTAAAGTTCCTAAACCTCTAACTTTCTCTCTCTAAAACCTATTATACGCCTATTTGATCTTATGGTTTAGTGTGTTTGTGAAATCCAATATGTTGCAAATGGTATCAAGAGCCATGGTTTGATCATCTCTTACATATCTTTGGATTTCTAGTGACTTTTAGGTGGTTTTAGAGTTTGAAAAAGTTTTGTGGTTTTTGCATCATTTGGATCATTTCTAGTGTTAAAGTTTGAATCTTGGGTGTTGTTTTGTGTTTAGAATCATTGTATGTGCTTGGGTTTTGATTTGGTAAGCTTGAATCATCGTGGTTGGGTTGTTTTTGGATTGAAAAGTGGTGTTTATGTGATTTTCTAGCTAGCGACTTGAGCCACGGATAAGTTATCTTGGTAGCGACTTGCTTTATAATTTGGTAGCGAGTTGTAGTTGAAGGACTTAGCGAGTTGAGCTAGCGACTTGTCTATTGAGACAAGCCGACAAACAGTACACTTAGTGGATTCTCCACTACGGGTAGCAACTTGGTGAAAGTTAGCGACTTGTACTTAAGTTTGTTAGCGACTTGGTGTTAGCGATTTGGTGCTTAGCGAGTTGCTCTTTAGCAACTTGACAACTTAGCGACTTGGAGCTTAGCGACTTGCTGTCAAAATTTTCCTAGCGACTTGGTTCTTAGCGAGTTGCTATTTAGCGACTTGACTGTGTCTTTGCAACTTGGTATTATAGCAACTTGGTGCTTAGCGACTTGGTGCTTAGCGACTTGGTTCAGGGTTACTTAGCGACTTGGTTGATTCTGTCCGTAATACGGTTTTCTCTTGATTTAGTTAAATCCCGTGAAAGAATCTATTTTCCGGTTTAATCATAGAGTTATAAAATCCCGTTTAATTTGTTAACATGTCTACCAACGTTCCTACAATCATCTCCACTGTTGCCGAGGATGTTCAAGCAGCTGGTTCAGATACTCGTCCACCCATTCTTGACAGAACTGACTACGACTCTTGGGCTCAACGAATCAGATTGTACTGTCTTGGGAAGGAAAATGGGGTCAACATTCTCAAATCCATTGATGAAGGACCTTATCGGGTTGAGACTACTAGAGACATACTTGATACAGCTGAAGATGGAACATTGATTTACGGAATGGACAGACCAAAGACGTATGATGAGCTCGATGTAAAGGAGAAGAAGAGATTCGATGCAGATATTAGGGCTTCTAACATTATACTGCAAGGTCTTCCAAAAGACATCTACAAGCTTATCAATCACAACACTGAAGCAAAAGCTGTATGGGATAATGTCAAGATGCTTCTCTCAGGTTCTGAATTGACTGTTGAAGATAGAGAATCACAACTATATGATGAATTTGAGCATTTCAAGATGAAACCTGATGAGAGTGTCTATGAGTACTATGTGAGATTCCATAAGCTGGTGAATGACATGAGGAACATCAAAATGACTATGCCCAACATTCAGCTGAACTCAAAATTTGTGAACAACGTGAATCCCGAGTGGCACAAGTTTGTCACTTCTGTGAAGCTCACTAAAGGATTGAAGAATACAAACTATGAGCAACTGTATGCCTTCCTTCTCCAGAATGAAAGACATGCTATGTTTGAAAAAAGGATTCTGGAACAGTTCAAAACCAATCAGGGAGAAACAAGTTCATCAAATGATTCAACTGCTTTTTACACAAATGTTGGGATCACCACCAAAGCTTCTCAAGTTCTACCCTTGGGGAATGGTAATCACAAACTCATTCCTGATCCAATGTTCAAACAAGCTGATGCTGATGCATCCGTGGGAGACTTCATTAATCAACTAGCTCTCATGATCAGTCAAAACATGAACACTCTCCCACACACCAACAACAATCTCAGAAAAACATCCAATCCACACAATCAAGCCACTGTCAGAGATGGGAAGGTTATGGTGCAGCCTGTTCAAGAAAGGCAGTTCGATCAGAGAAGGGGTGGAGTAGGTGGAGGCTATGGTGGAAATCAGAATTGAGGAAGGATTGGAAATCAAGGACAAACAAAGCCTATCAAATGCTACAACTGTGGTGGTGAGGGACACATTGCAAGGAATTCCACATCTCCAAAACGTCCACAGAATGCTGAGTACTTCAGGGATAAGATGTTGCTAGTGCAAGCTCAGGACAATGAAGCAGCTTTGGATGAAGAGGAGTTACTGTTTCTTGCTGAAGGAAATGCCAAGACTTATGATGCTGATGTTGATGAACAACCGATTCAGGAGATAGGTCATAATCATCAGAATGCCTTTCAAGTAGCTGATTATGATGCATTTGATTCTGATGTAGATGATGAACCTACTGCTCAAACAATCTTCATGGCCAGCATCTCTCCTATGGTGTCTCCAAAGGTCTCTCCTCCACAACAAAGTGGTCCATCCAAAGACAAGATAATCTCTGAGGTATTAAAACTATATGATGATGTTGATGAGCGAAAGATGCATAATGAAGTACAATCTCTTGAGACTTATGAATCAGATATTGATGATGTGGATAATAACAATATTGTCACATATGATCAATATGTGAAGCAAAGTGAAAGTGAGACTGTACCAAGTAATGCATCTTCTGCAGTCAATAATGACTATGCTTTTGATGAATTCACTGCATTTGCCCCTGATGATTCTATTGTCTCTGAACTGAATGCCTATAAAGAACGTGTTGCTATTTATGAACAACGTGCTAAATTTGAGTTGAACCCCCGTGAGCAGGAAATGGATGACCAAATGAGTACAATCATTAGAAAAGGTAATTTTAGAGAAGAAGTATTAAAACAAGAGTTAAATTCCTTACAAGAAAAGCTTTCTAAAACTGCTAAGCAAAAACAAGAACTTCAAGAAAATGTGAAAATGCTTAAGCAAGAATTTAAGGCTAAGGAATCAAAACTTTTGAAAGATTTTTCTAATCTGAAAACTTTGAAAAACAAGCTTGAAAACAAGTTGTACATACAAGGGAACACCATTCAGACTGCTCACATGATCACTAAGCATAGAGTTGTAAGCGATAAGCATAGTATTCCCCTTGTTGAGGAACCAAATCCAGAGGTCATTAAAAAGGCTAGAAATGCCCATAAGGTACTTTATGATGGCAATGAAATCCTTAAGCCTAGACAGAAACCTAGTTGCGCTGAGTGCACTGAGGAAGATAAGAAATCAGATGAAGTCACTAGGGAAAAGATGAACAAGAAACTAGATGATCCTAAATGTAAAGAAAAGAAAATAACTATCACACCCCGTGATTACAAGAAGGAGAATTGGATTTCCTTGAACAAGTTTAAGCCTCAGACGTTGTTCACACCCGAACAAGTGTTCTGGAAAAAGGATTTAGATAAGAAAAAAGCAGAGAATCTTGATGTAACAAACCCCCCCTTTAGAAGAATGCCTTCAGCGACTGTGTATCCTCCCAATACACCAATGCATTTAGTTCCTAGGACTATTACCACTAAAAGCAAGACCTTAATCTGTCAATATGTTATTTTTCAACTATTTGTTGATTTTGAGAAAACTTGTAAGCAAAGGATCACACCCACTGGTATAACTGAAGGGGAAAGGGGTTTTGAGCAAACGAAAGAATGTTATTTAACTGAAGTCATGCCTTTCTTTAAACAACTAAAAGATCATTTTGAGAGTCTTAAAAAAGGAATGAATTTAGACATTAAAGAAATGGAAAAGGAATTTGATGCAATGATCGTTGAGGTTAGTAACTATGAGCGAGAATTAAAATATAATGAGATTGAGAGGAAGAACTTGCATACACTGAATGAAAATCTGATTTCTGAATGTATTGCTCAAGATGTGTTTTTCACTGCTACAAATTGTTCCATTAATGCTTCTCAATTTCATGAATTATCTATTGCTTTGAAAGTCTCCCATGATCGTGTCATTGAGCTTGAAAAGACTAATTCTAAACTAAATGAGAAAATTGAACTGGATGATCACGACAATTTGGTTAAACATTTTTCTAAACTAGAGGTTGAGCATTTTAATTTACAACTAAAATATCAACATCTTAAAGAAAATGTCAAAACTTCAAATATCAAGACATCCTCAGATGCTCCAGAGTTTGATGCAGTTTTTCAAATAAACAAACGTGATGAACAGATTCAAGCTCATTGTAACACGACCAGAAAATTGAAAGCCCAAATCTCCCAATTAAAGGGTGAAAAGAACAATGTGACTGGCTCCCAAATGCCTCCTCCTTTAGATTCTCAGAATTCTCAAACGTTTCATCTTCAAAACTTAGTAAATGCATTACAAAAGGAAAACAAAAGTTTTCTAGAAGAAAATGAAAAGGTTAAACGTCATTTCAATGAGTTATTTGAATCAATAAAGGTCACTCGTAACAAAAATAACGAACAAATAGCTTCATTGAAAAAGGAAATTGAGAATCTGAAGAGCCAGGTAAAAGGGAAAATGCCAATGACCAATGGGGAGAATGGTGTATCAAAGGTTCACTCTTGTAATAAATATGCTTTGTCTGTGAAATATGTTCCCCCTCATCTTAGGAATAACAAACATGCAATTCAAACATATTTCTCGTACCTTAAGGATTGTCTAGAATGTATCCGTGAGATTGTTGAAGAGGATAAGTTAGAGAAACCACTTGATAATGCAATTGGGCATGCATGGTTATATGCCGAACGATCTCAAGAACTTCTAGAATGCTTAATCACAATATGCCCTAAGTCCTTAGGCGAGAGAGTTAATCCTTTGATTCCTTGTTCTATGCCTAGTGCCAAGCATGAAATCCATTGCCCAATGTTATGAATGTGAACCTTAGTATGCCCTCAAGTAGTTCAGATTCCAGATCTATTAGTGCTAAGAAAGCGAACTCTAGTGTGCCTTCTAAGAGTACAAATCCCAACACTTCTAGTGCTAAGAAAGTGAACCTTAGTGTGCCTACATGTAGTTTTGATCCCAGCAAATCTAAAAAGGAGATGCAAAGAGTAGCAAAACCAACTAATGTTCCCATTTCCTCTACAGGAGTAATCAGTGACATTAAAGCGAGCAGGTCAAAGTCTCAAGACAATACAAGGAATGATAGGACCTCGCAAGCTAAGAATGTGCATTGGAAGAGAGTAGAAGACCAACCTAGGAACTTTTAGTTTGAGCCGAATAAAACGAATCGTGTTGATTCTAGTATTAGCCATAGGCGTACTATAATTAATTCGCATTCTGATACTATTTGCAAACCTTGTTATGATGGCTGCTTGAATTCTGTTACTAATCATGAATGTGGTGTGAATGCTTTGTCTAATGCTGTCAAATCCCCAGTTAATCTTGTTAATGCAAAATATCATGCTAATAAGGCAAAAAGGCAAAGGCGAAAGAAAGTTAGAAAACAGTGGAAGCCCACAGGAAGAACATTTAGTAAGATAGGTTATCAATGGATACCTGTTGGCCATAAGGTCAATCAGGCAACGCCCACTAGAAAATGGATGCCTACTGGTAGAACTATTCCCTTAAGAAGTGAACATACTTTGAATAGGGCAAATACGGACACTAGTACTGCATCTATTCATAATGATTCCATTGCCTCAATTTCTGATATGAATGTTTCTATTTCTGATGTGGGTGTTCCAATCACTGTTACTAACCAAATGGAACCCATTCTTGATCGTTCAAATCATTCTGTGGTACCTGGACTCAGGCTGTTCCAAGCATATGACTAGAGACCGGTCGCGGCTCATGAACTTCGTGAGTAAATTCATCGGGACAGTTAGATTCGGGAACGACCATTTTGGAGCTATTATGGGTTATGGAGATTATGTGGTTGGTAAAAGTGTAATTTCCAGGGTATATTATGTGGAAGGTCTTGGTCATAATTTGTTCTCTGTTGGTCAATTCTGTGATTCCGATCTAGAAGTGGCTTTTAGAAAACATACTTGCTTCGTTAGAGAACTTAACGGTGTAGAATTATTAAGAGGTACTCGAGGTTCTAATCTATACACCATCTCTATCGATGACATGATGAAGTCTTCTCCAATCTGCTTGCTGTCAAAGGCTTCTAAAATAAAGTCTTGGATATGGCATCGTCGTCTCAATCACTTGAACTTTGGTACCATAAACAACCTTTCCAGAAAGGATCTTGTCAGAGGCTTACCCAGATTAAAATATGAAAAAGATCATCTTTGCTCAGCTTGTCAATTGGGAAAAAGCACGAAATATGTCCACAAACCAAAACCCACAAACTCGGTAATGGAAGTTCTTCATACCCTTCATATGGATCTGTGCGGTCCAATGAGAGTACAAACTATTAATGGGAAGAGATATGTGTTAGTAGTGGTTGATGACAAAGGACGAAACTCCAGATGTCATCATTAAACTCATTAAACAACTTCAGATCAGACTCAACAAATCAGTTCGAATCGTTCGAACTGACAATGGAACTGAGTTTGTTAATAAAGTACTCTGTGAATTTTATGAAAATGTTGGAATCAGTCCTCAAAGAAGTGTTTCTCGAACTCCTCAACAGAACAGTGTAGTTGAAAGACGAAATCGAACTCTTGTAGAAGCTGCAAGAACAATGTTGATTTACTCAAAGGTTCCAATGTTTTTATGGGTTGAAGCTATTGCCACTGCTTGTTACACTCAAAATCGATCTCTAATTCACACTTCTCATGGAAAGACTCCTTATGAACTTGTCCACAATAGAAAACCTGATCTATCATACCTTCGTGTGTTTGGTGCTTTATGTTATCCAACTAATGATGGTCAAGATTTGGGAAAACTGAGAGCTAAAGCGGACATTGGAGTATTTGTAGGATATGCACCAAACAGAAAAGGTTACCAAATCTACAACAAGAGAACCCGAAACATCATGGAAACAATTCACGTCACGTTTGATGAGCTGACCGGTCAAATGGCTCCTGGACAATCCAGTTCAGGACCCGCACTTCAAAACAGTCCCATTGGTTCATCCCTTGTACCAAACTCCTCTCCAGGAACTCCATATGTACCTCCATCTGAAGATGATTTAAAGAAATTGTTTGATCCTATGTTTGATGAACATTATGAGCCAAGTGCTAATGAACTGTCAATTACTACAATAGAGGCTACTCATATCCCTGTGAATGAAGTCAATCCTTTAGTCTCAATATCATTAAGTCAAGAAGCGCCTGCTGCTGATCACTCAGTCTTATCAACAAATCATCAATCTTCGAATGTACATCATGGAACTGATTCTGGCCTCAATGATGAAGTTAATCCATTTGCTACTCCTGAAGATGCTCCATTTGAAAACATATTTGCTCCTGAATCATCATCAGAACCATCTTCTTCAGGAGACATCGACTCTGCTACTTCAGTCCCTCAACAACAGCCACATGAACACCTCAGAAAATGGACCCACGATCATCCATTAGACAACATCATTGGAAATCCCTCTCGTCTAGTATCCACACGGAAACAACTTGCAACCGTTGCCTTATGGTGCTTCTTCAACTCCGTACTCTCTAAGATCGGACCAAAAGATGTTAAAACCGCCATGAATGAAGACAGCTGGTTCAATGCCATGCAAGAAGAAATTCATGAGTTTGATCGACTTGATGTATGGGAATTAGTACCTGCTCCAGATTGTGCTATGATCATTGCTCTAAAATGGATCTTCAAAGTGAAACTTGATGAGCATGGTGATGTGTTAAAGAACAAGGCTCGATTGGTTGCTAAAGTATACCGTCAAGAGGAGGGTATTGACTTTGAAGAATCTTTTGCTCCTGTTGCTCGTATCGAGGCAATCAGAATCTTCTTGGCTAATCCTGCTAGTAAGAACATGGTAGTCTATCAAATGGATGTAAAGACGGCATTTCTGAACGGAGATCTTAAAGAAGTCGTCTACGTCAGCCAACCTGAAGGCTTTGTGAATCCAGAGCATCCTACTCACGTTTATCGTTTGAAGAAGGCTCTTTACGATTTAAAGCAAGCTCCAAGGGCATGGTATGATACGCTATCAAAGTTTCTTCTATCTACCGAATTCAGCAAAGGAGCAGTTGATCCAACATTGTTCACCAGGAAGTCAGGCAAACATTTAATTCACGTTCAAATTTATGTTGATGATATCATCATTGCCTCGACTGACCCCAATGAGTGTGACCGTTTTTCAAATGAAATGGGGTCTAAATTTCAAATGTCAATGATGGGAGAAATATCATTTTTCTTAGGATTACAAATTTCACAAAGTCCCGGAGGCATTTTCATAGATCAATCTAAATATGCAAATGAGATTTTAAAGAAATTTGGATTTGATTCAAGTGACCCTGTTGACACTCCCATGATTGATCGTACTTAACTAGATGAGGACCACTCAGGGATCATGGTAGACCAAACAAAATATCGTAGTATGATTGGATCCCTGATGTACCTCACAGCTAGTAGACCAGGCATCTTGTTCGCTGTTTGCATGTGTGCTAGATATCAGGCTAAGCCTACCAAAAAGCACATTGAAGCGGTTAAACGAGTCTTTCGATATCTCCAAGGAACCATCAATATGGTACTTTGGTACCCGAAGGACACCGGTATGTCACTAACAGCCTATGCAGATGCTGATCATGCAGGATGTCAAGATACTCGTCGAAGTACGTCTGGAGGTGCTCAGTTTTTGGGTGATAAGCTTGTGAGCTGGTCTTCAAAGAAGCAAATGAGTACTTCTATTTCCTCTACAGAGGCTGAATACATAGCCATGTCATCTTGTTGTGCTCAAATCCTATGGATGAGATCCCAATTATCTGACTATGGCTTTGAATTTAACAAAATCCCTCTGTACTGTGATAATAAAAGTGTTATTGCTCTCTCATGCAACAATGTACAACACTCACGAGAAAAGCATATCGACATTCGACATCATTTCATCAGGGAGCAAGTTGAAAACGGTGTGGTGGAACTTTACTTTGTGAGGACTGAATACCAGTTAGCAGACATCTTCACCAAAGCTCTTCCTAGAGAACGTTTTGAGTTTATCCTTCCACAACTGGGTCTTAAGAGCCTACAACCAGAAACACTCAAACGTCTTCAAGAGGAAGAAGAGGAGTAAAAGGTTTCCTTCATCTATCTCTTGTAAATATTTATTTGAAAAACAAAATACAAAATTATAAAACCTACAAAAATCAAATAGAAAAATATAAAACTTTCAAAATCCATAAAAATTTGAAAAATTTGAAAAATCTTCAAAAAAAAATAATACTGTCTTTTTGTCATGCTTTTCTCGGTTCGATAATATCTACGGTCTTTGTGCTGTCATTCAAAGAATGACACGGAACTTTAGATGTTGTTCGAATTTTTATATAAAAAAAATAAAAAATAATCAAAAAATCAAAAAATATTTTTGGGAGAAAGAGAAACAATGGTTTATTGTCATTTCAGACAGTAACCCACTTTTCAAAGAAAGAACAGAGCCATGCTTTATCTTGGTTTTCAAATCTCATGCTCTGATTCTTTAAACAAATCCTTACTATCTTATGAAAACTAATTGCTTTGAAAAATAACTCGGACTCTATTTTTGGCAATCATTTGGACTTAAAGTGTGTCAAACTATCTATCTCTCAATCAAAAACTTAGGTCATTGATTGAGGGGGAGAATGATTTCAATTAAATTAAAAGGTTATTTGTCATTCAATTGTTTTCACAAGATAATCATGCATGTTTATTCAATGGAGTTTAAACTCTTAAAATCCGATCCTTATCAGTTAAAACGCTTTCATAATCAAGTCACAATTCTCCTTAAAAGCTTTCAAAATCAATTTAAATCTACAGAGATCACAAATCTCAAATGATTTGATAATTGTGATCGGGGGAGAATTTGTGATTTAAATTGGATTTAAACTGATAATTCGGTAAATGGTTTTATAAGGATGTACAAGCTCTCCTTACCACATGTGCCAAACGATTTCAAGAACTTCTAGAATGCTTAATCACAATATGCCCTAAGTCCTTAGGCGAGAGAGTTAATCCTTTGATTCCTTGTTCTATGCCTAGTGCCAAGCATGAAATCCATTCAATGCCCAATGTTATGAATGTGAACCTTAGTGTGCCCTCAAGTAGTTCAGATTCCAGATCTGTTAGTGCTAAGAAATCAAACTCTAGTGTGCCTTCTAGGAGTACAAATCCCAGCACTTCTAGTGTTAAGAAAGTGAACCTTAGTGTGCCTACATGTAGTTCAGATCCCAGCACATCTAAACAGGAGATGCAAATAGTGGCTAAACCAACTAATGTTCCCATTTCCTCTTGTATGTGCAAAACTCTTTCATTCCTCAAGGCACATATTGAGGGGGAGCAAACTTATGAAAACCTCATCCTTCCCCAAAATGCTTTATCTACTTGATTCGATTAGGGAAGTGATGTTGATATCTTTTAGAAAATGGTAATCAAAGAAGTTAATTCTTTCTCTTGCCTCCGTGTGCAAAACGATTTCATTTACTTGATGCACATGTTGAGGGGGAGCTCTTGTTCTAAAAATATCAAAAACAATTCAGGTACAAAATACTTATGATATATTATCAAAGCATTTTGTACCTGAATTGTTTTTTATATTTTTAGAACAAGAGCTCCCCCTCAACATGTGCATCAAGTATATCTGGATTGATTTTCAAATGGTTTTCAATTGGTTCCAATGGCAGATGAACAATACCAAATAGACCGACCAACTTTACTTTATGTATGGTGATATAAGGATGATAAGGTTAGGTATTTGTTCCCATGATCTGCCAGAACCGTAGGGATCTACCCAGGGACAATCCACTAGTTAGTGTAGAAGTCCTTAGGTATATTGAAAAAAAGAGAAAAATGAGATATGGGAAGAGTGCGGACTGAGACTGAGCTAGTACTGGAATAAACCCAACAAGGTTCTAGCTATGAAGTCTCGGTAAGCACTGAAGGGGTTGAAGAATGAAAAAGAATTTAATGTGAAAAAGGGTGAAAACAAATAGCCCTCCATTTATTCAACCTTAGGGCAGATACCGGGTTCAATTCATATGCTACTGGTGGTTACCAAGGTAACATCGGTATTGAAGACAAGACGTCATGGACCCAGTGAGGCACTGCACTTCAACTTCCCAAACCACTCAAGTTCCTCTTAAAAGGACTTGTTTCATTCTCACGGGGAACCGACATTATCTATCGACTTTCTCTTAGAGATTGTTGATATTGAAGAAGGAGACCCTCTCCCTAGTCTCCAATATAGGATCCAAATATGCACAAATTAAGTCTAGAGCCACGAGATCATCAATAAATCTCATTAGGACACTTTCAATGAAGACTCTCTGTTTCACACAATATGGAAAGAGAGATTATATCTTGAGTCCTACGCATTATCCTTGTGGTATTGCCAGAACATCTGAGTGATATGCAAACATATTCACAATGAAGATGGAAAGCCTTCTGGAGCCAACATCAAACAAGCTCCTGGTGGGTGGCATGTGAGATCTATTCAATAGATAAACCATGTGACAACTGAACAGAAACAATGGGGCGATTCAATCTTTTGAATCAATCCTAGTTCAGGTTATGGATTGACGGATACCTTTGAAAAACCGGTCATTGTGCTTAAAAACTCTTTTCTTTAGCACATCGACCGTGTACGAATATTTCAAATCAAAAGGTGTTTTATGATTGATAATTGATTTTCATTAAAACCTTCGTTGTATTGCAAAAACACTTTCTATTGAGCAATACACGATTTTTTTTCAAATCTCTTTTCATCAATCAGTGAATCTCTATTCACTGGTTCACTCACTCCGTGTTATCTTCTTTGAGACGTTCCGGTTTGAGAACAGCTAGAGCAGCTGCGAAACCCTGTCAAGGAAATTCTTCGGAATTTTACCTGATCACAGGCAATACTTGTACTGATCAACGGGGAACCGTGGGCCGTGTACCTCAATTCAACGAAAGTGATCAAAGACACTTTCATGCCCTTTATTGCTAAATGTTTTATGCAGGTACGCCCTACGCTTGCAACTGATCAGAATGAAGCGGTCAATCCATAGCCGCATGCTCACTCAACACATTCATCTCGAAAGAAATCATGATTAGTGCATCAATGACTCTGATATTTTCACTCCATGCTTCTGCTACACTGCTGCCAATATCATGAATCAACGAAAGCTTTCGCTACTCTGATAAGAATATATCGTGATCCAGAATGTGAGCATGTCGGTTCATAAGTCACAACACCACAATGGAAGAGTAAGAGATGTATTATTGCTGATGATCTCAAAGCTAGCTCAAAACTCATCATCACATGGATCAGATTAAGACCTCCACTTGGGTTATGTAGGACCTTAAATATATCAACCTTATCACAAACCCAACACGTTATGCATAGAACTCGAACAACACAAACACAAACTATGCGTGAAGATGAAAGAAATAAAGATGAGAAAGATTAAGATGTTGGTGACTTGATGTTTATAAAACCGTGTATGTTGTGAGAGAAAGATGAAAACAATAAGTTGTATATTCCAAAGAAAACACACACACACACACACTCAAGCACACCCCTCAAATGACCATTTGAGGGGTATTTATAGTACAAGTGACTCGATGCCCTAAAGGCTTTCTATGGGCTTTCGTGGGCTTGGACATGGGTTGGATTGGATATAAGGCAAGCTTAACTAAACTAATACCCATTTAGCTTTGTCCAATCCACGAGCCCGTTGACTATTTTAGCACGATATCTAACACACGTTACAAAGTTCTTAAACATGAATGACCATCACTTCTAATAAAACTATTAAGGCTAACAATCTCCCCCTAAGGGGTGGTCATTCAAAAGATGCTCCACTTGATTTGGTCTTTACTTTTCTCGAGCTAGAACTTTGTGTGTTGATATAGAATAGTCTTGATTCTTTGTTCCTTCATGTTTTGTGATCAATTAATGTGGTTGTCTGCCGTTGTCAACTTCGTTGGTTTGGTGTCTCCACGTCTTTCTCCACCATGCTCACACTTCTATTTGACTTTGATGTTTCATTGTTGTGAAGTTCTCTAGTCTGTAAACTTTGTGGATTCTTTGACATTGACGAAGAATCATCTTTAACTTTGTGTAGCCTTTGATTTTGATGAGAACTTCATTTGTGATGTGGTTGGTATGAGCATGTGGATAATCTGCACGATCTCTTCCTCCCGCGAGCATCCATAAGAAGAAAACATAAAACACGTTAGTAATAAGCAGATTCCGGCACTTACAAGTTTGAATTTCGAGGGTGTTAACAGCATAGTGTGAAAACACGTCTCTAATTCTCACAAAGGCCGTTCCCGAACTGGAGTCCCACAAGTGAGATAACACGATATACTGAAGTACATCTACAGTTCAGATGAGTCGCTGAGGTACACCGAAGCATCACCCCACGACTGTAGACCGTTTGAGACACACTAAGCGTAATCCACGGGGAGTTACCGAAGTGACCTGCTGTCAGGGCTGCTTGATGTTGACCCTGGCAGGAATTTCCATTCAATCACTGAAGAATCACAATTGTGAAACTTCTGATAAATGTTCTGGCAGATTTCTAAGATCTGCGTAGACTCTAGAATATATCACTTGTGTCCATATAGATGAACAACAAGCGATGAAATGTTAAGTGTTCCTATGAGATCTTTTGATGAATCTCGTGGCTCTAGACTCAATAGTGCATTTTGGTTTTCCTGAGCGGAGACTAGGGAGAGGGTCTCCTTCTTCAATACCAACGATCTCTAAGAGAAAGTCGATAGATTATGTAGGGTTCCCAGTGAGAATGAAACAAATCCCTTTTGAGAGGAATTGAGTGGCTAGAAGGTTTAGTGCAGTGCGCACTGGGTCCATGACGTCTTTGTCTTCAATACCAGTGTCATCTCAGTGACAACCAATAGCAGATGAATTGAACCCGGTTTCTGCCCTAAGGTTGAATATGGAGGGCTATTTCTTTTCACCCTTTCTTTTACTTTTCTTTTTAATTCTTCAACCCCTTCTTTCTCCTCTCTCACATTACTCCTTTTTTCAATCATTCCTAAGGACTTCTAATACTAACTATTTGTGATGTCCTTGGGTAGATCCCTCCGGCTCTGGCGGATCATAGGACGAATTTCCTATCCTTAGTCACCTTATAACTCCATGACTGTCCTATTGTTGCCATAAAACCATTTTTCTTGAAAATCTCTCAAAGTGTTTATGATAGAAAACATGTTTGAACCACTCTGAGAGTTTTGAATTTTCAGAAACACTCCCCCTTCACATGTGCTTATAAGTTTTGACAGAAATCTGCACAGTGAGGGTAGACTTCGCACTTTTTGAATTGATCAGCTCATGATAGACAATTCCCCACGAGACACGGTTACATTGCCTAGTTAAAGAGTTCCATTATCAGTTTTTAGGTGACAACTAGCTCTAATAACTAACTTGAAGTTGTAAACACTCCTTGAAAAGGAGGTTAGACCCATGAAAGTGCATATCTATCACAAGTTTCTCGAGATGGTACATTTACTAACATTGATTCCCGTCAATTCATTGGTTCCGTCTGGGTCGAGCTCATTTTGAGATTCAAACAAGGATTATTAAAACTTTTTGATGACATTTTAATCACGTCTCCTCCCCTCAAAAATAGCATATTCGTGATATTTTTTATATCAACGGATTAAACAACATTTTAGAATCTTTTGGGAAGACAAACGGATTTGATTTAAGCATGAATTTGGAACATTTTAGTTTTATACTCCCCCTTTAATAAAGCATAATCAATTAAAGGGTTTTAGAGGGAGTTATCTTGAGCACAAAATATTTTGAAAGATTTTGAAAAATCTTTTTGAACAATCTTGAAAAGGTGCTCAAGATGATGATGATTTCTCACCATTTTTGAATGTAGTGCACTGAAGCGTACACTAGTGATTTTTTCTATAAAAGCACGAGTTTTGATTTGAAAAATAATCAAAAGTCATCATTTTAGTCCGAGTTTCGTACTGAAGTATACGAAAGCCATTTTAGAAGAAATTTTGAGAAACGACATGTTTTGAAAAACAGAAAAGAACTCTCGCTCAAGCATCTGTACATACCCGTATCATATTTGAATGACATTTCTAGAAACGTACAGAATATCGATTATACGAGAGACATGTCGTGAGAAGAATATTTTTGGATTTTTGATTTTATAATGTTTT
The DNA here is from genome assembly GCA_019973895.1 of Chrysanthemum seticuspe. Lineage (NCBI taxonomy): Eukaryota > Viridiplantae > Streptophyta > Magnoliopsida > Asterales > Asteraceae > Chrysanthemum > Chrysanthemum seticuspe. Next base: position 122,784,987 of record BPTQ01000002.1, on the reverse strand, counting down.
TGTATTTTTTGAAAGTTTTATATTTTTATATTTTGTTTTTGTTGGTTTTTCAAATTTTGTATTTTGTTTTTCAAAAATATATACAGCGAAGCTATTTAGAAAATCATTTTCAAGAAGATTCGAGAAGACGTTCTAACTCCTCAGGGGTTAGGCTTCGCATTCCAATTCGTCGAACTAAATCGTTAAACCTTTCTTTTGGAAGGGCTTTAGTAAATATATCGGCGAGTTGGTAATCTGTCTTCACGAAAAATAATTCAACAGTACCATTTTCGACGTACTCTTTGATGAAGTGATAGCGGACTCTGATATGCTTAGTCTTTGAGTGTTGAACAGGATTGCATGATATGGCTATGGCACTTTTCGAGTCACAATACATAGTTATTTTATCGAAAGTAAAGCCATAATCTGTGAGTTGTGTTCTCATCCATAGAACTTGAGCACAACACGCAGATAGAGACACATACTCAGCTTCAGCGGTTGATAGTACAGTGCAATCTTGTTTCTTTGAAGACCAGCTGACTAACTTTTCACCCAAAAGTTGTGCTCCTCCTGATGTACTTTTTGCTGTAACTTGATCACCTGTGTGGTCCGCATCTGAAAAGGCAATTAGATCAAATCTGGATTCCTTCGGATACCAAAGTCCCATGTGAATGGATGTCTTCAGGTACCGAAAGATCCTTTTAACCTCTTTGAGGTGCAGTTCGGTAGGCTTTGCCTGAAACCGTGCAAATAAGCAAACAGCAAAATGAATATCTGGTCGACTAGCAGTAAGGTACATGAGAGAACCAATCATGCTCCGATATTTCTTCGGATCAATAGGTTTCCCAAACAAATCGGCTCCAATTTTTGGTGAAGTTACCATTGGTATTCCGACAGAGTCACAATTATCCATACCATGATTTTTCAAAATCTCAGTTGTGTAGGGGACTGATGTATTTGTAAACCAAGAAAGAATTTTAGTTCCCCCATCATGGACATTTCAAATTTTCTTTTCATGAGATTTTCAAAGTGTTTTGAAAGATTCGGATTAGTGGACCCAAAGATGATGTCGTCCACATAAATCTGAACAATCAAAATGTCGTTTTTGCATTTTTGTGTAAACAAGGTAGGATCAACTGTTCCTTTGGTGAAATTGTTTTGGATAAGGAAAGAGGACAGTTCGTCATACCACACTCTCGGAGCTTGTTTCAATCCATAGATTGCCTTTTTAAGTTTGTAGACGTAGTCTGGATGTTCCATGTCGATGAAGCCTTCTGGCTGACTCACGTACACATCTTCTTTCAGAGTTCCATTCAAGAATGCGGTCTTAATGTCCATCTGATAAACCGTGATGTTTTTGTGAGCTGCATAGGCTAAGAATATCCTGACTGCTTCAAGTCTAGCTACCGGCGCGAATGACTCTTGAAAGTCTATCCCTTCCTCTTGTCTGTATCCTTTGGCCACAAGAAGAGCTTTGTTGCGAATTACAGTCATCTCTTCATCCCTTTTGTTCTTCCATAACCATTTGAGATCAATGACACGAATGTCAATTGGTCTTGGAACCATTTCCCAAGAGTCATGAAGACGGTATTGGAGAAGTTCGTCCTGCATCGCTTCTATCCATGCGGGTTCTGCCATTGCCTCGCGAATGTTCTTTGGCTCTATATTGCTAATTGAGCAAAGGTAAATGCATAAGTCGCAATCGGTGGCAAGTTGGCGTCTCGTCTGAATTGGCCTTGAAGGTTCACCAATAACTTGTTCAATTGGGTGGTCTTTTGTCCACTTCAGAGTAGAAGGATACCGTTGGTTAAACGTATGCGAGTTAGATGGTTCTCTTAAGCTTGAGGATGATTCAGCTGATTCCATAGCAAACGGGTTTTCAAATAAGTCTTCATCTAACGTTGCATCGTTCTGGTTTTGGTTTTGCTTATCAACTGCTGGAAGAACGGGTGCAATAACTGTAGTAGATGTAGATGATGTAGATGTAGTTGGTGCATTGGTTTCGACCGTTGTAGATGCATCTTCTGTTGGTGGTGGTGGATGATTTTGAGTGGGTGCAGTGGAATGATGGTTTGATGCATTTGTCGAAGTTCCACCATAATATTCATCGAACATTAACTCGAAGAAATTCTCCCATTCTTGTTCCTTAGGTTTTTCAAATGAAGTTGATTGACCTCTTTGAGGTACGAGTCCTGAACTGATGTGTCCAGAAGTCTGCGGGTTTAGTGCGGGTTCTAGAGCGAATCTCTCAGAAGCCATATGTGAAAGTTCATCAAATTTCACATTCATCGTCTCCATGATCCTCCTAGTCCTTCTGTTATACACCCTGAATGCCCTCGAGTTATCTGAATATCCAATGAAGATTCCAATATCACCTTTTGCTTTCAGTTTTCCAAGATCTTCTCTATCATTCGTAGGATAGCACAAAGCGCCAAACACGTGAAAGTAAGAGATATCTGGTTTTCTGTTGTTCACAAGCTCATATGGAGTTTTATTGAATCTTGGATGGATAAGGGATCGGTTCTGAGTGAAACAAGCAGTGGAAACAACATCAGCCTATAGAAATAACGGTGCACTAGAATAAATTAGCATTGTGCGAGCAGCTTCCACAAGAGTACGATTTCTTCTTTCAACTACCCCATTTTGCTGTGGAGTTCTAACAACTGATGTATGATGTGTGATTCCAACATCTTAAAAATAAGTTCTTAACTCCTGATTAGTGAATTCTGTGCCATTGTATGTTCTTACAATCCTTACTGGAGTTTGAAGAAGTACTTGAATACGTTTCAAAAAGGTGATGATGATGCCTGGTGCTTCGTCTTTTGATCTCAGAAACTTAACCCATGTATATCTTGAATAATCATCGACGATAACAAGAATATACTTTTTCCCATTAAAGCTTTCAACTCTCATTGGGCCACATAAGTCCATGTGCAACATATGCAACTTTGCTTCCGAACTAGGTACGGATTTGGGTTTATATGATGCTCTTTTGCTTTTTCCTTGTTTTCCTGATGGACATAAGTGATCCTTGGTGTCTTTGAACTTTGGAAGTCCGTTGACGATGTTTTCTTTGGCAATTTTGTTGATGGTGTCGAAATTGAGATGGGATAACCGTCTGTGCCACAACCAGGACTGAGTTCCAGATGCTCGTGTCATAAGACATATTGGTGATGAAGAGGTCATTTGATTGATGTCAATAGCATACAAGTTTTTATCCCGATTCCCAGTTAAGAGATCAGTGTCATCCAAGTTTCTAACAAAGCAAGCATTTTTCCTAAAAGCAACCTCTAAATCTGCATCACAGAACTGCCCGACTGAAAACAAATTGTGTCCCAACCCTTCGACATAGTAAATCCGAGTGATCAAATAATTTCCAAAAGGTAGATCTCCATAACCCATGATAGCTGCTACATGATCATTTCCGAAACGTACGGTTCCCATGAATTTCCAGACGAAATTGATCAGCAGCTTCAGATTCCCGATCATGTACTTGGAGCAACCCGAGTCGACGATCCAAAGACAAATTTCGATAACCTGCCAGTAACAGAAAATGAATATTGTGGAAACGGTTTTGATTTTGGTTCCTTTGGGTTAGAGGTAAAATCCTGATCACACTAAAAGAGGTTTTCTACAGGGAATTCAGGTTTATCACTCATTTTACCATTCTAGAGTGTGAAAGTTCTACCTGTGGGTTTCCAAATATCATCCCTAAAGTATACACTATAGTTCCTGTCAGTAGTGTAAAGCCTAAGTTTTGCAACTAGTCTTCCTACTAGTTTAGCGTAAGATCTTTTTGGAACGTTCTTCTTAACAGGCTTATCATTCACATTCTTAGAAACACAATCATCTTGAACATTAATTAAAGATTTCTTGCAAGTTAAACAAAGAGATTCAACACATTCATTAGATTTAGCAAGTTTCATAGGTTCAGTACATTCAGATGAAATGTCTTTCTTATTCAAAAGCGGTAAATTCCTAGGGTGTTCTTCTACTTTCTTCTCTTTATTCAAGCTACTACTCCTAGAGGCATGCGAGACTCTATTGTTCCTTGTATTGCTCTTAGGCTTTAGTATTCTTCTCCTAGAGGTGCTTTCTAGTCCTGTAGAAGGTAAGGCATACGCATTAGGATTCACATTTTTATGAAGGGAGGTGGTTTCAGCTTTCCTAGTCTCTTTAGAGTGCTTTTCTAAACTAATGTCGTTTGTTCCATATGTTTTAGATGTCGAGGCAGACGCATTAGTGGTACTCATCTTAAAAAGGCCAGGTGCTAAAAATTTTTGTTTCTCGATAACCGCTTTTCCTTAATCAACATGTTGTTTAGGTAGGGCAGGTGGAGTGACTGGTTTTGATGAAACATTTTTCTCATTGACTTTTGGAGGAGGCATAGAAACAGACATTTTTGGTTTGGAAACCGGTTTGGGAACATTTGCTTTCTCCACAGTCAATGGTTTTTTAATCACAGTATCCACTGCCTTTCCTTTTTGACTTTCCAGCTGAGCCCTCAAAAGATCATTTTTCGCTTTCATGTCATTGTAGGCACGCTCATACGACAGTTTGTCATACTTGCATTCCTCAGTTTTTCGATCAAGTTGTTTAAAATATGATACATTTTCTTTTTCAAGTTTTTCAAGAACTTTTTCATATTTTGAAACAATATCGGAGGTCTCAGACTGGAGTTTTTCATGGTCTTCAACAGAATATGTTTGTAAAATAATGGACATAATATCAGTAGTCAGAACATCTTCGAAGAGAGAATCATTTAAATTTTCCAAAACTTTGATGTGTTCAACACTTTCATTAGCTTGCTTTACCAGGGATTTATGGTCCTTGACAAAGTCAGCTGTTTCTTTCAAAAATGCTTTGTTCAAAATGAATTACCCTTGAGTTGATGTTATTCAGCTGAGGGGAAATTTGAGTTTCAAAAAACTTTTTCTGTTCATTATCAAAACTATTGAACCAGATGTTTGTTGTAATATTGGTTTTAGTTTTAACAGTCTCTTGAAGATCTGCAATTCTCGTTTTCACATTTTCCAAAATACTTCTGGCATCACTTGTGTTAAAAGGATTGTTTGAAGACATTTGTTCAATGTTCGAAAGAGATTTTGAGACAACAACTGGTTTTGAAACTGGTGTTGACACTTTGTTTGAAACACTTGGTGTGGTGGAAAACGTTGATTGTTCTTTATGAGAAACAAACGAAATACTATTAATTTTGTTCCATTTGTTATAATCAATTGGTTTGATTTCCGGATGTTTTTGTTTCATTTTTGATCTACTCTCCTCAGATAGATCCAACGTTTCAAGAGAATCATGAACAATTATGGGTTCATTCAAAGGTTTTCCATTGTTTAACACATTCTGAGATTTCTGAGCTTTCTTGAGGAACGAAGAAGGGTTGTTACCAAGAGCCATTTTTTGAGTTGTATGAAAATACGGATTTACTTGATTAGAAAGCATCTTGTTTGTTTTAGCGGAATGACCCGTTGTAAGAAGCAAATTATCCAATTTTTTGATAGTTTCATTTTTATCCCGAATTTCATCAAGAAGAGAATCTTTTCGTTTTGAAAAATCAGCAATCAAATGTTTCTTCTCTTTTTCAAGATAAAAAAACAGTGCTTTTTGTTTAGAAAGTTGGTCATTTAGATCAGAAATTTCCTTGTTTAAAGATTTTATTTTCACGTTCAAATTCACATCAAGTGTGTCATACTTGAGTTGCAGTTCTTTTTCTCTTAAAACAGAATTTTGATAACCAATTTCTAATTCTGATAGTTTGTTTGTATGAAATTCAAAGGCTCTGGCGTTCTCTTTGTAACTCTCAAGCTCAGCGGTCAATTTCTGATTCGCGGCCTTAACATCGCGATTGACCTTACTAACTTTCTCAATTTCAATGCCACAGTTATTGATTAATGATTCAAAATAAGCATGTGTTTCCTTATCAGTCTCAGTATTTTGTGCCACACAGCCTCCATTAGGATCCACATCTGGAGTTTCAGAGTTAGTATTGCTACAACTCGGATTGTCCAGGTATGTATCATAAGTAGGTGCTGGCGTCACAGAATGCTGTTCGTCATGAGTAAACACATCAAATATGACATTGTTATAGCATGGATCAATGATTGGTACCTCAGATACTGAGTTGGCGTCATAGACAGGAGGTGCGTCAGAGTCAGTGTCGTACTTAGTCTCCTGAAGATTTGCCATGAAGATGCAGTTTGCATTGAGTTCCTCGAGGTCTTCCAAATCATCCACAATAGCCATAAAGTCATGTTCCTCAGCACTCAACTGAAGGCCTGCGTTTTCCTTTTGTACCAACAAGATAGCTTTCTGAAGATACGCAAGATTCTTCTTTTTTGGCTTAGTAGGACAATTCCTTGCCATGTGACCCACTCCTTGACAGTTATAACACTTAACCTGATTACCCTGATTCACATTTCCATAATTCCCAATGACCGGAGCTGCAACATTCCTATTCTGATTACCCACTGCTCTATTCCCAACATTCTGTCCCATCTGATTTCCAACATTCTGACCCAACTGATTACCCTGATACGGAACCGCCTGATTACCCATACGAAATCCAGTAGCATATCCCTGCTGATTCGCAATAACTCCAACCATTTGTCCTTGATTACCCATATTCACACCCGGCTATGCAATTGGCCTGTTGCGAGTGTTTGATGAAATCCTTTGGTTGTTGTTAGTTGGTGTGGAATAGCGACTTCTGAATGCTTTGCCCAATAAAGAGAATACCTGTAGCAAGGCTTCTTCTTGTTCAGCTTCAGGATCAGTGATTCCTTGTTCCTGGTATTATGGATACTATTGTTGTTGAAGGACTTGTTATTCTGGTGGATAGAATTGTTGTTGAGGGATAACAGCTTGTGGTTGTGGAATGTATTGCTGCAAGTTGTTGTTGGTGAAAGATGATGAAGCTTGTTGTTCTGTATTCACTGTAGTTTGAGTCTTTGCAATTAGTTCCAATGGATCATGATTCTTTGCCAATCTTTCTTTCCTGACTTCATTCACTTCAGCTTGGTTTTGTTTCAGAAAATCGTTTAGTTGATCAAAGTTCACCTGATGTAAGTCTTTTGTTTGGTTGACAATAGTTACATATCGTCCCCATTCTTCTGGAAGATTGTTCAGGAACTTGATATTTTGCACGATAGTTCTGGGTGCCAACTTGTTTCTGATAAGCTCATTCATCAAAGTACAAAACCTTCCATAGTAGGATCCAATGGATTCTCCTGGTGTAGATGTAAACTTCTCCCATTCAGTTAGCAGCTTGTTCTCCATGTCTTGTTGACCAATTTCTGTTCCATGACAAAGCCGTCTAACACGTTCCCACATATCGAAAGCAGTTTCACAACTGTCTACAGCAGCAAAGATGTCTCTTGGTAAACCCAGTTGGACAATATGAATTGCCATGTCATCTGCATCGACTTGTTTCTGATCCTATTCAGTGTATTCTGATTCTTTTTGAAGACGAGAGGATGGTGGAACGGGAGGTGTTGCATCAGCATTTCCAGGGATTTGGACTTGTCGAGGCTTGAAGGGTCCATTCGAAATGGATTGAATCATGAGTTTTCCATTAGGTTTGGTCTTGATGTAACGAAGCATACGACTTGTCCTTTGAAGATAACCACCTTTTTCCAACATAGGAGGACGGTTTTCGGCACCGGCTGCATGAATGTCTTGTTGAGTTGCCATTGATGAAGGTATGATAAAGTTGATATATGATCGATTCAACGATAAAGGAGTTGTGTTTGAAAAGATATTGTCGTTTGAAGTTTTTTCTGAAAGTCGTACTCGTAACCTTGGTTCTTAGGCGTAAAACTTTTTCTCCCAAAATTTGAAATTCACTATAAAAATCAATTCTAAGGTCGTATGAAAAATTTGAGTTAAGACAATTTTGACGCCAAATTTGACCGAAAAAAATTTGAATTTGGGTCCTAAAATTTGAATTTTTGACCAATATTTTCCAAGTTAAACCAAAATTTGAATTTCGCGTAAAAATTGAACGTTTAGACTCCTCGAAAATTTAAAGCTTTTTTTTTTTTTTTTTTTTTTTTTTTTTTTTTGAAGAGCTTAGGCGTAGACAACAGAAATTACGAGTAGGAAGCTTAGGCGTAGAGATTGTGCTTAGGCGTAGGGGGGACTTACACGTAATACCCAACTTACGCGTAACAATAGAGTTATGCGTAGTCTAAAAACTTAAACGTAGAATCCTTATGCGTAGGATTTACTTATGCGTAAGACAAGCTTAGGCGTAAGAAAATACTTATGCGTAAGAAATTATACGCGTAAGATTTAGCTTATGCGTAAATCTAGGGTTTTGCCCAAAAATCCTTTACACTATCACAGTGTAAACGATATCCAAAAGTCGAAGTGTTCCACAAACTTATCCAAGTGAGGGAAGCACTGAGTAATCGTTGAAGCTCGAAGAAACTGCACAAAACTCTTATGCGTAGAAACTTATGCGTAGAAAAAAGGGTGTTGACTTTTCTTACGCGTAGAACTAGGGTTTTGACCTACGTGTAAAAAATTTCCAGTGATTCAAACAATTTCTCTTGCACAAACAGCCTTAAAAACACTCGAATAACACAAAAGTGTTGACCTTTTTCACCCAAAGTGCTTAGATAGCTTATGCGTAGAAACGTACACCCCAATAAACACGAGTTTAAAACTGATGAAAAACACGTAAAGCTTCGAACTTTTTGCAAAAAACTGAAACTTTAACACCAAATAAACCTTAAACCACAAGAATCTTGAATTTTTAAGTGTAAAAATCAAAGCTTTAAGCGTGGCAAAGATGTATAGCGTGAGATTTACGCGTACGGTACCAAACTTCAAAACAAACACAAACACTCCTAAACCAATGTTAGGCGATTGATACCAATTGTAGGACCTTAAATCTGTCAACCTTATCACAAACCCAACACGTATATCACTTTATGTGTAGAACTCGTTAACACAAACACAAACATAGAAAGATTAAGAAGAAGGAAAGATGGTGACTTGATGTTAAAAGTATATGTGTAGAGAAAAGATGAACACAATATGTTGTATATTCCAAAGAAAACACACACACACACACACTCAAGCACACCCCTCAAATGACCATTTGAGGGGTATTTATAGTACAAGTGACTTGATGCCCTAAAGGCTTTCTATGGGCTTTCGTGGGCTTGGACATGGGTTGGATTGGATATAAGGCAAGCTTAACTAAACTAATACCCATTTAGCTTAGTCTAATCCACGAGCCCGTTGACTATTCTAGCACGATATCTAACACACGTTACAAAGTTCCTAAACGTGAATGACCATCACTTCCAATAAAACTATTAAGGATAACAGGTTATCCAAACATGCATCAATGAAGAATCAATGACTACGGGCTTCAGAGCAAAGAACAGTAACAAGAATGCAAGAACAATCTTTATGTAAAATCTGTTTGTATTCAATATATGTTTGAGGTGATCTTGAGGTGACCTCCCTTAGGGGGAGATTGTTAGGATTTAGTAAATCCATGTATTAAAGAGTCGGTCACCTCAAGTATATGTAATCTTTAGAAAGCTCGTAGTCGTAGATTATTATAAGTTAAGTAGTATTTAGTTTAAGTAACACCGTGGAGGACGGACGGGTCTTTACCAACTGTATGCCTGATCCACAGACCGTTAGGTGGCGATTTATGTAATGACTATAAATACTCTCTACCTCCCAAGGTAGAGAGTTGGAGCTCATAATAAGATTTTTTCTTTCTCTCACTAAAGTTCCCAAACCTCTAACTTTCTCTCTCTAAAACCTATTATACGCCTATTTGATCTTATGGTTTAGTGTGTTTGTGAAATCCAATATGTTACAAATACCCTCCTCTTGACGGTATCCTTTTGCAACCAATCGAGCCTTGTTCTTTAATACATCACCAAGCTCATCAAGTTTTACTTTGAAGATCCACTTTAGAGCAATGATCATAGCACAGTCAGGAGCAGGTACCAATTCCCATACATCTAGTCGATCAAACTCATGAATTTCTTCTTGCATGGCATTGAACCAGCTATCTTCATTCATGGCAGTTTTAACATCTTTTGGTTCGACCTTAGAGAGTACGGAGTTGAAGAAGCACCATAAGGCATCGGTTGCAAGTTGTTTCCGAGTGGATACTGGACGAGAGGGATTTCTAATGATGTTGTCCAATGGATGATCATGTGTCCATTTTCTATGGCGTTCGTGTGGTTGTTGTTGAGGAACTGAAGTAGCAGAGTCGTTTTCTCCTGATGAAGACGGTTCTGATGATGGTTCAGGAGCAAATATGTTTTCAAAGGGGGCATCTTCAGGAGTAGCAAAGGGATTATCTCCATCATTGGTGCCAGAAACAATTCCATGATGTACACTCGATGATTGATGATTTGTTGATGAGACAAAGTGATCAACAACAGGCGCTTCTTGACTTAATGACATAGAAACTGAAGGGTTAACATCATTGACAGGGACAGGAGCAGCCTCTGTTGATGGAATTGACAGATCATTAGCAGTTGGCTCATAATGTTCATCAAACATTGGATCAAAAAATTTCTTCAAATCATCTTCTGAAGGAGGTACATAAGGAGTTGCTGGTGAGGAATTTAGTACCAGAGTAGAACTGATGGGACTACTTGATGAAGGTTGAGATGCGGGTCCAGAACTAGATTGTCCTGGAGCCATTTGCCCGGACAGCTCATCGAACGTGACGTGAATAGTTTCCATGATATCTCGAGTTATTTTGTTGTAGATTCAGTAACCCTTCTTGTTTGATGCATAACCTACAAAAACTCCAATGTCCGCCTTAGCTCTTAATTTACCTAAATCTTGACCGTCATTCATTGGATAGCACAACGCACCAAACACACGAAGGTAGGAGAGATCAGGTTTTCATTTATGGACAAGTTTGTATGGAGTTTTTCCATGAGATGTGTGTATGAGGGAACAATTTTGGGTGTAGCAAGCAGTGGCAATGGCTTCAGCCAGAGAAACATTGGAACCTTTGAGTAAATCATCATTGTTCTTGCGGCTTCCACAAGAGTTCGATTTCGTCTTTCAACTACACCGTTCTGTTGAGGAGTTCGTGGAACACATCTTTGATGACTGATTCCAACACTTTCATAAAATTGACTTAAGTCTTTGTTAACGAACTCTGTGCCATTGTCTGTTCGAAAAATTCTAACTGTATTGTTAAGTCAAACTTGAAGCTGCTTGATAAGTTTGATGATGACATCTGGAGTTTCATCCTTTGTCCTCAAAAACTTTACCCAAGTAAATCGAGAGTAGTCATCAACAACGACTAGACTATATTTCTTCCCATTTATCGTTTGCACTCTCATTGGTCCGCACAAATCCATATGAAGGGTATGAAGAACTTCCATTACTGAGTTAGTGGGTTTGGGTTTGTGGGCATATTTCGTCCTTTTTCCCAATTGGCATGCTGAACAAAGATGATCTTTTTCATACTTTAATCTGGGTAAGCCTCTTACAAGATCCTTTCTGGAAAGATTATTAATGGTGCCGAAGTTCAAGTGATTGAGACGACGATGCCATAACCATGACTTTGTTTTCGAAGCCTTTGACAACAAGCAGATTGGAGAGGACTTCATCATGTCTTCGATAGAGATGGTGTATAGATTTGAACCACGAGTTCCTCTTAAAAAATCCACACCATCAAGTTCTCTAACGAAACAAGTATGTTTTCTAAAAGCCACTTCTAGATCGGAATCACAGAATTGACCAACAGAGAACAAGTTATGACCAAGACCTTCCACATAATATACCCTGGAGATTACACTTTTACCAACAACATAGTCTCCATAACCCATAATTGCACCAAAATGGTCGTTCCTGAATCTAACAGTCCAGATGAATTTACTCACGAAGTTCATGAGCCGCGAGCGATCTCCAGTCATATGCTTGGAACAGCCTGAGTCCAGGTACCACAGAACGATTTGAATGATCTGCAGTTGAACACATACAAGAATGGATAACTGGATAATTGGGATCCCCATGCAAGAATAGGTTCCATTTGGTTAGTAAAAATGATTGGAACACCCACATCGGAAGTAGAAACAATGGAATCATCAGGGATTGATGCAGTGCTAGTGTATGCATTAAACCTATTCAAAGTATGTTCACTTCTTAAAGGAATAGTTCTACCAGTAGGCCTCCATTTCCTAATGGGTATTGATCTAGATAATTTAGGGCACATCTCATTAAGATTGAGTTTGCGGCCAGTAGGTATCCACTGATAACCTATGTTACTAAATTTCCTTCCTGTGGGTTTCCAATGTTTCCTAACCTTCTTCCGCCATTGCTTTCTAGCCTTCTTAGCTTGATTCTTAACATTAACAGATTTAACTTGGTATTTGACAGCATTAATCAAATCATTCACAACACATTCATGATTAGTAACAGAAATCAAGCAGTCATCATTACATGGTTTGCAGATAGTAGCAGAATTCGAATTAATTATAGTACGCTTATAGCTTATACTAGAATCAACACGATTCATTTTATTCAACTCAAACTTAATGTTCCTAGGGTGGTCTTCTACTCTCTTCTAATACACATTCTTAGGTTACGAGGTCCTATCTTGCTTGGTATTGCCTGGAGGCTTTGACCCACTTGCTTTTATGTCACTGATTACTCCTGTAGAGGGAATTATGGGAACATTAGTTGGTTGGTCTACTTTTTGCATTCCTGAACTAGACGTGCAGGGATCTGAACTACTTGAAGGCACTTTAGAGTTCACTTTCTTAATATTGGGCATAGAATGGGTTACATACTTGACACTTGGAATAGAACAGGGCATCACAGCTTTATCATTCGCACCTAAGGATTTAGGACATGTTGCTCTTAAACATTCTAGCAGCTCCTGAGATCGTTTGGCCTGAATGTAAGCAAACCTAATTTCTCTATCAAGTTGCTTATTTATTAAATCCTCTTCTACAATCTCACGGAGACATTCTAGACTATCCTTAAGGTGAGCAAAATAGTTATGTAACACAAGTTCGTTATTTCTAAGATGAGGAGAAATGTATTTAACAGTCACAGTATATTTGTAGTCTGCAGATGACTTTGATGCAACATTCTCATTAAAGACAAGTGGCATTTTCCTTTTTTTCTGACTCCTCAGATTCTCAATTTCCTTTTGTAAAGACATTATTTTTTCGTTGTTCTTGTCACGAGTGACTTTCATTGAATCATATAACTCTTTAAAGTGTCGTTTAACCTTTTCATTTTCTTCTAGAAAACTCTCATTTTCCTTTTGCAAAACATTAACCAAGTTTTGAAGATGAAAAATTTGAGAACACTGAGAATCTAAAGGGGGAGGCATTTGGGAGCCAGTCACATTGTTCTTTTCACCCTTTAATTGTGAAATTTGGGCTTTCAACTTTCTGATCGTGTTACAATGAGCTTGAATTTGTTCGTCACTTTTGTTTATTTCAAAAAGTGCATCAAACTCTGGAACATTTGAGGATGTCTTGATGTTTGAGGTTTTGACATTTTCTTTAAGATGTTGATATTTTAGTTGCAAATTAAAATGTTCAACTTCTAGCTTAGAAAACTGTTTTACCAAATTATCGTGATCATCCTGATCAATTTTCTCATTTAGTTCTGAGTTTTTGTTTTCAAGCTCAATGACACGATCATGGGAAACTTTCAAGGCAACAGTTAATTCATGAAATTGAGAGGCAGTAATAGAATGCTTTGTAACAGTATAAAACACATCTTGAGCCACACAACTTAATACTAAGTTCTCATTTAAGATATGCAAGTTTTTCCTTTCAATTTCATTATATTCGAGTTCCTGTTCATAATCATTTACCTCAACAATCATTGCATCAAATTCCTTTTCAATTTCTTTGATATATGAGTTAATCCTGTTAGGTCACTAGTTTTACAACACAAGCAACAAGAGAAGAAATAGAGAAGAAAGATTGGTTGAACAACACACACACAAACACTACGCGTATAAATGTTGAACCGGTTATGCGTGAGATAGTGAAAGAGAAATGAATTGAACAACCAACCCTCAAGTGAGGGTTATACAAGAGTATTTATAGGAAGGAAGCTAGGGCAACACTCCTAGTTCCCATCCTTTCCTTAATGGACATGGACCTAAGCTCATGGGCCTTCTACACAAGCTTAAGGCTAATAACAAACATAAAGGCCATAATTAAGCTAACTATTACATATGAATTACTAACACTTGATTATGGTTTAGGAGTGATTCCAATAATCTCCCCCTAAGTGTTAGTGATGAAAAAGGTGAAGGCGTTGATGTAGTAGTAGCTTTGACGTCTTCTGACATTCTTCTTTCTTGTGAGAAGAATTGCCTTGATTCGAACAATCTCCCCAGTGTAGAGAGATAGTTTTCTTTGAACAGTTATGCTTTGACGTCATCATTAACTTTGTTCTTTGATCGTTGTTCTTTGTGATAAAAGTGATAGTATGTTGTTGTCAGCATCAAGTCTGCCTCAGGTCTGCTTCGCTACTCCAGTGTCTCTACGTCATTCTTCAACATGCTCACACGCTCTTTGACGTTGGATTTCTGTACTGATGAAATTCTTTAAGTCTTTAACTTTGTAGATTCTTTGGTTTGACGAAGAATCATTCTGACTTTTGTGTAGCTTTAAGATAGAACTTCCATTAGTGAAGATGATGGCATGAACATGTGAAGAATCTGCATGATCATTCCACTCCAGAGCTTCCATAAGAAGAAAACATTAAAATAGTTAGTAATAAGCGGATTCCGGCACTTACAAGTTTGAACTTCGAGAGTGTTGACAGCATAGTGTGAAAACACAACTCTAATTCTCACAAAGGCCGTTCCTGAACTGGAGTCCCACAAGTGAGATAACGCGATGTACCGAAGTACATCTACATTTCAGATGAGTCGCTGAGGTACACCGAAGCATCACCTCACGACTGTAGACCGTTTGAGACACACTAAGCGTAATCCACGGGGAGTTACCAAAGTGACCTGCTGTCAGGGCTGTTTGATGTTGAACCTGGCAGGAGTTTCCATTCAATCACTGAGGATCACCGATGTGAACCTCTCATAAATATTCTCGACAGATTGCTAAGATCTGTGAAGGACTCGATAATGTACCACTGATGTTCTTTTTGTTGAACATCAAGTGATGAAATGTCAAGTGTACCTAAGAGATGTTTTGATGAATCTCGTGGCTCTAGACTTAATTGTGCATTTTGGTTTTCCTGAGCGGAGACTAGGGAGAGGGTCTCCTTCTTCAATATCAGTAATCTCTAAGAGAAAGCCGATAGATTATGTAGGGTTCCCTGTGAGAATGAAACAAGCTTCTGTTGAGAGAAACTTGAGTGGCTAAGAAGGTTTAGTGCATGCGTCACTGGGTCCACGACGACTTTTAATCTTCAATACCGGTGTCATCAAGTGACAACCAGTAGCATATGAATTGAACCCGGTGTCTTCCCTAAGTTGAATAATCTGGAGGGCTATTTCTTTTCACCCTTTTCTTTGCATTTCTTTTTAATTCTTCAACTCCTTCTTTCTCCGATTCTCATTTTCTCCTTTTTACAATGATACCTAAGGACTTCTAATTTATAACTATTTGTGGTGTCCTTGGGTAGATCCATCCGGCTCTGGCGGATCATAGGACGGTTATTCCTAACCTTAGTCACCTTATAACTCCATGACTAACCTATGTTGCCATAAAACCATTTACTTGAAAAATCTCACATAGTGTTTGTGAATGAAAACATTTTGTACCACTATTGAGATAAAATTTTGCATAAATACTCCCCCTCCACAAGTGCTTAAGAGTTTTAACGGTAATTTGCACAGTGAGGAAAGAGCGCGCACTTTTTGAATTGATCCACTCAAGATAGACAATCCCCCGCGATACACGGTTACGTTGCATAGTTAAAGAGTTACATTGTCAGCTTTTAGGTGACAACTAGCTCTAATAACTATCTTGAAGGTGTAGACAAACCTTGAAAGGTTGTCAAACCCGTCAGAGTTCATGTCTACCAAGAGTTTCTCGAATGGTACATTCTACTCAGACAAGTCCTTTGCGAGACACGTTTACATCACTTAGCGAACTAGATTGAAATTATTACCCGTCCCGGACAAGTCTTTTCGAGTTACTAACAGTTTAGGATCTCGTCAATTCGTTGGTTAAGTCTTTTCACACGAGAAATCAACTAACATATTTCTTATCACATATTTTCTCCCCCTCAAAAATGGCATATAAAATGTTATTTTTGAAAAATTTAGAATAAATATGACCATTTCGAGTGTTGCGGGAAGAGTGACACAAAGAACCTTTTGGTGAACAAAGTTTTAAGTCAAATACTCCCCCTCAACAAGTGATATAAACGGTTGAGGTTTTGAAAATTCATAGGGGGAAGTACTTGTTCTTTTGAGCAAAACCTTGAAAAGTGAAAGGTTTGATAGGTTTTACTCAAAAGTAAGAAGCTTTCGCTCCTTTTATAAGGATTGTGGCACTGAAGCGTACCACAGGGTCCTTTCTTGACAATTACGGGTTGTACACTGTTACGTGTGCATAAGCCATAGACATGATAAATCATACATCCAATGTAATAATGAAAGAAGCAATTCAAGGGGTACCAGGAAGTCCAGTGATGTTGCCAGGAGTACGAACAGGGCGTTGATAGCCGGTGATGTTAATCCTAGGTCGACCACCAACAAAGCTTTCCAATATTCTGAACTGATCCCTTCGAAACAATCGTTCATCAATCATCGTGATGATCCTCCTCACATCCCTTCGATCCTGAGAATTCCATCGCTTAGGAGACCCAATCTTTAGATGTATATCCTTCAACCGATAAGCCAATCCGTCCCTAACCATCTTCAAAGTGTGATCCCCAAACTTGTGGAGATCTCTGCACGCCATCAAACAATTGTGTTGAAGTTCACTGCGATAAACGAAACCGAACGGTCTGCTGACGAGTGTGTATTGCGGAAGCTGGTTGATGTCGGGAAGATCAAGCTATGGTGGAGTGAAGTTGACACGGGTCTGATAAGATTCAACTGCTAGCTGGAGATCTTCAACACGTTCTTTGATAACTATGCGTCTGATGAAGATGAGCAGTGACTTGATGAATTCACGTTGTACTTCAGTTGAAAATTGTCTCATGCGACCCTGTACTTTGGCAAGGTACATGTCTTCAATATCGTTGAGAGACAAATTTTCAAAGTCAGCTTTAGAGAAAGCATAATCCCTTTCGTCTTGCCTTTTGACCACAATATTCTTGAGAAAAGTGTAGTCCCATTTGGACGAAAGATCAATGTGTTTGATGGCAATGATACTTTTAGTACTGAACACTTCATGTTGAGACTTTTGTACCTGGCAGCTTCTGTAGTAGATTCTTCGGCGTTCTGATCCCATACATTGCATCACGGTCATACTCTTCCACGTTGTTGGAGAACATGTGGTTAGCTCGTTCCTCGATGGCTATGTAGTTAGTGTATGTAGCTGTCGGGAATGGAAGTGTCAAAGATGTAGCGTATTTCCTTGAACCATCGCCACCGTGTAGAAGAAATTCCAGGTTTTTGTTGAAGAAATATCGGAATGAAATCCTAGGCTCATCTGTTTGGCCAATTGTTGGTAGAGGTTTAGACCAGTCGGTGTAATATGGAGGGTTGTCCCGTTTGGTGAAGTCGATGTTTGCTTCTGGGTTGAGCCAATCCATGTTGTTAGACATAGCTCGAGCAATGTTCTCAAGGTGATATTCGACCTCAATGGCACTTTCCGAGCTGTCTTTTAGAAATTGAAATGCTTCATTCTTGATTCGCTTCAATTCGGATTTCGTCATCTTCTTCACTCGGAACTTTTCTTGCAGAATCTTAGCATGCTCCAATGTATTACCTTCTGCCAGATCTTGACCTTCAGCAGGGTAGGGAGTGGAATTAACAAGTGTAGAAAACCATTCAAATTCCTCTGTGTTGTTGTCATCTAGCCATGATAGGACGTCAGTCTTGGGCGCCTTCTTCTTCTTTTTCTTAGGCCTAAATGAGGATTCTGGTTTCTGTACTTTGTCGGGAGAGGCGGGTTGTTGTTGGGGCTCATGGTATTCCTCATCGTCACCACCCGTATACTCAAAGTGATCACCGGTTTTTTGAGTCAGTGGTGGTAACTTAGAATCCTGAGGTTTATCTGCAGTAGAACGTGGAGGAGACCTTTGTTGTGCTGGAGTCTGTAGGGGTGGAGGTAGCATAGAAGATGATTCACCAGACGGTTTTGGACGTTTATGCTCTTTCTCCTTATCCTGATCTCTATCTTCATCATCTCTTGGACGTTTTGGCCTTTCAACTTCTTTTCGGCATGCAGATTTGAGTTGGTATTCCAGCAATGCTTCCAATAACTTGCTTTCGTGAGAAGCAAGTGTTGCAGATCGTTTGGACATTTGAGCTACTAGCCGGTCAACCAATTCAGCATTTGAGAAGATTTTGGGATCAACTGGGTTGATGCTTACATACATTGGTGTTGATCTCATTGTTTGCTTCGCCAAGTGCAATAGGTTCGGATAGAGTTGTTTGGTAAATATCTCCTGTGTAGCTCCAGGAACTATGTCAAGAAGGTACTTGTGAGTGTAGCTCTTGATCATTTCGTCCATTTTCCCTTAAAGATCATCTTGCCTGAGCTTATGGATGTACTCCCTTTCCATTTGCATCTTGTCCGTCTCATCGTGAAGATACGTTATCTGATCAGCAATGAAGTTCAGCTTTCTATAGAGCATGTTTTTCTTTCTGACTCTTTTGACAGCTTTGGTGATTCGGTTCTTAGCTTGAGACATCCAAGATGGATTTGGCTTCTTTATAGATTTGGATGATGATTTGGTTGATCTTGTTGATGGTGGTGGTGAAGAATGAGAAGATGAATCTGACGAGGATGAGACATGAGGAGACTCAGGGTCCTTTGGAGGCTCAGCAGTTTCCTCTTTAGAACGTGTTGGACTGTCTAGAAGAAGATTATCATAGTCAGGATCATCATCTTTTCCAGACTTGGTCGTTTCATCAGTCTTTGTCTCAGCACCAGAAGTCTTTTCAGTCTTATCCTTTTCTGGTTCTTCAAAGTCGTACAGAATAGTGTCCTCCACACGCGGTTGTTGTCGTATCAAAGTGGTGGCACCAGATTCCTTAGCGGGTTGATTAACCGCATCAGGATTTGGTGTAGGTTGAACTGCACCACTTGACCCTCTGGGGCCACCCATTTGATCCTTTGCAAATTCCTTAGCAACGTTTTGGAGTCTAATGAATTTGACCTTTTTCCTGTATGATTTATCCAGTTGTTCTTCATCTGAGCTTGAGCTTTCTTCATAATGTACAAGTACATGAGTCTTCCCTTTTTCTTTGTCAGCTGGAGGACTTGGAGGTTTGGCTTCTGAAGCTTTAATGTCGGTTGCAGTTTCAGAGAAGAAGATCTCTTCATCTGATTGTGTTTCTTCAGAGCTCTCGTCCACAAGCTCTCTTTGCGGTTCATATTTGGGAATTGGAATAGGAACAGCTTCCTTTGAGGGAACAGTCCTTTTTCTTGGAGGGTTCCTCTTGGGGTACTTCCTCTGGCTTTTTGTACTTGCAGCACTTCCTGCACTGCCTCTTCTGGTTCTCCGTGTAGGTGTCCCAGAAGACTTTTCATCGAGATGACCAACTTTGCCTTCTTTTACTGCTACCCGATACCTTTTGTATGTCTCGAGCTTTTTGATCTCGTTAGTCAGAAGGTGATCAGGTAACTCAGCAACATGTTTCTTTGTTGACGATTCCTTGATTCTGACATATAGGATAGGCTCAGTCAACATGTCGCGATTGTTGGGGTCATTGAGCCTCTTGGGAATATCAGGATGAAGTCCAAGTGCTCTCTGGATCAACAGCTTTGTGTATCTGACATAGGGAATCTTTGAGCCAAGTTTTTTGATAAATG
The DNA here is from genome assembly GCA_019973895.1 of Chrysanthemum seticuspe. NCBI lineage: Eukaryota > Viridiplantae > Streptophyta > Magnoliopsida > Asterales > Asteraceae > Chrysanthemum > Chrysanthemum seticuspe. The sequence continues at coordinate 122,765,059 of BPTQ01000002.1, read as the reverse complement.
ACATCATGTCATCCCATATCAGAGCTTCAATTTCGATGTCCTTCTTGTTGATTAATGACCAAAATATTTGCAGCTCCATGAGCTTGGGATGCTCATATCCACTGTCACGACCAGAGACAGATTTGGTAATGATGATGTAGAGGGTTCTCCACGGTTGAGGAATGTTCTTAAGCTCCACATGAGAGTGCTTAGTGATTATTCCTGACGCTTCATCATAGCCAATATCGATCAAGAATTGTAGAACTGTCTCCTCAGTAGGTGTGGCATAAAATTCGGTTGGCTCGATCTCAGGAATTAGAAGAACAGCCCGTAGATCTGCATGTGTGATGGTGATTTGTTTGTGATTGAGCGTCACTGTCACCGCACTTTGACCTTTGATCCTTTGCATTGAATTCTAAAATTGTTGTATGTAAATCTCCGGTACTGTAGCAGAGTGTGAGAGCATGTTCTGGTAGGGATGATTCTTAAGAACATCTACAGCAATGAGACATGAAGATTCCGAGCAGGTGAGAGTCTCGAAGTCAACTCTGAGATTGTTCTTTCCAATCTTCCTTGGATAGCCATTAGGGAAGATATCAGCACAGTGAGAACCTCAGGTGCATCCACATTCAATTGAGCAGCCATGTTGTGATCTAAATTAACATTAGCCAAAAGAACCAACATATCGAAAGACATAATGTTAGTCAACAGAAGGTTTTATTGTCTAATTATTGAATGTACAATGTCAATGATTGTTACGAGTCCAAAGTCACTTGTTTGTCCAATAGTCCAATGATGTCGAGAAAAGTTTCGTGAGTTAGTTAACTTTAGATTTTAAAGTTTATCTTATCACACATTTTCACAACACATTATACATTTAAGTTTATTAGTGACGGTATTGGATTCGTGACGTTATGATTTATTTATTTACAAGTTTGCACGCGTAACAATTCATAACGAAGGTTTGATCAAGGCTTATGCGTAGGAATAATAGCTTATGCGTAAACAGGTGAGGTATATGCGTAGGCGCAAGCTTATGCGTAGGATCCTTACTTACGCGTAAGAAATGTTACGCGTAGGAAAAGGGGACCTTATGCGTAGAGCTTACGCGTAGGCGTATAAAAACCTTACGTGTAAGGCTTACTCGTAAGAGTAGACCTTATGCGTAGAGGTCACTGTTTACGCATATCCTTCACAGGATACGCGTAGTCCCATTGTAGAACCTTACGCGTAATAGTTACGCGTAAGATTTCTCTTACGCATAACTTTCTACGCGTAAGGTGATCCTTATGCGTAGAGTTTCAATAACCTTGATTCTGAGTTTTACGCGTAGCAAGCCTGAAATAAAATCATCATATCATCAATTTTGACACATAAATTCACCTTATAACAGATCATGGCATGTAAGTTCATCAAATAGTTTATGCGTAGAAAGTCTTACGCGTAAGACTAAACCCTAATGGTTCAAGAATTACGCATATGAATTTTAGCCATGGAAATTGCACCAAAGTGTTTCTGGGAGGTCTAAGAAGTATATAGAGTATGTTTATCCAAGTTTTAATATCAAATAAACCATGAATCAAAAATACCCAATTCGTATGAACATAAAACCCTAAAGTTCAATTATCAATCAGTTAATGTTTCTGGGTACTTTCTGGGTTAAAATATGATCAATTCATGTTGAAAACAACTTCATACAACAATCTTTATCACCAAAAACGTTCACATATTAAAACACCCAATCCTACGCATAAACCCTAATATCCAAAATTCATCAATTCGTGTTTCTGGGTGTATTTTGAGGATAAAAATGATGTCATTGATGTTATAAGAACGTTTTGACACTATCTTTTTAACCATAAACACACAATCTTGATTGGGTGTTCTTATGCTTACGCGTAATACACGAAAATCACCATATCTCAAGATTTAACCGTTGGATTTATGAAAAATTCAAAACCATTGTTTAAAAACTTGTTAGGAACGCAAAAACACTTGCAGATTGATGATCAGAAACACGGATTTGAAGAACGAATATGGATCGTGGATGATATTAGGTGAAGTAATAAATGTGAGGTGAAATAGTTAGGTGAAGGATTTTTATTAAAAATAACTTTAAGATTTTGGCAGTTTTAGTCCCTCCACCTTTTCCTTTTTCATCCAAGGCCATTTAACTTCCATTTTGGTTACCAGACGAAAGATTTTAAGAAAGAAACTTGACGACACTCCCCCTCGAATTAAGAAAATAATGAAAGGTTATAAATTTTAGTCCGAGGAGTGTCAGTGAACCAGAAATATGACCACCATTTTAAAGAAACAACCGGGATAGGATAACATGCAAGTACACGGATGTTTTGAAACATTTAAATATTTATTTTCTCCCCCTCAACACTTGATCGGAAAAATACTGAATTTTGAAAGATTATAGTGTTGACGAAAGAAATGTACTTGCCATGTTGAAAGAAAAATGGATAGAAGAATATTTTTGTTGGTTTATTAGGTTTTATATTTTTGTATTTTGTTTTTGAAAACTATTTACAAAAGAGATTTTGGTGTTTGACAGATTTTTTAAGACTGTTTTAGGAGGTCATCCAATTCCTCTTGAGTCAAACACCTCATACCAATCCGGTGGACCAACTCATTAAACCTAGCGGGAGGCAAGGCTTTGGTGAGAAGATCTGCCAATTGGTATTCTGTACCCACGAAGTATAATTCAACTGTACCCTGTTCCACGTGGTCCTTGATGAAATGATAGCGAAGATCGATGTGCTTTGATTTCGAATGTTGAACTGAGTTGCATGAGATCGCAATGGCACTTCGATTGTCGCAGTACATCGGGATTCTGTCAAATACGTAACCATAGTCTTTGAGTTGTGTTCTCATCCAGATGACTTGAGAACAACATGCCGACATGGCTACATATTCTGCTTCAGTTGATGACAGCGATGTACAATCCTGCTTCTTTGATTGCCAAGACACCAGTTTATCACCAAGAAATTGTAGTGCTCCTGAAGTACTTTTTCGTGAATCTAAACATCCTGCGTGATCAGCATCTGAAAAAGCGATTAGTTCAAAACCAGAATCCTTCGGATACCAGATCCCCAAGTTAATGGTTCCCTTGATGTATCGGAGGATTCTTTTAGCCTCAGAGAGGTGGGTTTCAGTTGGTCTTGACTGATAACGGGAGCATAGATAAACGGCAAAGACAATATCAAGCCTGCTAGCTGTTAGATACATGAGAGAGACAATGATACTGCGGTATTTTGTAGGGTCGACTAGTTTCCCATGTAAAATCAGCGTCTAGCTTCTTGGTATGAGTCATTGGTGTGGCATAAGTGTCACAGGTTTGCATTCCAAATTTGTTTAGCAAGTCAAGGGCATATTTGGACTGACTCAAGAAAATACCACGGAGTGATTGATGAACTTGCAGTCCTAGAAAGAACGTAAGTTCACCCATCATGGACATTTCAAAATTTTTCTTCATTAGTTTTGCAAAAGCGTTTGAGTACTTTTTATGTGTAGACCCAAAAATGATGTCATCCACGTAAATTTGAACAATTAAGATATGTGCCCCGTGATATTGTATAAAAAGAGTAGGGTCGACCGAACCTTTGGTGAAATTATTGGCAATAAGGAATGATGATAGCTTATCGTACCATGCCCGAGGAGCTTGTTTGAGACCGTACAGAGCTTTGTTCAGTTTGTAGACATGGTTCGGGAACTCAGGATCAACAAATCCATCTGGTTGGCTGACATAAACCGTTTCTTTAAGTTGTCCATTGAGAAACGCAGTTTTGACATCCATCTGATAGACCGTCATATTCATATGATCCGCGAACGCGAGAAATATCCGAACAGCCTCCAAACGAGCAACCGGAGCAAAAGATTCTTCAAAATCTATGCCCTCTTCCTGACGATAACCCTTAGCAACTAGTCGTGACTTGTTTCGGATAACATTCCCTTCAGCATCCAATTTGTTCTTCCAAATCCATTTTAGACCGATGACGTAAACCATGTTGGTCTTTCAACCAGTTCCCATACTTCAAGACGTTTGAACTGGTTGAGCTCTTCTTGCATGGATTCTATCCAGGTGTCTTTTGTCATTGCGTCTTTAATGTTTTTAGGCTCAGATTGGCAGACGGTGAGTGCATAAATGCAATGTTCTCCATCTGAGTGAAGACGTTGTCTCGTAACGACCGGTTGATTCGGGTTGCCAATAATATTTTCCAGAGGATGGTCTTTTGTCCATCTATGTGTGGAGGGTTGATGTTGGTATACATTGTACATATTTTGAGGATTCAAATGGTTTGTTGAAGATTCCGCGACATCTGGTGCAGCAGTCTCATTAGCAAACGGGTTAAAGAACGCATTTGGATCAAAATCGGCAGGTGGGGGTACTTCATTAAGAACATCATCAGCCGGTTCATCATTGTTGGAGGCGGTTTGTTCAACTGTTGTGTTGGAGTCAACTGGTGGTGCTTCTTCAACAATAGTTGTTGTCGCAGGTGTATCAGGTATAGGGATATTATCAGGTTGAGCAGCGGAAACAGCGGATACACCTGGAGCATGTTCATCAATATCGTCACTGAACAGCGGAGCAAATAGCCTTTCCATTTGTTGACGAGTGAGCTGGGGGCTTTGTTCAGCTGATGATGGGGTTTGAGGAAAGTTTAAGCGGTTGTGACCGGGTTCTAAGCTGTTATACTCAGAAGCCATTTCTGTGAGTTCATCAAAATGAGCATGAATCATTTCCATAACCTCCTTTGTTCGACGATTCCAGATGCGGAAACCTTTAGAGTTATCACAGTATCCAATAAAGACTCCAGTGTCAGCTTTGGCTTTGAGCTTTCCAAAGTCATCACGATCATTATTCGGATAGCAAAGAGATCCAAATACATGAAAGTGTTTGAGATTCGGTTTTCTGTTGTGGACAAGCTCGAAAGGTGTTTTGTTGTGGCGTTTTGTAATCATAGAACGGTTTTGAGTATAGCATGAAGTAGATACAGCTTCTGCCCACAAGTAATCTGGGAGTTTAGCATTGATTAACATGGTTCTTGCAGCTTCTACCAACGTTCGGTTTCGTCTTTCAACAACACCGTTTTGTTCAGGTGTACGTGCAATAGATGTCTGATGCTGAATTCCCACTTTCTCGTAAAATTCACGAAGAGTTTGGTTAACAAATTCAGTTCCTCTGTCTGTTCTGATTTGTCGGACGGTGTTTCGGAGCTGAACCTGTATTTTCGTGAGAAAGGTGATAATCATATGTGGAGCTTGGTCTTTGCTTCGAAGAAAGTAGACCCAAGTCCAGCGTGAATAGTCATCAATAATTACTAAGATGTAGCGTTTGCCATTGATCGTTTTCACACGCATCGGGCCACACAAATCCATGTGAAGAAGATGAAGTACATGCTGAGAGCTGTGTTCCACCTTTGAAGGAAAATGAGCACGAGTGCTTTTCCCTTGTTCACAAGCTGAGTGATGAGTGTGTAAATACTCATCATTTTTGGTCAAATCTGAACTGCAAAACACTTAAAAATGCTCAGAAATGCATCAAAATACTGAAAATAACTCAAAATTGCATTTTATATGTTTCAGATGCAAAATGTTTAAAATCAGATGAAAAATTAGCTAAGTTTGCATAATTGGCAGTTTCAGTCCCTCAAGTTTCAAAAGTTGTCAGAAATACTCCCTGAGCACTTATTTCAAAAGTAAAATCACCAAAGGTCCTTTTAAAATCATAACTTGTCAAAATTAGTCCTTTGGTGAAAAATGTCAAAAGTTTTGAGAAATTACAAGTTTGGTCCTTCAAGTTTCAAATTTGGCAAAAATAGTCCTTGGAAGTTTGAAAATGTCTATTTTGGTCGTTGTACTATTGAAGCTTGTCATTTTTAGTCCCTTGAAACAACTTTGATAAAATGGCAGCATTGGTCCTTGGTCTTTCAGAAATTGCAAAACAAGTCCTTGTATTATAAACCTTTGGACCTTGACCTTTCCATTTGGACCCCTGCCATATACACCATTTGGACCCCTGATATGCCACTTGACCCCCCCTATTTTTGACCCTGCCCAATAATACTCCTCAGTCAAACCGGTCAAACAAACACACCCCACTCCCGCCTTTTTCCTCTTCTTCACCAACTTCACCTGCAAACACTCAAGCCCCATCCTTCCAGCTAACCTTCACCCCTCCATGTCCCCTCCTCCTCAACAACATCCAAAATACATTTAATGCTTCCCTCCCCGATTGCACTCAACCCCCCACTGGCAAAATACCATTTTGGCGCCAAAAAGTGATCAAACGGCCATTATCTATTCTAAGCATCCAAAGGCCAAGATAAAAAGTGGGAAATGATCAGAGGGCTAGTGGAAGACTTTTTGGTATAAATAAAGGAAGAAGAAGCAAGAGGAGAGAGTAGTACTTAGTTTTAAATTTTCATTTATGTCGTTTTTAGTATAAATGTTTTAGTTCAAGCTTAAAACTGTAATCTTTTGTTTCTATGTATTAAACTCAAGTTACTTTGTCATTGTAATCTACTTTTAAGCATCAATTTCAAGGTTTTATCTAAGTTCATGTTTTTATGTACACTGTTGAAAAATTCAGTTTCAAGTTCTTATATTCAAGCTTTTAGAAGCTTATTTTCCAATCCAAATAAGCTTATATAAGCTACTGATAGCTTTTGGATAACTTATAAATCAATTTCAAGCAACTTTGGTATTGGGTCAACGAAAGTCAAACTGGGCTCATTTGGAAATGGAAATGATATTGGGTTGATGCAGAGCATGGATTTGGGTTGAATTTGAGATAGGGAATGGTTTAGAATAGGTTAGTGGTTCTTGTGTTCTTTGGCAAGCCACAGTGGCTAGGACCAAATGTAAGTTCATTTTCAAGTTTCATTGCATGATCTGTATCTGTGGTTAGGATTAGTTTTTAGTTGATTATTAAGTTGTTATTAGGTTAGCTAGACTCAGTGTAAGTGATAATATAAGCTAGTTCAGTGGTTAGCTCAATTTAAATTTCAAAACAATGATTTAAGTGGTGTTTGGATCTGTTGCATAATCTGAGTTAGAGGGTTGCTCAATAGTTGAGACCAGTTGTTTTACACTTGTTTAGTCAATTGAAACTCAATCTAGTTCACATTTACTCATTGCATAAGCTCAAAGTCAAAATCACCTAAGATCTGTCTTAATTGCTTAACTGTTAGGATTTTTAAAAATCAAAAACTTGTTTTGGGTTTAGAAATCATAGATATAGCTTGCAGTAGGTTTAGTCTATCATCAAATATCATTTTCAATCACTAAATCTAGTTTCAAAGTTCAATATAGTCAACTTTTCAAAATTGTCTCAAAAGTCAAAAGTGTAAAATCCAGTTTTCACCCAACTGGGGTGATTTTTCATTGATTCATTCTTGGATCAATTTAAGTAAAATTTTAGGCTTTACAAGATCAGTTGGTCTAGTTTCTTAATATGATTTTTGCAGATTTTTAGTAATTTTCTACAAGCCTCAAAGTAGCTTGTCAAAAAGGGCATAAGTCCCCTGTGCACACACTCAGTGTATACTGAGTGTGCACAGGTTTTGTGCAGGGCTTGTCACAAGCTCATCAGAGCTCATCTTGGTCTAGATTTTGGTTTATAAGTAGCTAGCCAGGTCTCCTTCAAGTTCCTACACCTGGTTTTAAGTTTAGCTTATTTGAGTAGCTTATTTTCAAGCTCCAAAGTAGTAGCATAAAACTGTTTTTAGCATTTGATTTCAAATCATCAAATCTGTGCAGTTTGTATTTCAGAGGTTAAAGCTAGTTGTATTTAGTTGTTTTTGAGTAGTTTTAGCTTAATATAGCTTCTGTGTTAAGTGGGTGCTCAGTTGGTCCCTTGTGCTTATTTTGAGTGCTTATTTACAAGCACTTTGCATTGCAGTTCCATAATTTCGCACACAAGCTACTGTTTTCATATTTTTCTTAGATTCAGTATATTATTTTAGACTTTTCTTGAATTTTTCATATTTTTCTAGCACAGTTTGCTATTTTTCTTCATTTAAAACAGTTTTTAAGCCTTTTTAATTAGCTTTTAATACAATTAAATCAGAAAAACTTCAAAAAAATAAGTTTTCATTTTTCCTAGGTTAAGATAAATATAAAAAGTAAAAAAAAAGATATTTTTCCAGATTTTTCATAGTTTAATTTGTAATTTTTAGCAATTTAATTAGTTTTAAATAGTTTTTAATTCATAGAAAATAGAAAAATAATCAAAAAAATACAAAATTAGTTTTGAAAATTCTCTTTAGTTATTTTAGATTTTTCTAAGTCATAATTTCATTTTTCTAGCTTTATTTCATATTTTCTTGTATTTTAGGGTATTATTAAATAAGTAAAAATAGTTTTTAATTAATAATAATTAGATAAATAGTAATAAAAATAATTTTCTTTTTCTAAAAATGTTCTCTTATCATTAGGTTTGTAAAAATGTCATTTTTATATTTTTAGGATTATTACTGTTTCATTTTCACATTTTCTTTGGTACGTTACGTAGTTTTTAAGTTAAATTTTATAAAAGAAAAATCAAACACATCAGTTTGCATATAGTGATAGCGTTTATTTAATATATTTTATCTTTTTAATTTTCTTTAATTTGCATTTAAGCCCCTGTAATTTATAAACTTTTCCTTTAGGTATAATTGTTCATAATCACAACTCTTTTCCGTTCAAATTCTCCCGATCACTATTCGTTTGATTATTCATCGCGCAGCTCGTTGGGACATAACGACATGGGGAAACACTATACTCTCCTGATCTTCATTGCATTGGTGTCTGAGCTGTTTGAATTTTATTACGGTTAGCCATTCACAAGTGGCTAGCTTGTGTGATATAACTTGACGGTTCAGCATCGATCAAATTTTTGGCGCCGCTGCCGGGGAGCTGTGCTAATTATCTTCCGTTTAGCAGATTAGTGATTTGAATATTCACTCTTTGTTCATACCATCTATATATATATCTATATTTTCTTATAAAAAATCCAAAAACCCAAAAACATCCAAAAACGTATAAAACACAAAAATATTTTCCTTTTGTTTCTATATATATATATCAAAGATAAAAATACAAAAAGAATTGTCGTTTTCTTTGTTTAATAATAACAACATAAAAAATTACCACCGCAAACCAAGGCAGTAGTACCTAACTGGGGGTACGACCGTAATAAGTTCCCGAACAAAAGATTAAAACTTGCCTTTGTGTCCTTGTGAGTGGTGTACCTTTTTCAAAGAAGCCATGCATCTTGTGATTATTGGTTTAAGTTCACTGTTGTTTTGCCTCGATATTGTTTTAATTGGATTTGTTGTTATATCTATTTTTCAAACCCAGAAAACTCAAAAAGATTCTTCTTACCCCATTTTCATAATTCCCTTCATAATTCCCATTCCTCTCCTTAACTCTGAGATTTCTTAGAGTTAACTCTAGTGTATGCGCACTCGCTCTTCTAGATCTGTAAGCCCATTTCGTGAGCTTGTCAAGATTCCAAGAAGGCGTGTCCGTAGACTTTCTGCCCCATCAGTCGGATCTGAGATCCGGACTGCTCACACTACTTCCGTTATCATGGCGGAAGAACGTCCTATGTGTGAGCTTCTCCAGGCACCCATCGACGGGTATGGAGACGCTATTGTTATCCCAGCCATTGTGGCTGAAAATTTTGAACTCAAAACCGGGTTACTGAATCTTGTAACCTCAAGTCAATTCTATGGTTTTGAGCGGGATGATCCTCATGCTCATATTCGATGGTTTAACAAGATTGCATCTACCATCAAATACAAGAATGTCCCTACAGATGCTGTTAAGCTTCTTCTGTTCCCATTTTCTCTTGAGGGACAAGCCCGGATTTGGCTTGAAAAACAACCCCCTCAATCAATTGAAACATGGGAAGACCTGGTGAAGAAATTTGTGAATGAATTCTATCCACCTTCCAAAACCACGAGTCTTAAAAATGAAATCATCAAGTTCACACAAAAGTTTGATGAATCCTTCAGTGAATCGTGGGATCGTTTTAAGGAGTTGCTCCGCAAATGTCCTCACCACGGTTTCTCCGAGTTGATGCAACTCGATACTTTCTATAATGGAGTGAGTCAATCTGATCAAGATTCTCTCAATTCCTCCGCTGGAGGAAATTTCTTAAGCAAAACTATCAAAGAAGCTTTAGCGATCATTGAAAACAAGTCTAAAGTCCGCACTGCACGAAGCAAGCCGGTTGTTTCCCAAGTCAGTGTTGGTCCTTCTACTTCATCGCCCGTGAGTCAATCTAGCACCGATGCTAAGATTGACAAACTCACGGAAGCAATTCAAGCTTTGGTTCTCTCCAACCAAAAGAAAGTTTCTTTTCCACAAACTTCACCTCCTGCTGAAGTTAAGAAAGTGGAAGTCTGTGTTACTTGCGGTGGCCCCCATGCTTACTACAACTGTATGGCCACCGATGGTAACCCTTTTGAAGCTAACGCTGTGGGCGGGATTTCTAATCCAGGAGGCAACCAATACCGTGCTCCTATAGACCCGAACCACCGTCCTAACCACTACCCTGGACCACCCGGTTTCAACCAAAACCAAAACCGTAATCAAAATCAGAACAGAACAAACCAAGGTTTTCAAAACCAAGGTAATTTTAATCAAAACAACGGTTTTCAAAATCAAAATCAAAATTTCCAAAACCAGGGAAATTTTAATAGAAACCCAGGTCAGGGAAATTTCAACCCAGGGTATTTTCATGGCAATAATCCAGGAAATTTTCAAAATCAAGGCCCTAATCCAAACAATAGAGGCCAGAATTTTCCTGTGCAAACTCAAGCCATTGTTCCAACTGGACCATCATCCGATGAGTTGTTGAAACAATTCATGAAATCCCAAGAGGAAATGAATCGGTTGTTGGTTAGCCAGATTTCTGACATTAAAAAGTCTTTAAATGATCGACCCTCGGGCTCAGGTACTTTACCTAGCAACACGATCGCTAATCCGAGGGGCGATGCAAAGGCGATCACAACCAGAAGTGGTGCTTCGTATGATGGACCCGCTATTCCTACTACCTCTTCTTCTTCTCTCCCGAAGGTAGTGGAAAGTGAACCTGAGGCGACAAAGGACAAGGAACTTCCTACTAATAACGGAGGTACCAGCAATGTCCATCCTCAGGTTGTCCCGAAACCCAAAACCAAACCTGGATTTGTTTTTGAACCTCCAGTTGACAACCCCAAATCCAAAACTTCTATTCCTTACCCCTCACGTTTAAATGAGCAAAAACTCCGCGAAAAAGCCAGTCATCAAATGGAGAAATTTTTTCAAATTTTCCAAGAGCTACATTTTGACATAAGCTTTGCGGATGCAATCATGCTGATGCCCAAGTTTGCATCAACTCTCAAACACATGTTAAGCAACAAGGAAAAGCTGTTTGAAATGGCCAAAACTCCTTTGAACGAGAACTGCTCATCAGTTCTGTTAAAGAAGCTTCCCGAGAAGCTTGGAGATCCTGGAAAATTTCTTCTTCCTTGTGTTTTTCCAGGGATGATTGAATGCTTTGCCCTTGCCGATCTTGGTGCAAGCATCAATCTGATGCCTTATTCAGTATGGAAGAAACTTTCTCTTCCAGAACTTATTCCTACCTGCATGACTCTTGAGCTTGCAGATCGTTCTATATCGCGTCCTCTTGGCATCGCCGAGGATGTATTCGTGAAAGTAGGAAAGTTCCATTTTTCAGCTGACTTTGTGGTTGCTGATTTCGATGCCGATCATCGGGTTCCTCTCATTGTTGGATGAGGATTCCTGAGAACGGGCCGTGCTCTTATTGATGTATTTGAGCAAGAAATCACGTTACGTGTGGGTAATGAAGATGTTACTTTTAACCTTGATCAAACTTCGAGGTACTCCTCAAATTATGATACTGAATCAGTTAACCGAGTCGTTGTAATTGATATTGCTTCAGAGGAGTACTCTCAAGAGTTTCTTGGTTATCTTCATAATTCTGTGAGTGGGGATTCCACCACATCTTCTAAACCAATCATTGCCGACTCTTCCCCCTCTCTCACTCCGTTTGAGGGAGGTGACTTCTTTCTGGAAGAGATCGATGAGTTTCTTGCTAGTGATGAATCAATTCCGCCTGGAATTGATGGTGTTTATGATTCGGAGGGAGATATTCTTTATTTAGAGCAATTGTTAAATGAAGAGCCATTACCTTCACTCCCTCCGAAAGAGATCACAATTGAGGAAATCAAATCAGTACAAACATCTACTGAAGAATTTCCCGAAGTTGAACTTAAGGACCTACCTCCTCATCTCGAGTATGCATTCTTGGAGGGTGATGATAAATTACCCGTCATAATTGCTAAGGACTTAACTGAGGAGGAGAAGACTGCTCTCATAAAGGTCTTGAAGTCACAAAAGCAAGCAATTGCTTGGAAACTCTCCGACATTAAGGGTATCAACCCTGAGTTTTGTACTCACAAAATCTTGATGGAGGATGACTTCAAACCAGCAGTCCAACATCAGAGAAGGGTGAATCCTAAGATTCACGAGGTTATCAAACAAGAGGTTCTCAAACTTCTTGATGCCGGTTTAATTTACCCGATCTCTGATAGTCCTTGGGTCAGTCCCATTCACTGTGTTCCAAAAAAAGGTGGCATAACGGTTGTCACCAATGAAGAAAACGAGTTAATTCCAACTCGATTGGTTACGGGATGGCGTGTGTGTATTGACTATCGCAAGTTAAATGAAGCCACCCGTAAATACCATTTTCCTCTACCCTTCATGGACCAGATGCTTGAGAGATTAGCAGGGAACGAATACTATTGTTTCCTTGATGGTTTCTCGGGTTATTTTCAGATCCCCATTGATCCGCTGGATCAAGAAAAAACCACATTCACCTGCCCATACGGAACTTTTGCCTACAGACGTATGCCTTTTGGCCTATGTAATGCTCCTGGCACGTTCCAATGATGTATGATGGCAATTTTCCACGACATGATCGGGGAAACAATGGAGGTGTTTATGGATGACTTCTCGGTCATTGGGGACTCATTTCAAACATGCCTCTCCCATTTAGATAAAATGCTCAAAAGGTGTGTAGACACCAATCTTTGTCTAAATTGGGAGAAGAGCCACTTTATGGTCAAAGAAGGAATAGTCCTTGGCCATAATATTTCCAAAAATGGGATAGAGGTAGATAGAGCAAAAGTCGATGTTATTGCTAAATTGCCTCATCCTACTACCGTCAAAGGTATTAGGAGTTTTTTAGGTCATGCCGGGTTTTATCGTAGATTCATACAAGATTTCTCTAAAATCGCCCGGCCTATGACCCATCTTCTTGAAAAAGATGCTCCTTTTATCTTCTCACCTGAGTGCATCGAAGCTTTTGAAACATTAAAGAAAAAGCTTACGGAAGCACCCATTCTAGTTGCCCCCGACTGGGATTTACCCTTTGAGCTCATGTGCGATGCAAGTGATTTTGCTATCGGTGCAGTCTTGGGGCAACGCAAAACCAAGCATTTTCAGCCTATCCACTACGCAAGTAAAACTATGACTGAGGCTCAAACCCATTACACCACTACAGAAAAAGAATTATTAGCTGTGGTGTATGCGTTTGAGAAGTTTCGGCCATACCTTATCTTGACCAAATGCGTGGTGTATACGGATCACTCGGCTCTCAAATATCTCTTTGCAAAACAAGATGCAAAGCCGAGATTACTCCGTTGGGTTCTCCTCCTACAAGAATTTGATATCATTATACGAGATAAAAAAGGAGCTGAGAACCTGGATGCTGATCATCTGTCCCGTCTAGAAAACCCTCACCAGGATGTGTTCGAGAAAAAGGAAATAAACGAAACATTTCCTCTCGAAACACTCAATGTGGTTTCTTTTCGTGGAGACTCTTCGACCCCATGGTTTGCTGACTTTGAAATTTCCATGCGGGTAACTTTGTGGTGAAAGGGATGTCGTCCCAACAGAAAAACAAATTCTTTAAAGATGTAAAACATTACTTCTGGGACGACCCCTACTTGTTCAAAATTTGCGCGGATCAAGTCATCAGGCGATGTGTGTATGGTCAGGAAGCCAATGACATTCTCAAGGCTTGCCATTCTGGACCTACTGGGGGACATCATAGCCCCAACTACACCGCCAAGAAGGTGTTTGATTCCGGATTCTATTGGCCCACGATTTACAAGGATGCCCATGAATTTGTCAAAACCTGTGACGCTTGTCAGCGTCATGGAAATATCTCACAAAGAAATGAAATGCCGCAAAACGCCATTCAAGTGTGTGAGATTTTTGACATCTGGGGCATTGACTTTATGGGGCCATTTCCTTCTTCTCGCGGTAATAAATACATACTCGTGGCCGTTGACTATCTGTCAAAATGGGTTGAAGCGAAATCTTTGCCTACCAACGATGCCCGAGTTGTTGTAAAATTCTTAAAATCTCTTTTTGCTAGGTTTGGAACTCCACGAGCTATAATCAGTGATCGTGGTACGCATTTCTGCAATGACCAGTTTGATAGAGTCATGCAAAAGTATGGTGTAACTCACCGTCTCTCTACTGCGTACCACCCCCAAACAAGTGGGCAAGTGGAAGTTTCCAACCAGGGGATTAAAAGAATTCTTGAAAGGACAGTAGGCGAAAACCGTGCCTCTTGGTCGGATAAGCTAGATGACGCACTCTGGGCCTTCCGTACAGCTTATAAAACACCCATCGGGTGCACTCCATACAAGCTTGTATACGGGAAGGCATGTCATCTGCCGGTTGAGCTTGAGCACAAGGCATACTGGGCCTTGAAACATGCCAACTTCGATATTCAGACAGCTGGTGATCACCGGAAAATTCAAATGAATGAATTAAATGAACTCCGTGATCAAGCATACGAGAACTCTTTGATCTACAAAGAAAAGACAAAGAAGATTCATGACTCAAAAATCAAAAACCGCGTTTTCAACGTCGGTGATCGAGTCCTTCTTTTCAACTCAAGATTGAAGATTTTCTCGGGAAAACTAAAATCCCGCTGGTCTGGACCATTCACCATCACTAAAGTATTTCCATATGGAACCATTGAGTTATCTCAACCCGATGGTCCAAAATTTAAAGTGAATGGTCATCGGTTGAAGCATTATTTTGGAGAGGACATTCCTCCTGTGGTTGTCCCGGATCTACAAACTTTCCCCATGAACCAATGAATGCGGGGATCGAGTCAAGCTAGCGACTCGGGAATCAAAAACAGTAGCATGCCATATAGGTTTTCACCCATATTTCTGACTTCTTTCTATTTTCTACCACCCTAGTGTGGGGGAGTTGCCCCACATGTTGTGTATATATATAAGAATCAAATTTTGAAAAAAAAAAAAAAAAAAAAAAAAAAAAAAAAAAAATCTTTCAAATAATGGCCGTAGTATTTCCCTTTTACGTTCTTTGTTTCGGCATAACCTCCGGTACTTTGAATATTGAGGGCAATATTCATTTCTAAGTGTGGGGGGGAATTCTCACGAATTTTATCATGTAATTATAACGCCCAATTCCCCCATTTTTGGCCAAAATATTTTTTGGAGTAAGTGTTCTGCACTTACTCAACTTATGGTTATCAGTCCGCCATGTCTAATAAACAAAAGGATTGGCTAATCCAGGAGCAAACGGCTCTTGGTAAAGATATCTCAAATCCGTTGACGGCTTGCAATTTGCCCAAAATTGTATGGTATTCAGCTCACCATATCCTTAAAAGTGAAGAGTTGGCTAGCCCGCAAGTTTATGGCTTGTGGTAAAGGCAGTGGAAAACCATAATTGGTAATCGACTCACCAAAGATATTTTATCTAAGAGTTGGCTAGTCCAGAAGCAAACGGCTTCTGGTAAAGACAAATCAAATCCGTTGGAAGCTGGTGGTTTGCTCAAAATCACATGGTTATCAGTGTACCATAGTTCTTACTTGAACTGAAACATTTGGCTACTCCAGAAGTAATGGCTTTTGGTAAAGAGATTCAAATCCATTAAGTTTTTCTCAAAAGATTGCTAGGGACTAGCAATAGTTTAGTGTGGGGGATTGATGAGTGTGTAAATACTCATCATTTTTGGTCAAATCTGAACTGCAAAACACTTAAAAATGCTCAGAAATGCATCAAAATACTGAAAATATCTCAAAATTGCATTTTATATGTTTCAGATGTAAAATGTTTAAAATCAGATGAAAAATGAGCTAAGTTTGCATAATTGCCAGTTTCAGTCCCCCAAGTTTCAAAAGTTGTCAGAAATAGTCCCTGAGCACTTATTTCAAAAGTAAAATCACCAAAGGTCCTTTTAAAATCATAACTTGTCAAAATTAGTCCTTTGGTGAAAAATGTCAAAAGTTTTGAGAAATTACAAGTTTGGTCCTTCAAGTTTCAAATTTGGCAAAAATAGTCCTTGGAAGTTTGAAAATGTCTATTTTGGTCCTTGTACTATTGAAGCTTGTCATTTTTAGTCCCTTGAAACAACTTTGATAAAATGGCAGCATTGGTCCTTGGTCTTTCAGAAATTGCAAAACAAGTCCTTGTATTATAAACCTTTGGACCTTGACCCTTTCCATTTGGACCCCTGCCATATACACCATTTGGACCCCTGATATGCCACTTGACCCCCCCTGTTTTTGACCCTGCCCAATAATACTCCTCAGTCAAACCGGTCAAACAAACACACCCCACTCCCGCCTTTTTCCTCTTCTTCACCAACTTCACCTGCAAACACTCAAGCCCCATCCTTTCAGCTAACCTTCACCCCTCCATGTCCCCTCCTCCTTAACAACATCCAAAATACATTTAATGCTTCCCTCCCCCATTTCACTCAACCCCCCACTGGCAAAATACCATTTTGGCGCCAAAAAGTGATCAAACGGCCATTATCTATTCTAAGCATCCAAAGGCCAAGATAAAAAGTGGGAAATGATCAGAGGGCTAGTGGAAGACTTTTTGGTATAAATAAAGGAAGAAGAAGCAAGAGGAGAGAGTAGTACTTAGTTTTAAATTTTCATTTATGTCGTTTTTAGTATAAATGTTTTAGTTCAAGCTTAAAACTGTAATCTTTTGTTTCTATGTATTAAACTCAAGTTACTTTGTCATTGTAATCTACTTTTAAGCATCAATTTCAAGGTTTTATCTAAGTTCATGTTTTTATGTACACTGTTGAAAAATTCAGTTTCAAGTTCTTATATTCAAGCTTTTAGAAGCTTATTTTCCAATCCAAATAAGCTTATATAAGCTACTGATAGCTTTTGGATAACTTATAAATCAATTTCAAGCAACTTTGGTATTGGGTCAACGAAAGTCAAACTGGGCTCATTTGGAAATGGAAATGATATTGGGTTGATGCAGAGCATGGATTTGGGTTGAATTTGAGATAGGGAATGGTTTAGAATAGGTTAGTGGTTCTTGTGTTCTTTGGCAAGCCACAGTGGCTAGGACCAAATGTAAGTTCATTTTCAAGTTTCATTGCATGATCTGTATCTGTGGTTAGGATTAGTTTTTATTTGATGATTAAGTTGTTATTAGGTTAGCTAGACTCAGTGTAAGTGATAATATAAGCTAGTTCAGTGGTTAGCTCAATTTAAATTGCAAAACAATGATTTAAGTGGTGTTTGGATCTGTTGCATAATCTGAGTTAGAGGGTTGCTCAATAGTTGAGACCAGTTGTTTTACACTTGTTTAGTCAATTGAAACTCAATCTAGTTCACATTTACTCACTGAATAAGCTCAAAGTCAAAATCACCTAAGATCTGTCTTAATTGCTTAACTGTTAGGATTTTTAAAAATCAAAAACTTGTTTTGTGTTTAGAAATCATAGATATAGCTTGCAGTAGGTTTAGTCTATCATCAAATATCATTTTCAATCACTAAATCTAGTTTCAAAGTTCAATATAGTCAACTTTTCAAAATTGTCTCAAAAGTCAAAAGTGTAAAATCCAGTTTTCACCCAACTGGGGTGATTTTTCATTGATTCATTCTTGGATCAATTTAAGTAAAATTTTGGGTTTTACAAGATCAGTTGATCTAGTTTCTTAATATGATTTTTGCAGATTTTTAGTAATTTTCTACAAGCCTCAAAGTAGCTTGTCAAAAAGGGCATAAGTCCCTTGTGCACACACTCAGTGTATACTGAGTGTGCACAGGTTTTGTGCAGGGCTTGTCACAAGCTCATCAGAGCTCATCTTGGTCTAGATTTTGGTTTATAAGTAGCTAGCCAGGTCTCCTTCAAGTTCCTACACCTGGTTTTGAGTTTAGCTTATTTGAGTAGCTTATTTTCAAGCTCCAAAGTAGTAGCATAAAACTGTTTTTAGCACTTGATTTCAAATCATCAAATCTGTGCAGTTTGTATTTCAGAGGTTAAAGCTAGTTGTATTTAGTTGTTTTTGAGTAGTTTTAGCTTAATATAGCTTCTGTGTTAAGTGGGTGCTCAGTTGGTCCCTTGTGCTTATTTTGAGTGCTTATTTACAAGCACTTTGCATTGCAGTTCCATAATTTTGCACACAAGCTACTGTTTTCATATTTTTCTTAGATTCAGTATATTATTTTAGACTTTTCTTGAATTTTTCATATTTTTCTAGCACTGTTTGCTATTTTTCTTCATTTAAAACAGTTTTTAAGCCTTTTTAATTAGCTTTTAATACAATTAAATCAGAAAAACTTCAAAAAAATAAGTTTTCATTTTTCCTAGGTTAAGATAAATATAAAAAGTAAAAAAAAATATTTTTCCAGATTTTTCATAGTTTAATTTGTAATTTTTAGCAATTTAATTAGTTTTAAATAGTTTTTAATTCATAGAAAATAGAAAAATAATCAGAAAAATACAAAATTAGTTTTGAAAATTCTCTTTAGTTATTTTAGATTTTTCTAAGTCATAATTTCATTTTTCTAGCTTTATTTCATATTTTCTTGTATTTTAGGGTATTATTAAATAAGTAAAAATAGTTTTTAATTAATAATAATTAGATAAATAGTAATAAAAATAATTTTCTTTTTCTAAAAATTTTCTCTTATCGTTAGGTTTGTAAAAATGTCATTTTAATATTTTTAGGATTATTACTGTTTCATTTTCACATTTTCTTTGGTACGTTACGTAGTTTTTAAGTTAAATTTTATAAAAGAAAAATCAAAAACATCATTTTGCAAATAGTGATAGCGTTTATTTAATATATTTTATCTTTTTAATTTTATTTAATTTGCATTTAAGCCCCTGTAATTTATAAACTTTTCCTTTAGGTATAATTGTTCATAATCACAACTCTTTTCCGTTCAAATTCTCCCGATCACTATTCGTTTGATTATTCATCGCGCAGCTCGTTGGGACATAACGACCTGGGGAAACACTATACTCTCCTGATCTTCATTGCATTGGTGTCTGAGCTGTTTGAAGTTTATTACGGTTAGCCATTCACAAGTGGCTAGCTTGTGTGATATAACTTGACGGTTCAGCATCGATCACTGAGCAAAGGTGATCTTTAGAATACCGAAATCGTGGGAGTCCTTCAACTAGTTTGTGTCGAGCAAGGTTGGTGATGGTTTGAAAGTTTAGATGTGAGAGACGAAGGTGCCATAGCCAGGATTTTGTTGATGTTGCCTTTGAAAGTAAGCAGATGGGAGAAGAAGCAATCATGTCTTGCATAGAAATAGTGTAGAGACTAGAAGTACGCGAGCCAGACATAAGATCATTTCCTTGTAGATCACGAATGAAGCACGATTTCTCCCTGAAAGCAACCTCCAAATCTCCATCACAAAACTGACCTACTGAAAACAGATTGTGACCGAGGCCTTCCACATAGTAAACCCTGCTTATTTCGATGTTCCCATTGATATAGTCTCCGTAGCCCATGATAGCTGCGAAGTGATCATTCCCAAATCTGACAGTGCCAATGAACTTTGCAATAAAGTTTGATAACAGTTTAAGGTTGCCTGTCATGTGTCGGGAACATCCGCTATCAACAATCCAGAGAATGGTCTGTATCACCTGCATTACACACAGACGACACAGATGGAATAGAAGTATGTGGAAAACTAGAAGGGGGGGTTGAATAGTTTTACCAATTTAAAACTTCCTTTTAAATATTTAGATCAACTTATGTCAATCTATTTGGTTGTTTATGTTGGACGTTGATAGATAGATATATAAACGTGTAATGAAAGATAAAGAGTAAGTAGCACATCACCACGACACAAGTATTTATAGTGGTTCGGCTACAAGGACACCTTCCTTGCCCTACTCCACTCCCCGAGTCACCTACTCGAGAGTTCGTAACCACTACACCAATCTCCTTATGGCGGAGAAGCCTTCACAACGTCGCTTAACCTTTTTCCGGTACAAAGCTAAATACCGAGTTCTTTCACACCAAGGCGAACCACACCTAACACAACGTCGCCTACCCTTTATACGGTGCTAGGCTAACCACCGAGTTCTTTCACACCTTAGGAGAACTAATACTATCACAACGTCGCCTACCCTTTATTAGGTACTAGGCTAAGCACCTAGTTCCATTACTATGGAGGAACTACTACCCTTCACGACACAACACCTATTATCAAGGAGATCTACTCCTTGTTACAACACCATCAAGGATATCACCATCCTTGTAAATAAACAAATACTTATATGTATAACGATGCACCTCATCGATTATACAACCTAAGCATTCTTCCCAAATGCTACTTGATTTGATTCTTCGGCATCCTTCACTAATGCCTTTGACACAACGCTTGGCACCCTTCACTAATTCCTTCGTCTTGACACCTTTAGCATTCTTCACTAATGCTTTGACACGGATGATGAGCACCTTCACTAATGCTTTCATCTTGACACTTTCGGCATTCTTCACTAAAGCCTTCAACCCAACATCTATGGATAAAGGTAGATCTATCAACAAGAGAACCTTCGTTGTCTTGAAGATGACGAAGCATGGCAACTCATGGACTTGAGCTTGCACGTCTTCAAGAAGTGGTGATCTTTCCTTTAAGAGGAACCTAGAAGATCACACAAAAACAAAAGACAAAGACTACATAGATCTCTTGGATCTGAGGTTAGAGGGTTAGAATACTTGGGGGAAGTATGTGTGTAAAGGGATGAATAGAAAGGAAGAAATGGCTCTCTATTTATAGAGAAAATTCTCTACTGTTCCCCGGATCCCACGGATCCCTTCCACTTGGGATCCGGCTAGCACAACGCCAGGGATCCGTGGAACACTCCTCTTTGCCCATGGGTATTTTTGGTTATGGGTCATGGGTTATGGGTTGATCCATGGTTTTCTTTCTAGATACAATGTATCTTAAGGATACAATGAACTTGGTCAAGTGGTATATATAAAACCATGGGTTATGGGTCAATACCATTTGCTAGTATTAAGGGTACAATGAACTTAGTCAAGTGGTATATAGTCAAGTGGTATATATAAAACCATGGGTTATGGGTCAATACCATTTGCTAGTTTTTACCCATTTAGTGTATACTTGTTTTTACCCAACTACATTCAATGTATTTGGTCAATGGGTCAAATACTTAAGTTTCTACCCATTTACATTACCCAATATACTACATACTAGTTATGTGTATATTTACCCAAATATGTAAACACTAGTTGTTATACATATGTAATACTAAATCATAAAATCACTTATACTTGTTTTAGTGTTTTATGTGAAAATGTGAATATGTTAGAAACTATTAGCTCAAACCATTTACGTATTTTATTTGTTTCGTTAATATGATTTTACGTTTGTTATCGACAAAACATTAGAAGATCGTAAAATATAAATAAACGTTTTTATGGCTTATTTGTATTAACAATCTCCCCCTTTTTGTTGATGACAAAACATAAAATTATTTTAAGGAAAAGCTAAAATTCGTAAAAGTTTGAATTTGTAGTTTTTACTTTCTTCTCCCCCTTTTTGTCGAAACAAAAAGAGCTTCGAAAGGAAACTAACACATTGTTTTTAGGAAAAACATGTGAAAGAAAAAATATTTAGAGCAAGTAACGGGAACGGATCTCGTCTTTACTCCCCCTTGATGATTCCATCCCTATGTAAGGGCGTCAAGAAAGTAATACTAAGCTAGTTTGTTTGTAACTAAGTTTGCAAAATATTTCGTCTAAGTGACGAATGTGCTCCCCCTTGATGATTGCAATTTTGCAAAGGGATGTCGAGAAATGTATTCCTAATATTGCAAGTAATTTGCAATGTATTGTTTCGACACAAAGCTCCCCCTAGCTTTAGGGTGTCAAATGCTTCAAGTGTAGATTGAATAACTACAAAACAAAGGTTAGAAAACAAGTATAATGCACAATTTCCTGCATATGTGATCCAAGTTAGTAGAAAAATAGTTTTCTGTCTCACGGATCCCACGGTTCCCTCCTAGTAGGGATCCGTCGAGGCAATTTTGAGGGATCCGTATAGCTGATGATTAAATTCAGCAATGGTGATGTAACAAGTAATGTTAACATCAAAATGAGATATGTATTCAGCCAACAAACATATACTCAATGCAATATGGCAAGTAAACTATCATTCAATAAAACATAAGAGATGATCAACAAATCTCTAAAAAACTAAGAGAATGATTTAGCCATATTCTACTAAAACTAATAAGTGACCAAAGCATAAGAGGCAACAATGTGCTTGAGTCTAGGGATGAGTAGACTTGTTGATTTGGTCCAATCTTTCAAGAAGATGATTAAACATGAAATGCAACTCATTTCGTACTTCTTGAACAAGTCCTTGGGTGATTAGACAATTAGAGCAATTATTGTCTTGATTAGGAACATGATATTTTGAGGAGGTTCTACAAATGATGATGGAGGTACATTGAGTAATTTAGGATGAGGTTCTACTAGCAATCAGAGTGGTGGTAATGGAAATTCCTTAATATGATCAAGTCCTTGGTGGTTCCTTGTTTCCAACGATGGACTAGTTGGTGATTGGGAAGTTCTCGGTGGTGAATGCTCTAATGAAAAGAGATTTGGGTGAGAGAGAGGCTCGGTGAAGGAGTGTAGTCCATGCTCTAGGAATGAAGGTTTAGACGTTTTGCTAGAACTAGGTACGTTTGGTTTAGAGATCGATGATCCCTTTTCTAACCTAAAAGGTTTAATGCTAATTATTGCGGTTCTATTGGCAATTGTTGATTGGGTTTGTTGAGGTGAGATTCTAGCACTATTATCTCTTATGGATGATGATTCGGTGGATGGGAAATCCTACCATTTGTGGGTTTAACCGGAGATGATTCGGTTGAGGAAATTTCGTGTACAACACGAGAAAGTTTCTAGGGTGGTTCTTGGTTGGATGAGTTAGCACTAGGAGCTTTCCTCATGATGAAATGACTAAGGAAAAGGTTCTAAATGCTAAGAATTATGTTGTGTTTGATGACTAAGGGATTCTAGCAAGATGACTTATAAAGGGAAGGATTTAGCAAGTGCCTTCAAGACTTAAGTCTCTAATATCCTTTAGAATGTGATGATTAGCATGCACAAGAGTCAACTTTAGAGTTTTACTAATCTAGGGATTTAATTAGGATGAGGTGGAGTGTTCAAGTTAGCAAGATGAGCTTGAAATGATTGTTCTAGCAAGAGTTGACATAAATCTGTCACCCGGATCCTACGGTTCCCACCAATGGGGGATCCGTCTAGGCTAATCCTAGGGATCCGGCTTTCAGCAGCTAGGAAAGGATAGAAGTGATGTTTGAAAGGTCTAAATCCTATACCTTTTTCAGTTCTCCTAAGTGTATTTAAATGGAAGGGTACTTAAATGTTCAAGGGCAATGAGTGATGTAACTAATGATTGCCTTATATGGAAGAAATTGGAACTTTCGTGAGTACCAATGAATGAACAAAGATGACACTAAAATCTTGAGAGTGTCAAATGGAGCTAAATGATCCTAGTGATCAAATAGTGACTTAGGATAATGTCTTGGAGAAGATCCTAAAGGTTTTAAGGTGGAAGAACTAGAATTTGATCCATTTCGACCAATTTTGAGGTAAGGATGATTATGATCAATTTTGCCATAATTGAAAGATTTCTAAGTCTAGATGTGAGGAATCATGTGAGAAATAATGAGTGATCTAGAGAGCGGAAGAGTAAAGAGTTTAGGTGAAACGATAGATCGAAAAGCACTTTGAGTGTGATCCTATGAGTGAGTGTGAAGCTTACTAAGCTTGAGTAGGACTTAAGAGATCCTAAGGTATTAAGTTCAGCTAGTGTGAAGTAGTCTAGGAACATGGTTTGAGGTGTAAAGGATTGAAACTCTACTTCTATTTGCCCGGATCCCACGGATCCTTCACTTGAGGGATCCGGCTAGTTACAAACTAGGGATCCGGCATCTGGGACAGTTTTACTTAACAGTGAGCGTTTGTTCTAAGTATCGAAATTAGAAACTAATGATCTCTACAGTAAGCATACATGTATACAAGTAAAACATACTGAGTATCATGTAGAAATAGCACATAAGCAATTAAATGAGATCTAGCTCACAAGTAACACAGAGGTTTATCAAACATAACAAGCGCTATTTAAGAGGCTCAAAATAGATTTACGATCTAGATTAGTAAATCGTTTGTATTAACAATGGCGTGCAGATTAGATGATGATGTTCAAGACGATAGGGTTGTTTTGGCCAACGGAAGCAATGAACTATGTATAGTCATTATGGATGGTGATTAGCATACAATGAACTTTGTCCATGAAGTCATGTAGCTCTTCTCGATCAAAGAAAGATAATCGCTTGATGAGGCAAGTGGTTATGATTAATTAAAATAAAAATCAATTTTACAACTTGGTTGATTAGTAATCCTAAGACAACGCAAAGTATTTCCACTGTAAACTTACTTTAGGGAAACATGGGAGTATAGATTTCCCAAGTGAGAGAATGAATATGAGACTATTACTAGTGGTGCTCAATTACGGCTAAACACGACCATTTTTACGGGTGATTCCACATACCCAACTTCTATCAAGGAAGCAATTCAACCGTTAGGTCAAATTGAGTTTCTAGTGCAATAAGTTCTCCAGTATTCATTCTCAAGTTAGGAAAATTTATATTCCTACAATGGCCTATCGAAGAGTAACAATGATGATACTGTGCTTAGTTTAATATTATACTTGAGACAACTAAGGTGACGAAGGCGTCATGTTAAAAATAAGTTTAAAAGTTTTCCATATGGTAAACAACAAAAAATGGTTGGATGAGCTAGTTCAACATATGTTGTTGGAAAGCTTTGAGTTTGGACTTTCGGATATGAACAATTATATTTGCGTTGCAAAATAATTTACTTGAGTATATCGGATGAAATAATCTAGTTGTCAATCCTACTATGAAGCTTGGAGAGCGATCATGAAAAGGAAAATGGGAGAGTACATCATCAACACAAGTGTAGGTTATGATCCGATGTACATTCTTGTTGTTTTTTTTAAAAAACGATACAAGAACAAAAGAAATCATATAAGCACATAAAATATTTATGTTGCACACATGACAAACTGAATCAAAATTCCATTTAGTGTGTTATATGTTTTAAACATTTTTCAACCTATATGACTTATTTAAGTATCTAAACTAACATTTTCGACACAACTAGATGTTATCCCAAACACTCCTTCAAATAGCACATAGATTAGTAGAATATTACTAAATCGACAAACAAGAGAATGAATAGCAAGGTAAGGAAACCACATATGCTATTCAATCAAACAAGCACAAAAGCTATTTGAGATAAGCAAATAATCAAGTAATGCAAAGAAGACAATTTATCATTTAGCATAGCATACGAAAGTTCTTTTCATCGCTTTGTGTTAAATATAAACATGTATACCAAGCTTGATTAGTTTATTTTATATTTATAAATATGATCAAAACCTTAATTTCAATAGAGGACACATTGTTATTCAAAAGCGAAAACATCCGTCTCCAATTAGATCAAAAGTTTGTGCAAAAGTTTTGACCGAAAAATGACTTTATATTATTAATCAATGATTCTGTAAATTATTGTTTTGAATCAGTTTATGAAATCATTTTTAAATGAAAGTAGACTCAAATACCTTTAAAACGATAGGTGGCACGACTTCTAACGACTTACGGTTAAAAAGTTATGAATTTTTGAAATTCAGACAAAAACTGTCTTCTGTACCTACGGATCCCACGGATCCCTTGCTTGAGGGATCCGTCCAGTGTAACCTGAGGGATCCGCGGATCTGACACAGAATTACAAAAATGTACGTTTTGACCCGACGAAAAGGTTTAGTCTTTGTAGACTTTTTAGTGAAGTTCTATTACCCATTTTTACCTTTATTCAAGCTTGATTAACAAGATATCTAACAACAAAACTTCAAAGAAAAAAAATCACTAAAACACTTTTCATATTATGCTTATTATAAGATAGAAGCATATATCACCATTTTGTCCACAAGCAATTTAGCACGTTTTTCACAAAAAATTGTAAATAAGGAAACATACCTTTGTTGTATTCCCTTTGTATGGTTTTAGAAACCATAGGCGCGAAATACTTCATGATCTTCTAAGATACTCAAATCCTTTGCTATATTCCCTTTTTATGGTTTTAGAAACCATAGACGCGAAATACTTCATGATCTTCTAAGATACCCAAATCCTAGTATGAAGAACTCTTAAAGGAAAAAAAATTAGAATGATCTATCACTATCCAACATATGATGATTTCTAAAAACATGACTCTTTGTTTTAAGAAATTCCCTTATTTGTAGTTTTCAAACATACACGGATCGTATCAAGTTTTCAAAGTACAATATACTATAAAAAACTTGGTAACGAAGCTCTGATACCAATTGTGGAAAACTAGAAGGGGGGGTTGAATAGTTTTACCAATTTAAAACTTCCTTTTAAATATTTAGATCGACTTATGTCAATCTATTTGGTTGTTTATGTTGGACGTTGATAGATAGATATATAAACGTGTAATGAAAGATAAAGAGTAAGTAGCACATCACCACGACACAAGTATTTATAGTGGTTCGGCTACAAGGACACCTTCCTTGCCCTACTCCACTCCCCGAGTCACCTACTCGAGAGTTCGTAAGCACTACACCAATCTCCTTATGGCGGAGAAGCCTTCACAACGTCGCTTAACCTTTTTCCGGTACAAAGCTAAATACCGAGTTCTTTCACACCAAGGCGAACCACACCTAACACAACGTCGCCTACCATTTATACGGTGCTAGGCTAACCACCGAGTTCTTTCACACCTTAGGAGAACTAATCCTATCACAACGTCGCCTACCCTTTATTAGGTACTAGGCTAAGCACCTAGTTCCATTACTATGGAGGAACTACTACCCTTCACGACACAACACCTATTATCAAGGAGATCTACTCCTTGTTACAACACCATCAAGGATATCACCATCCTTGTAAATAAACAAATACTTATATGTATAACGATGCACCTCATCGATTATACGACCTAAGCATTCTTCCCAAATGCTACTTGATTTGATTCTTCGGCATCCTTCACTAATGCCTTTGACATAACGCTTGGCACCCTTCACTAATGCCTTCGTCTTGACACCTTTAGCATTCTTCACTAATGCTTTGACACGGATGATGAGCACCTTCACTAATGCTTTCGTCTTGACACTTTCGGCATTCTTCACTAATGCCTTCAACCCAACATCTATGGAGAAAGGTAGATCTATCAACAAGAGAACCTTCCTTGTCTTGAAGATGACGAAGCATGGCAACTCATGGACTTGAGCTTGCACGTCTTCAAGAAGTGGTGATCTTTCCTTTAAGAGGAACCTAGAAGATCACACAAAAACAAAAGACAAAGACTACATAGATCTCTTGGATCTGAGGTTAGAGGGTTAGAATACTTGGGGGAAGTATGTGTGTAAAGGGATGAATAGAAAGGAAGAAATGGCTCTCTATTTATAGAGAAATTTCTCTACTGTTCCCCGGATCCCACGGATCCCTTCCACTTGGGATCCGGCTAGCACAACGCCAGGGATCCGTGGAATGCTCCTCTTTGCCCATGGGTATTTTTTGTTATGGGTCATGGGTTATGGGTTGATCCATGGTTTTCTTTCTAGATACAATGTATCTTAAGGATACAATGAACTTGGTCAAGTGGTATATATAAAACCATGGGTTATGGGTCAATACCATTTGCTAGTATTAAGGGTACAATGAACTTAGTCAAGTGGTATATAGTCAAGTGGTATATATAAAACCATGGGTTATGGGTCAATACCATTTGCTAGTTTTTACCCATTTAGTGTATACTTGTTTTTACCCAACTACATTCAATGTATTTGGTCAATGGGTCAAATACTTAAGTTTCTACCCATTTACATTACCCAATATACTACATACTAGTTATGTGTATATTTACCCAAATATGTAAACACTAGTTGTTATACATATGTAATACTAAATCATAAAATCACTTATACTTGTTTTAGTGTTTTATGTGAAAATGTGAATATGTTAGAAACTATTAGCTCAAATCATTTACGTATTTTATTTGTTTCGTTAATATGATTTTACGTTTGTTATCGACAAAACATTAGAAGATCGTAAAATATAAATAAACGTTTTTATGGCTTATTTGTATTAACAAAGTAGATGTGGAACCCGAAATGTTAGAGGGTTCCGGAGCAGTTTTAGTAGACATACATACATCAATAACTTTAGGCATCCATTTAAATCCTAGTGTGTTATATATCCATTTCTGCCATCTATAACTACTATTTGCTTTAGTCTTAGTGAATGCGCTAGGTGTTACAACATTCTGTGAAGGTGAAACTGGAGCTACAGGGACAACAACGCTTGACTTAGAATCTAAAGAAAGCGGTCTACCAAGCACAGACTTAGAATGATTAGCGGGCCTAGATGTAGTCCGATTCTTAGGATTCCTTAAACGAGAGATGATAGCTTTAGCAACACATTTGTCATGACAATCCGAATTCATACTTTTACGACAAATAACACAAGGTGCATCAGACTGAATATCAAAAGTACTTAAAGGTTTAGCATTCGTTACATCACTATTTCTATTACATTTGCCAGACGCAATATCTATAGTGGAAGCAACGTGAGTCTTATTCATAGTCCTAGGGTGTTCTTCTACTTTAGCATTCCTTATTGATCTTTTCTTAGGTCGCAACTTCCTATTCTTCAATGTTGTGCTCCTAGGCTGTGAAGTGCGGACGTTTGGAAAAGATGCAACTATTCTTGTTTCAGTAGAAGGAAGCACGTTAGCAACTTGTGATTTGGCAGTAGGGATTCTAGGTTCACGATTACTAAGTGTGACTGGTGCTATTCTCTTAATCACAGTAGGCGAAAGTTGTTCATACTTTCCTAACATTTCTCTTAGCTTAAAGATAGTGTGCACCAATTCTTGATTTTCAGAACGAAGATTTCTTGAAAAATTCATGACTTCCTTAGTGTGTTCAAGGAAATGATCAAGCTCGTTTGATGCTTCAGCACGAGTCTTTTTAAGTAAATCAAATATGACACCATATTCCGGTTTAACTTTTACCAGTTCTTGTTCATATTTAGAGATTTGACATTTCAGAGACACGTTTTGATCATCCAGTTGCTCAAATTTTGGATTAAACGATTTAGATTGCAACTGGGTGATTTTGTTTTGCAAAGCAAGTTCACGATTTTGACAATCTTCTTGACACCATTGAAGACGACATTGTGCATTTGAAAGCTCGTTATTCAATCGTTCATTTTCAGTTTTGAAAGACTTGAACTGATGCACATTATCAGAATTCTCAGCAGTAACAACATTATCAACAATATCAGCAAAGATATGATCAGATGCATATGCAACAGATTGTAATAACACAAGATTATTGATGTCAGCACATATGACATCTTCCAAGAGTCGATCAACATCTTTTCTCAACATTTTCTTTTTACGTTTAGTATTAGAAATAGATGTTTATGTTTTTTCGAAAACGACCTTCATCACTCCAAGTTCCTTATGAAATTCCCGTTCCCAAGACAATGCACAATTTTTCAAATTTTTAACATTAGGTAAAAGATTTTTCTGAAAAATGTCTCTTTGTTCTCACGCCAGAGGCGATTGAAAATGTTGAACTTTGATTTCAAAATGATATTCTATCTCATGTTGTAAAGTTTTGAGGTCAGCCATGAAAAGATCAAAATATCTAAGAATTTTGCGATTTTCAGGTTTTGAATTTACTTCACTGATGGAAGGTAAAGGACCATAAATTTGTGCATAATCTGGTTGGGGATTAACATTAGAAGACTCAGACGTTTTAATGATAACCCTTGGTGTGTTAGAAGAATCCTTTGGTTGGACGAAAGTGACCGCTTGTGAATAAGTAAAAGGTTTGTTGTAAACAACTTCTTCTAATTTTGATCGACTCTCGTCTTCAGCATCTAATTCCTCTTGACGATGATATTCAACAACAGTCATACCAGAATCATCAATTTTATATTCTGCACTGGAAACTTTCGGATTTGGTTTGAATGTTTTGAGAGAAAGCTTAGGTTTGTAATCAGCAAGATTCGGTCCATATCCTTTTGGATTGGGTTTTAAAGTAAACTTTTCAATAGCTGTTACTGACTCACCATGTTTATAAACAACAGTTTTAAACTCTTTAAGCTTATTTTGCAAACCAACAATTTCTTCCAGATAGTCATCTATTCGATTTGATGAATGCTTTTTGTATGCAGAGAACTTTTTTTTGACAAGTTAACAACTCAGCCTTAGCTTTTTGATTTTCCAAGGTGAGAGCGTGAATTTGATTTTTATGTTCATGTTTCAGTTGTTCTATTTCAGACAACAAAGCATTCTTCGAAGCAGCTAGATCACTTATCTGTCTCTCTAAATATTTTTCGTTTTGATGAGATTTAGCAAAAGCGGCTTCAAAACCTTTTTCATGTTTTTCTTGTTTGAAAAATTGAGTTGCATTTTTAAACCTTCAAAATCCTTGGTTAACAGTGCATTTTTACTTTTTAATTCCTGATTTATCGAACGACATTCTTTCACTATGGTTTGTTGGTCTTGTATTAAACGAGCAAAATCTGGATGAGGCAAAAGTTCAGTTTGTTCAACGTGAGTCACAACATGATTATTATTCAGATCCTCAAGTATAACCACGGAGTCAATTTGATTATCAAAGGAAACCATAAGGTCATCTTGATCGTCAAATGTAACTACGGGGTCTAATTGAAAATCGTGGGAATGAGATGTGGATGACTCATTTTGAACATTTTGAGCCTTGCCGGATTCATATGTTGGCGGAGATATTAGATCAGAGATAAATATGGTTTGTTCGGGTACCTGAGACAAGCCATCAGTGTCACACACTGGGTCTGTGTCACTCATGTGTAGCTCTTGCATATTGGCCATCAACATAACTGCCGAGTTGGTCTGCAAGTCCTCCATATCATCATCTGAGTCTGCATTTGCCATAAAACTCTGTTCTTTGTCTGTGAGAGTTCCACCAGCTTCATCCTTAAGAGCCAAAAGAAGAGCCTCTTTGTGATAAGCACTGCCCCTAGTCCTCGGCTTTGGGCATGCATTAGCCAGGTGTCCCTTCTCATTGCAGTTGTAGCATCGAAGACCATTCAACCCATTCTGAGCATTTCCCTGTTCCACCACTTGAGCTCTGTTGTTATTCCTACCCACAGCATTAAACCCTTGACCACCGCTCATCTGACGACCATAACCACGATTCTGAACTTCAACACGTCCATTGTTCACAACAGCTTGATTCCTTGTGTTTGATGAGGAACGAATGCGATTGTTAGATTTGTTGGTATAACGGCCAAAAGCATTAGCAATCATAACAAATCCTTGTTGCAATTCTTCGAACGGATCGGTTTCCTCATTAGCTTCACTGACAATTGCTTGAGCATTGTTGTTGTTGTATGGAACCAATTGATTTTGTTGAGATTGTTGCTGTGAAGGATCATGTGGTGTGATTGCAGCAGTTGGTTGAGTTGCTGGTTGAGGAGAATAATTGTTTTGAGCATACAAGGCAAGTTGTTGTTGATTTTCCGGATGTGTAGGTGGAGCAATTTGAGCACGGAGAATCCTTTCCCTATCAACTTCCTTTTCATGAGGCTTCAAGTAATCGTACAACAATCCATATGTAGAATGATGCATGTTCTTCGCTTGACGGAGAAAAATGACATACTTCTCCCATTCAGGACCAAGACTACTCAGGAACTTAGTATTAACTGCAATTCTTGGCATGATGATGTTGTGTTTATCCAAATCATTGATGATGTCTGAAAATCGATGATGATAAGACTCTAGTGTCTCTCCAGGTTCAATCATGAAGTGTTCATAAGCCACGTAAATTCTGGAATCCATATCCTCCTGATTGAGTACAGATCCTTCCATAAGAAGACGAATATGGTCCCACACTGCTTTTGCAGTCTTTTGAGCATCCACACTTCAAAGAATAGGGTTTGGTAATCCTAAGAGGATATATTCCATTGCAAGCTCATCAGCTTCATAGTGTAGAAGTTCATCTGCATTCAAATCTGCAACAGTAGAAATGTTTGATTGTTCATCTCTTGGTGGATTAGCAGTTGGATCTCCGGGTACAATGACAGTAGGCATCTGAAATGAACCTTCCAAGATAACCTTCTTTAAGAACTTTGCATGTGGCTTCTTCAGATCACAAAACCTAAAGAACCTTATCACTCATTGATCGTAGTTTCCTGGAGTGAGCATTGGAGGTCTATCAAGTGATCCAGCCTCATGAATTGATTGTTGGCTGCTTAAAGCTGCACACATCTTTGCAAACCAAGTGGGTTCCTTCATAGTATTCCTTGATGGATGTTGATTGAATTCGTTTGTGTAGGGTTGAACTTAAAGACTTGGTGGTGGTTGAACCATTTGAGGTTGTGGAAATGCAGCAAGTTGTGGAGTATGTTGTTGATTAAATTGTTGTTGATAAATAGCTTGTTGTTGATTCCATTGTTGATGTTGGGGACTTAATTGTTGTTGACGTTGAGAATAAGTGTAAGGGAAATAGTTAGAGTATGGTGGTTGTGACATGTTGATAAACTTGTGTTATAAAATGGATCTTTGTAGTCGAATGAACCTTAGTTGATGAAGAGTCCTTAGGCGTACAAATCACAATGAACCAAGTAGCACTTATGCGTAAAAACACCAAAGTTACGCGTAACAATCAAGAGTTACGCGTAGGTTTAGCTTACGCGTAAGTAGGGAAAAGACACTAAAGTTATGCGTAGACACAAAGTTAGGCGTAGAAACTTAGGCGTAGGATTACCTTATGCGTAAGACTAGGCTTAGGCGTAAGATGAATCTTATAAGTAGGATGTTCTACGCGTAAGCTTATGCTTATGCGTAAGTTTAGGGTTTTGCCCAAATGATCTTTTACACTGTCACAGTGCAAAAGATATCCAAAGTCGACGTATTTTCAGGCTTATCCAAGCAAGAAAACACGAAGTAAACCACGAAACTGAAGATCAAACCACGGATAAAGTTACGCGTAAGATTAGGGTTTTGATAAGCTTAGCTTTACTCGTAAAAATGATTTCGCCCAAAGATGTTTCTAAACCAGATTTTTGTGATAAGATAGCTTCAATATCACCAAAATAACACAAAAGTGTGAAACTTGATGAACCAAAACTCCTAAAACAGTTATGCGTAGGATGAAACCCTCGTACAAAAACTTGTTTAAAAACAACGATCCACGCATAAAGTTTGAAACTTTTTGCCATAAACAGTTATTTTAACACCTTAAAACGCTGAAAGTACAAGAATCTTGGATTCAAAAGTGTAAAAAATACGTTTTTAAGCGAACCAAAGTATCAAACCGTTGTTTTACGCGTAGGACCTAAAACCCACTTCAAAAACAAAACGATTCACCCAACTAGTAGGCGATTGATACCACTGTTAGGTCACTAGTTTTACAACACAAGCAACAAGAGAAGAAATAGAGAAGAAAGATTGGTTGAACAACACACACACAAACACTACGCCTATAAATGTTGAACCGGTTATGCGTGAGATAGTGAAAGAGAAATGAATTGAACAACCAACCCTCAAGTGAGGGTTATACAAGTGTATTTATATGAGGGAAGCTAGGGCAACACTCCTAGTTCCCATCCTTTCCTTAATGGACATGGGCCAAAGCTCATGGGCCTTATACACAAGCTTAAGGCTAATAACAAACATAAAGGCCATAACTAAGCTAACTATTACATATGAATTACTAACACTTGATTATGGTTTAGGAGTGATTCCAACAAATCCCCTTTTGAAGACTCTCAAATTGACCTTTTAATTGTTTAAAGAAAGGCATGACCTCAGTTAAATAACATTCTTTAGTTTGCTAAAAACCCCTTTCCCCTTCAGTTATCCCTGTAGGTGTGATCCTCTTCTTACATGTCTTCTCAAAATCAACGAATAGTTGATAAACAACATACAGGCTGATTAAGATCCTGCTATTAGTGGCAATAGTTCTAGGAACTAAGTGCATTGGCGTATTCGGAGGATACACAGTAGCTGCAGGCATTTTCCTAATGGGAGTGTTTGTTTCAATAAGTACATTAACTTTTTGTTTATCCATATCTTTCTTCCAAAAATCTATTCTGGAGTTAACTGAGTTTGAGGCTTAAACATGTTCAAAGAGATCCAATTTTCTTTAGTGTAATCATGGGGTTTGATCGATATGTTATTCTTTTTACATGCAGGATCATTAAGCTTCTTATCCATTTTCTCCCTACACGCATCATCTAATTTTCTATCCTCTTCCGTGCTTCCAATACATGATGGTGTTTGCCTAGGCTTAAGAATCTCATTACCATCATATAGTACCTTATGAGCAGCTCTAGCCTTTTTACCTACCTCAGGATTTGGCTCCTCAACAAGGGGAATACTATGTTTATCGCTTAAGACTCTATGCTTAGTGATCATGTGAGCAGTCTGAATGGTATTCCCTTGTACGTACAACTTATTTTCAAGCTTGTTTTTCAAAGTTTTTAGATTAGAAAAGTCATTCAAAAGTTTTGATTCCTTAGCATTAAATTCTTGTTAAAGCACTTTAACATTATCTTGAAGCTCTTGCTTTTGCTTAACAGTTTTAGAAAGCTTTTCTTGTAAGGAGTTTAACTCTTGTTTTAACACTTCTTCTCTAAAATTACTTTTTCTAATAATTGTACGCATTTGGTCATCCATTTCCTGCTCACGGGTAGTTAACTCAAACTTAGCACGCTGTTCATAAATAGCAAATTGTTCTTTATAGGCATTCAGTTCAGAGATAACAGAATCATCAGGGGCACATGCAGTGTATTCATCAAAAACATAGTCATCATTGACTGCAGAAGATGCATCACTTGGCACAATCTCACTTTCACTTTGCTTCACATATTGATCATATGGGACAATATTGCTATTACCCTCATTATCAATATCTGATTCATAAGTTTCAAGAGATTGTACTTCATTATGCATCTTTCGCTCATCATCTTCATCGTATAGTTTTAATACCTCTGAAATGATTGAATCTTTGGATGGACCAGCCTGTTGTGGTGATGGGACCTTTGGAGAGACCATAGGTGAGATGCTAGCCATGAATATTGTTTGGGCAGTAGGTTCATCATCGACATCAGAGTCAAATGCATCACAGTCAGCTACTTGAAAGGCATTTTGATTATTGTGACCTACTTCCTGAATTGGCTGCTCATCAACATCAGCATCATAGGTTCTGGCATTTCCCTCAGCAACAAACAACAACTCCTCTTCATCCAAAGCTGCTCCATTATCCTGAGCTTGCACAAGTAACATCTTGTCTCTGAAGTATTCTGCATTCTGTGGACGTTTTTGATGTGCAGTTCCTCGCAATGTGTCCATCACCACCATAGTTGTAGCACTTGATTGGCTTTACTTGTCCTTGATTGGCATTCCTTCCATGATTCTGATTAGCCACATACCCTCCACCAACTCCACCTCTTCCCTGTTCATACTGCCTTCCTTGAGCTGGTTGCACTATAACCTTCCCATCTCTGACAGTAGCTTGATTGTGTGGATTGGATGATGTTATGAGATTATTGTTGGTGTGTGGGAGGGAATTCATATTTTGACTAACCATGAGAGATAGTTGATTAATGAAGTTTTCCATGAGTGTGTTTGAGTCTGGAGGCTTATAAGCTGGATCAGGAATGAGCTTGTAATTACCATTACCCGTGGGTATGACTTGAGAAGCTTTGGTGGTAATTCCAACATTGGTGTAAAAGGCTGTAGAATCATTTGACAAACTTGTTTCTCCCTGCTTAGATTTGAACTGTTTAAGAATCCTTCGTTCAAACATAGCATGTCTCTCATTCTGAAGAAGGAAGGCATACAGTTGCTCATAGTTGGTGTTCTTCAATCCTTTGGTTAGCTTCACAGAGGTGACAAATTTTTGCCATTCGGGATTCATGTTCTTCACAAACTTTGAGTTCAACTGAATATTTGGCATGGTCATTTTGATATTCCTCATATCATTCACAAGCTTGTGGAATCTCACGTAATATTCATAGACACTTTCTTCTGGTTTCATCTTAAAGTGCTCAAATTCATCATACAGTTGTGATTCTCTGTCTTCCTTAGTTAATTCAGAACCCGAGAGAAGCATCTTGACATTATCCCAAACCGCCTTGGCTTCGGTGTTGTGATTGATAAGCTTGTAGATATCTTTTGGAAGACCCTGAAGTATAATGTTTGAAGCCCTGATATCAGCATCGAATCTCTTTTACTCCTTATCACTAAGCTCATCATACGTCTTTGGTCTGTCCAATCCAAAGATCATTGTTCCATCTGCAGCAGTATCAATTATGTCTCTTATAGTCTCAATCTGATAACGTCCTTCATCAATTGACTTGAGAATGTTGACTCCATTTTCCTTTCCTAGACAATACAACCTAATTCGTTGAGCCCATGAGTCATAGTCATTTCTGTCAAGCATGGGTGGACGAGTATCTGAACCAGCTACTTGAACGTCCACAGCTACAGTAGAGATGATTGTAGGCACGTTGGTAGACATGTTTACAGATTTCACGGGATTTTATAACTCTATGATTAAACTGGGAAATAGATTCTTTCACGGGATTTTACTAAATCAAGAGAAAACCGTATTAGAAAAAAATATCAACCAAGTCGCTATAACCCTTGAAACAAGTCGCTAAGTCACCAAGTCGCTAAGTAGCAACTCGCTAAAGCCTCAAGTCGCTATGAATCAAGTCGCTAAAAACAAGTCGCTAAAGCACCAAATCGCTAAGCTGACAAGTCGCTAAAGAGCAACTCGCTAAGTGGACCAAGTCGCTAAAGACACCAAATCGCTAAGCTGACAAGTCGCTAAAGAGCAACTCGCTAGTAACAACAAAGACAAGTCGCTAGAAATAATAGAGACAAGTCGCTACGTCAACCAAGTCGCTAGCCGAAGTGGAACCTCCACTACTTTGTATTGTTTGTCGGCTTGTCTCAATAAACAAGTCGCTAGGCTCAAGTCGCTACTACTTCAACTATAAGTCGCTGCAAATTAACAAACCAAATCGCTACGAAGAAAAATACTCCGAGACTCAAGTCGCTAGGTAGAAAAACTTAAAGACATCACTTTTCAATCCAAAACAAGCCCAACCACAGTGATTCAAGCTTTCCAAATCAAAACCCAAGCACTTACAATGATTCTAAACACAAAAGTACACTCAAAATTCAAACTTTAACACAAGAAATTATCCAAATGATGCAAAAACCACTAAACCTTTTCAAACCCAAAAACGATATAAAACCACTAGAAATCCAAGGATATGTAAGAGAGATGATCAAACCATGGCTCTTGATACCATTTGTAACATATTGGATTTCACAAATACATCAAACAATGATCAATATGAGGCGTATAATATTAGGTTTTAGAGAGAGAAAGAGTTAGAGGTTTGGGAACTTAGTGAGAGAAAGTGAAAATCTTATTATGAGCTCCAACCCTCTACCTTGGGAGGTAGAGGGTATTTATAGTCTTACATAAAATGCCACCTACTGGCTGTGGATCAGGCATACAGTGGGTAAAGACCCGTCCGTCCTCCACGGTGTTACTTAACTAAATACTACTTAACATTAAATAATCTACGACTACGAGCTTTCTAACGATTACATATACTTGAGGTGACCGACACTTTAATAATTGGATTTACTAAATCCTAACAAGTATGGATTGGATATACTCAATAAGACTCCAACTTAGAAGATTAATAAGACACCATTGTATTATGAAATGTGATTAATCACATTAAGTCTTATATTTGAAGTTCTGAATTGTTAAACTTTTTATGAAGAGTGATTATAACAAACAAGAGTCAGGAACTGTCAGTTTGTATGTATGATCATTTTTATGGTTGATTTAGTGAATCGGGAGGTCTAGGAAGATGAAAGAACACTATCTTCAAGTTAGAGAGAGAAAGTAGAGAGAGAAGGGAAACTAGTGTGTGTTTTATTAATGATGAAAGGTAAATTACACTAAGAGTCTCACCCTCCTAGGAAAGTCTAGGAGGGTATTTATAGCCTAACATATTACATCTATTACAATATGACATATTTAGTCCATGTGTTTCGTTTAACTAAGATAGATAATGTAATCCCGCAAATGTCGTTCCATTTAAGTGTTAGGAGCGATTCCAACAATCTTCCCCTAATGGGACGACATAAGAGATTACTTACAACATTTCCTACAAGTAATAAAACAAATAAATAAAAGTCTTCATAAGCTCTTCAAATGCTGAGGATGATGACAGTTTACGCTCTTTGTCTTCTTCTTGTACCTCGACTTGAAACCGTTTTCTTCACTTGTAGGCAAATGATGTAATATGCATGAATTGGATTAACATCCCCCCAATTCATGTTGCATGTCTTTAGCAGCTTCTCCGTACACTTCGTTTTGGCGAAGTTTCTGAATCAGCTTCCCCCCAAACTGACAACCGTCTTCAGCAAATTCAAAACTTTGATGTAGTAGACATTTCTTCAAACTTTTGAAGTTTTCAGTACGCAGCGGAATTTGTAGATGAGCAGTAAACCACACAAGGTGAATTTGTCTTATTGTGGAAAATCCGTTCGGGGGTAACATGCAAGAAATCAACAAGATCTTCTCACGTATGTAGATGCTTCACACCAAACAAACCACGAAAGATGAAATGAGGCAACTTCCCCCTGAATGTTGCGGTCTATTGAAATAATAATCACTTGTGAATATGCAATTACTCGATAAAATGACCGTTTGTGAGACATCATAACATCATATTTAGGTAACTTCACACACGGTAACTCTGTGAAAGTGAGACGATAACACCAACTTGAGAAATTTGAACCACAGATCGTCTCATTTCTTCCCCCTGACTAAAGAAATTCATGAATGTTAGGAGGGTTTTTGTAAAAGTCGTCAAAGAAAAAAGGACCCCGTACACTCTCTTCCCCCCGATGTTTTCAATGAACAGAATCATACACCACGTATGTTGATGATGAATTGGAGACAGCGAAACCATGTATGTCCAATTAATCGAACAAGTGTGAAGTGCCATAAATATGTCGTGAGAATCAACTGCTGATAAGACTTCTCTATTCGTTGATACTCTTCTCAGCTAACTCATTACCGACCCCATTATCATTCTGACGGCTTTTTGTAGTGACTACTGATGGAGAAAACCCAATATGACGAACTTGAGAGTGAAGTAAAATAACCCGAACTTGTGACTTAAACTTGCACTATTGTTAGACGAAGAACCCTTTTCCTTACTTGGTTGATTAACCGGATCGAAAAGGGGTAAACTTAAAGTTTCTCGAATTATCCACAGCTTTTTGTGACACTTGAGCACAACAACGTAACTCCTTAAAAGTGATAGTTATACGTTATGAGCACAACAACGTAACTCCTTACATCAGGTATAACTAGACAACTCAAGTCTTTTTCATTCGTAACGGTTAAAGCTCGAACAAGGATCTCGAAGAATCATGCATCCAACCAACCCCGATATCTTCAGATACTAAGTACACACATCCGTGATATCCCACTTCAACCTCAAATAAATAATAGTGAATTCGCGTCGTAGTCACATCTTGCGGTTACATGCCCAAAACTAGCCTTCGTTAAAGGTTTAAATGAACTTTGATAATGGTTTTCCGATCTTGTCAAAAAATTGTATCCTCGTGAAAATTTATCATTACCAAAATACTACTCCTTTGTCGCTAACTATTATACCAAAATTTTAGTTTTGACAAACAAAATTTCCGAAGAAAACAATTCGTTTGTTACTAAGCTTAATTGGTAATAGATATTATTGGCCATGATTCCATGTTCAATGTTTCAACAAAGTTCGTATAGAAGTAATGATTTTCGGCCCAAGCAATATCCAAACACCGGCTCAGTTCCTCAAAAGGCCCAATCCATAACCGAACCAAACACCCATTGATATATACGGTATAATAACACAATCCCTAATTGTATCATTTTACCTTCAAACCTAACCCTAACACACACTAAATATTTTTTCCTCCCCCCTCTTTATACGTTTTATCTCCCAACGTATAAAGAGGGGGAGGAAAAAATATTTAGTGTGTGTTAGGGTTAGGGTTGAAGGTAAAATGATACAATTAGGGATTGTGTTATTATCTCCCAACATAACAATCAGATCTTAATCAGAAAAAAAAAAAAAAAAAAAAAAAAAAAAAAAAAAAAAAAAAAACTTGTCTCCTTTACTCTCCATCTCAATCGCAGATTCATCAAGAACCAATATTGTTTCCTTGCTTCGAGTATCCAAACATCAACAAACACTCCATCATATCACATCTATCAACAATCGTATATCAACTGAAACCCAAGAACGGCTTCAAGGTCTTGATAAATAAGATCTCAGGTAGGTTAATTGTTTTGTTTTTTCGATTTGTTTTAGTTTAATCGAACATAAAAAGGGAATGAAATTGAATGTTTGATTCATCCTTTTAAGAGTGTTTGAAAATTAAAAAAAAATTACTGATCGATGATGCTATTTCAATTCGTGTTATGATCTTTGAAGATTTGAAATTTTTTTGCTTACATGAATTTGAAAGAAACTGAGATCATTTTGATGTTTTTACCTTTGTTATTCATAGTCTTGTTGAAATGGAGATGGGATTGATTATGTAAAAAGGAGGATGTTAATATAGGTGGTTAAGGATTTGTTGACTGTTGTAGTTTGTGGAACGATTTGGGTCTTGTTCTTCCTATTGTATATTTTTTTGTAGACAGTTTAGGACCAAGGAAGACCAAGAGTCTGAGGTCATGATGTTGGTATTTTGATGAGGTCACGGTCAAACTAATTACTGCTTCATCTCTTTTTCTTTAGTTTTAACTGTCAAGGACAAGGATGAGTAACTGAGGTAGTGGGTTTTTTTGTATAATATATGTGGTCAACTGTGTGCTATTCTTCTCCAATTCTGTCTTGTTCATAGTCTGGTTTACGCATAAGGTTCTTGTGTGTAAAAATTGTTGAAACCCTTATGCGTAAAGCATCATCTTACGCGTAAATCTTTATACCTTTCTTAGGCGTAAATAAAATTACGTGTAAACAAGGTTATGCGTAACAGATTTTTACGCGTAAGGTTACTCGTAAGGTTAAACCTTGCGCGTAAGCTTACAGGTAAGCAAGGTTCTTACGAGTAACTTTACAAGTTACTCGTATACAGACTGTAGATGACCCCTTAGGCTTAAAAATAGGGTTTTGACCCTTGTTGACTTTTTCCGATCAGATTTCCGTTCATCTTCAATAGACCCAGAAAATGACAATAAAAGATTCAGACTTTACCCGTTTGATTACAAGATAATGACCAGAAGACCACAAAATTTATCACAGAATGGTACAAAAATCATAAATTTGCATTTTGGACAAAAAAATTGACACAAGACAGTTATATTGCAAGCTTTTGACATTTTTGACCAAAGGATACAATAAAAATCGCACATAGAAAACTGTTATACACAAGATGTAAGATATAGGATTTCATAATCACATCAAAGCATAAACATATGAGGCGTATACAAGTTTTAGAGAGAGAAAGGGAGATGTTCTAGTGAGAGAAACACGTGGAAGGTTAGATTACAAATAAACATCCAACCCTCTCCCTTGTGGGGAGAGGGCTATTTATACAAAGGAATACGCCCTCCTACGGGTTGTGGATCAGGCATACAATGGGTAAAGACCCATCCTTCCTCCACGGTGTTGCACTAGACTAAACTATGCTAATAACTGACTAACAAATAACATAATAAACGATATGTCTACGAGCTAACTTAAGCTAGATTATATTTGGGGTGACCGATGCTTCACAATAGAATTTCCAATTCCTAACAATCTCCCCCTAAGGGAGGTCACCCCATGATTTACATTGTGAATACTAGCTGTTCTATTTAATCTTTAATCTTGAGCTCGTAGACATCAAAACATCAAAATATTCAAACTTTGTACTTCCGTGGTGATTTTCATCATTGTTCAACTACAATGTATATTTCGTGGAGGTTATAGAGATGATCCACATTGATGACCTTTGAGCATTAAAAGAGATCATCAGTCACAGTTAATCTCAGCATCACCCATTGTTGTGTTGCCCGCATATGATGTTGTGACATTTGGACCAACATGCTCACATTCTGGATCATGATATCTTCTCATCAGAGTAGCGGAAGCTTTTACTGGTTCATGATATTTGCAGCAGCGTAGCAGAAGCATGGAGTGAAAATGTCAGAGTCGTTGATGCACTTCATCATGATTTCTTTAGAGATGAATGTGTAGTGTGAGCATGCGGCTATGGATTGACCGCTTCATTCTGATCAGCTACAAACGTCGGGCGTACCTGCATACAACAGTTAGCAATAAAGTGCACGAAAGTGTCTTTGATCACTTTCGTTGAATTGAGGTACACGGCCCACAGTTCCCCATTGATCAGTACAAGTACTGCCTATGATCAGGTATAATTCCGAAGAATTTCCTTGACAGGGTTTCGCAGCTGCTCTAGCTGTTCTCAAACCGGAACGTCTTAAAGAAGACAACACGGAGTGAGTGAACCAGCGAATTGAGATTCACTGATTGATGAAAAGAGATTTGAAAAACAATCGTGCACCGCTCAATAGAAATTGTTTTTGCAATACAACGAAGGTTTTAATGAAAATCAATGATCAATCATAAACACCTTTTATTTTGAAATATTAGTACACAGTAGATGTGCTAAGGAAAAGAGTTTTTAAGCACAACGACCGGTTTTTCAAAGGTATCCGTCAATCCATAACCTGAACCAGGATTGATTCATAATTATGAATCGCCCCATTGTTTCTGTTCAGTTGTCACATGGTTGATCTATTGGATAGATCTCACATGCCACCCACCAAGAGCTTGTTTGATGTTGGCTCCAGAAGGCTTTCCATCTTCATTGTGAATATGTTAGCATATCACTCAGATGTTCTGGCAATACCACAAGGATAATGCGTAGGACTCTAAAAGTATAATCTCTCTGTGAAACAGAGATTCTTCATTGATTGTGTCCTTAATGAGATTTATTGATGATCTCGTGGCTCTAGACTCAATTGTGCACATTTGGTTCCTATGCCGGAGACTAGGGAGAGGGTCTCCTTCTTCAATATCAACCATCTCTAAGAGAAAGTCGATAGATTATGTCGGTTCCCCGTGAGAATGAAATAAGTCCTTTTAAGAGGAACTTGAGTAGTTTGGGAAGTTGTAGTGCAGTGCGTCACTGGGTCCATGACGTCTTGTCTTCAATACCGGTGTTACCTCGGTAAACACCAGTAGCATATGTATTGAACCCGGTTTCTGCCCTAAGGTTGAATTATTGGAGGGCTATTTCTTTTCACCCTTTTCACATTTAATTCTTTTTCATTCTTCAACCCCTTCAGTGCTTACCGTGACTTCATTACTAGAACCTTGTTGGGTTTATTCCAGTTCTAGCTCTGTCACAGTCGGCACTCTTCCCAATTCTCATTTTTCTCCTTTTTTCATCATACCTAAGGACTCTACACAATCTAGTGGATTGTCCCTGGGTAGATCCCTCCGGTTCTGGCAGATCGTGGGAACGAATACCTAACCTAACCATCCTTATATCACCATGCATAAAGTAAATTGGTCGGTCTTTTGGTATTGTTCTTTCTTCCATAAAACCAATTGAAAATAAATCATTTGGAAAAACAATCAAGGTACTTGTGATATAAAATCAAATCATTTTGTACCTTAATAGTTTTGATCATTTAGAAATGCTCCCCCTCAACATGTGCATATGATCTTGAAATTGTTTAGCACATGAAGGCAAGAGATCTTTGAAATAATTTCTTGATCACAGTTTCCATAGAAAAAGCCATTTGATTTTCTTGGTAAATTCTCCCCCTCAATATGTGCATAGGATATTTGAAATCATTTTATCACATAGAAGAAAGAGATCTTTTGAAATACAACCACGATTACCAAATATTTAGAAACCATTTAACACACAATCAAGGTACCTTATGTTAAAACATGGAAATCTGTGTACCTTGAAGGTTTGTATTTGTTTTGAAATGCTCCCCCTTAATATATGCTTCAAGATTCGACAAGAGTTTAGCACATATTAGAGAGCAGTATGCACTTTGAGGCAAAAATGGTCATCTTTCATATTAATATCACATTTTCTCCCCCGATCAAAAATTTCAAATCCTTTGAGATTTTGGATCTCAAGTGATTTAAATATGTATGACACAAAACATTTGTTG
The DNA here is from genome assembly GCA_019973895.1 of Chrysanthemum seticuspe. NCBI lineage: Eukaryota > Viridiplantae > Streptophyta > Magnoliopsida > Asterales > Asteraceae > Chrysanthemum > Chrysanthemum seticuspe. Next base: position 122,720,338 of record BPTQ01000002.1, on the reverse strand, counting down.
GAGAAAAATGTGTCCGGTTTTATATGATCTGAAGTGGACAACACAGAAGTTCCCTTTTTAGATAAAAAAGGAAACCACAATACATAACCTAACACTATTACATACATTATAGTTGTTCATAGTACATACACCACATTATACACATCACAAACAAAAAAAACAAAAAAGAGACAGCTCCCGGAAGAAGTTATCATTCAGTTCTTTGAAGCAACTTGTAATGACCATCACGACGTCTACCACCCACAAAACTTTCAAGGCTGTGATAAATCATTCTAGTCTTTAATCTTCGTCTGATTGCAACAATGAAATCTTCACACATCATCAAATCCTGTTCAGACCAAAATCTTGTTTTGTTCCATGGCCTCAGATCAATTTTGATTTGCTTCACTCTCGAGTTCAATTCTTCTTCGACCATCCTGAGAGTTCCATCGCTGAACTTGAAAAGCTCGCACAGTCTCATTAGCATACGTGACCCGTATCTTTCGGTAAAGATGATGGCTCTAGGGGTGTCAATCACTTTATATTCGTGATGAAATTCATGACCAGAGGCATCCTATTGCGGTCTTGTTAGGTTGACCCGAGTCTGGCAGCTTTATATTCCTAATTGAAAATCCCCAACTCTTAGTTGAATGACCAAGCCTCTGATCCAGAGATTGACAGCAGCCGAGAGAGCCTTCTTCTCACGACAAGGAAGATGGTCAAGGTATCCTTGGAGGTTCAGAAGATAGAGATCTTCAAAGTCATTTGGCATCAAATGTTTGAAGTTGTTTTCTTCTATAATGTGCTCTTTCAAGTCTGCTCTTCGAAGAACAATCTTCTTCAGGTAATCATAGCCGTAGATTGAGAAGATCTCTATACTGATAACACTTAGAATACGCAGCTTGGATCAAACAGCTCTGCGACTCTTTTTAGCACTATGTCTATCAATGTAGAATTGCTTCTTCTTGAACCACCAATGAGAAATGCCAAATGAGGCAGCAATGTCACACTCTTGTTCTTTGTCCGCCCAAAATTGATCCGGAACCATCTGTTCAAGACCCTGATCAGTGTAGGTAGCAGCTTTCATCTTCGAAATCGATAAAGTTGGTCTTCTTTCAGAAGTGCGAGCACATAGATAGTCCAGGTCATGGTTGAAGAAGAACTCATACTGAATGGTCATTTGTCCAGGTTCACTACCGAGAGGAAGAGGGTTGTTCACATCAAACATATTGATCTGCTCACTGACTTGATCATTCAGCATTTTATAGCATTCTTCCATCTGGTATTGAAGCTTATTAACATCCGAGTGGAATACTTTAACTATTTCAAACGCTGGGCCTTCAAGATCTTTAGGAGTGATTGACGTAATTTCCTTCTTCTCACAAAACCACTTTATAAAGCTTCCCATATCCCCTGTGAAGTGAAGAAGAGAATCTTCTGCTGGAGCTTCATAGTTGGAAATAATGGTTGAAGCCCAATTATTGTCTGGGTTTGTTGAATCAGACTCGGGAATGAACCATGAAGGTTCAGGAGTTTCAGGTTTATCTTGGGTAAGCCAGCTTTGAGTAACGTCCTTTGAAGGTGTAGCTCTTGACGTTTTGATGCGTTTTCCCTCAATATAAGCATCCAACCAATCTTCTTCTTTTGTGACATTGGGGATGTGCTTGGTAGAAGCGTCATCATCTTCAGATTCTGACTCTTGAGCAACGAAAGACTCTTCATTAAGTATTTTCTCTTCCGGAATAGAGGAGATGGTTGGTGTAAACCTGGAGTCAATGGTGGTCCATGCAGTAGACATCTTTTGAGATCTTTGACCACTTGAAGTACCGATTTGTTTCTGAGTTGTTGGTGGTGGTGAAGGTGGTCTTGCCTTGTGAGAAGTGGTTGTACCGGAAGATCCTCCAGCTCCAGATGTGCCTGCTCCACCAGTAGGAGTTGGTGGTGGTGACTTGGGGCCTCCAGACATATCTTTTGATTCCATTGGAACCGTCCTTCTTTTCTTCTTAGCCTCCCTTTCACGAACATCGACTACAAACTGCTGATAATCATCATGCCTCATAGATTCATCGAGTGCCTCGTATAATTTCTTATGTGTACTGTGCAAGTGCTCTCCTGCCTCATACATTCTTTCTGAGAGAACTGATCTCATGTCAGAGATCGGCAAGTCTTTAAATCGCTGAAGTAATGGAGCCTTCATTGCCCATTCAACCACATCTTTAATATCTGCTTCTATTGCCTTTGTTACGACTTCATCGAGATTAAGATTCTCCAGTTTTTTGACACGACTATCAAGATTGTTGACAGCTATAGGAAAATGTTTCTCAATAGTTGCAATGCGTAACATGGCCTCTTCGAGCAATTGCTCAATTGATTTGATAGGAGGAGGAGAGGCAGGAGGTGGTGAGGCAGGTGGAGTGACGGGGTCACTGATTGTGACAGCTTGTAGTAGATCATTAGCGGGTTTGGGTGGTGGAAGTACAGTTGTCTTAGCAGGTTCGAGTGTAGGTGTGATTGATGGAGATGTGGCAGCAGTGGAGACCTTTGGAGCCAACATCGGAGGAACGGTTGAAGAGTCTTGTTGAATAGTGACTGAGAACATGGACTAAACTTCTTCCTTTTCATTTGTTTGCTTGTCTGACTCGATGTCTGAGGGACCGTCTTTTAAGAATTGGTCACCGTATGAGAAGTCAGCATCAAGATTCTTAAGTGAGGAAAGAGCATCTGTAGACATGTTCGTTTCTTCAAGACGCCTGTGTACTTCAGATCCTGGCTCAAGGATCTCCTGTGGGTCTTTTAGCAGCTCATTTTTATCACTTACTGTTTCAAGCACTGGGACCTCTGCAGTAAAAGGTGTCTCCTGATTTTCTGCCTGTGCATCACTGGACACAGGGGATTCAACCGATGTATCTGCCACATCAATTTCCATCCCAGATTGTTCTTGTGTAGAGGATGATACATCTCTTTTCTTGAGGATAAACTAGGTAGTTGTTTTGGGAAGTGGTGAAGAGATATTCAGTAGCATGTGTGCATCTTGTTCTGCTTCTCTTCCAGCAATTCCTTTACCTTTGTCATGTTTGGCAAGATTGATTTGTCGAGGTGTTGGCTCTGGCTCTCTTATCATGACCCCTCCCACTGGTGGTCTTTGAGACACGTTCAGACTGTCTAGGCTTTGCTTAATTCCTTGTTGGAATGCAGCTTCGTCTTCATCAATCAAATCTGTCTCACTTCCTGGAACCTTAGTTCCCTCATCATTACCCTTACCAGTGTCTCTTTTTCTCCTCTTTTTCTTTTGTGAAGGAGAGACATTAGATACAGAACTATCAGGTCTCTTATTTTTCTTGGGAAGACTTGAGTAGGTGGTTCCTGATTGTTTTGATTTTGATTGTGTGGAAGTGGACTTGGGTGTGTCAGCGGTTGTGGCGGAGGCTTTCTTTACATAACTCTTGAAGTAATCAGCATTCTTGATTCTATCATTAAGCAAAGCTTCAGGAACTGGCATTCCAAAAATCTCCTTGTCAAGTCCTCTGGAAATATATTTAATGTTGCCAAGAACGAATTCATCATTGGCTTCATGCAGAGCTGACTCGCTTCGTGAGTTGAACCGGTGAGTTTGTTGCAGATGATAGATAATGAGTTTTGAGAATCTGATGCTGAAATCACTCGTTTACCAAGACTTTTTCTTCCTTTGACTTTATTCTCAGAGTTAATTCTATCGGAGATAAATGTGTCTAAGGACAAGATGAATTCTTCCCAGATAAGTTCAGCGAAGTCAATATTTTTCCCTTTGACTATTCCCCACAGTATTTGCATTATGGGAGCTCGTATTCTGTCTGTCCCTGATGTTTTACCGGTTAGGCATAGATTGAGGATTGTGACGATTGATCTCCATGGTTGATATATTTCCGCATTGATGAGTGATGAAATCTTGGTTATTCTTTCCGGGTATCCCAATTCGTCGACAAAGTCTAAGATTTCTTGAATGGAGGGTGGGGTGATGAATTTGTTGGAAGGGTTTCTTGGTGTGATCTGAAGAGCATCCCTGAGTGTATCAACTGAGATGTCATACCATTTGTCTTCAAGCTTACACGAGTATGACGCATATATCTTATCCCACGTAACAGTTTTCCAGAATTGCTGAAGATAGATGTATGGGATTGTGCAACGCTTGGTTAGGGCATTAAAGAAGTTGGTATCCTTCAAGATGTCGACAGCCAGTTGGTAAGTTGGATTTTTTTGCCCTCTATCCACATCTAAATAGCAGTTGCTCTTAGCAATTGGCACCCATTTCGCACGTGGAAGTAATTCTTCATCAGTTAGAGTGACAGTTGGTGCAGAGGCAGTAGGAACATCAGAGGATGTGGTGTCAGCCATTGAGATCTGATAGTTACACATACAACACAAACCATATACAGGAAATTTGTTAGGTTAAGACACTGATATACGTTATGACCAATTTATAACCCAACATTTAGAGCTTCAGAAAGAAGGATATGACAAATATGGAGACATAGGATGCAACACTCAGAAAAATGTAATTAGTATGCAGAAACCTATAAGTGTAGGATAATATTTGAGAGAGGACATCAAAATAGATAATACCACAAGCAAGATTGACAAAATGTATGTTAAATCGCACACTGAAACTCGCTTTGGAACAACAATTTGAGCAACTCGCATAACACAACACGCATAGGTAACAGTTGGTAATCAACTCGCATACTACAAAACATATGAGGTAAGTCGCATATGGAAACTCGCATCCAACAACTCGCTTTGGTTATAGAGTAACACGCATAGGATAAAGTATGTGATAACTCGCATGCATCACAATGTATGAGGCAAGTCGCATATGGAACCTCGCATGCATCAACACGCTGTGGTCAAACAAGGCTGGTCAACACATATAGGTTAACTCGCATACATTAGAGACATGGAGCAAGTCGCATATGTCAACTCGCATATAATGATAGGAAATAGGCAACACGCATAGGCAACTCTCTTAGGCAACTCGCATAGGATACGTTGAATCTGGACATGTCGCATAGGCAACAGGCAACACGCATACAATATATATATAAAATGCAACTTGCATATAGCAACTCGCTTTCAATAATAATCAATAGCAACTCGCAATCAAGCACACTATAAAGGAAATTGCAGGGCAACACGCATACAAGAATCAATAGGCAACTCACTATTTAGAACATACCATGAACGACCCAATTAAACAATCACATAATCAAACGCATGATTATACATACTCAGAAAAACTCACATGCCAAACAAGAATCCACATACAATGAACAATACCAACAACCCAATCAAATCCAATAGCCATTTTAACAAAACCCTTAATCAACCATAACACGCATATCCAGAATAAACCAATAAGATCATCCAGTCATTATCAACACATGTCATAACTTAAACGAACAAACCTAAGTCTACTTTCAACATCATTTATCAAAAACATACAAACCTAGAGTCCAAATATTTGATCGAGATGAGAACGATGAGACACAATCACACAATCACCAATTGTTAACTCGCTTAGTAGAGAGTTGAGAGAGAATAGTTTTAGCGAGAAAGAGCTTTGACCAAGAATGATTTTTGATTTGACCAAGACACCCAACCCGCATACATAGGTACATAGTTATAGCGGGTTGACACTTTTAGTCCCTATACTTAGCATAGCAACTCGCATACCAGGTACATAGTTATAGCGGGTTGACACTTTTAGTCCCTATATTTACCATAGCAACTCGCATGAATCAAAAATACAACTCGAATATCAAAAATATCTCCACATAGCAAAACACCTTATATCACACCAAGAATCATAAAATAACACCACATAGCATGCAACAGCCAAATCACACCAATAAGTATGCAGATGATTAATCAAACCAAGTACTAAATCAACTGAAGGTGCACGATTCTCCCCCTCAATCAATGATACGAGATAGAGGATAATCATTGATTGATTTAGTAACTTGACAGTGAGTTTATGACAGCTTAAGTATGAGATTGTAAAAACGAATAATACTAAAGGTTATAAAGGCTCTGTTCGAACTTCATCTAAAGTCTCGTGTCATTGTTGAATGACATTTCTAGGACCGTAGATGTTATCGATGACAGAAACTTGAATAAAAACGAGTGTAATAAGAATAAAAAATTAATATATAAAAAATTGTATATATATATATATATATATATATATATATAATTTTTTTTTTTGGAATGTATATAAAAATTTATACAAGACTTAATAAGAACGAGTCCTTAAAAGAGGGGATCAGGAGTCAGAGTACGAGGTACATCAATTCTGACAAGCTACAATTCCAGAGTGAGCATTCTTCAGTTCTGATGGAAACCAGGTCATGATGTTCATGAATGAATTGAGCATTGTACCTGAAAAAGACTGAGGACACTTTGCACTAATAGCACATGTAGTATTGCAAATAGGTGGGTTAGTGACAGGTATATCCTCAATTTTTGATGTAGTACAGTCAGGTCTAGGAGTATCCTTAATAGACATCCCTTTAAGTTCAACATTCTTGAAGATTTTTCCTGTAGGGATCCACTTAAGACAACCTCTAGGTGAGTAAGTCCGTTTGGTACCTGTGAACTTAAAGAGTCTACCAGTAGGAATCCACTTAAAACAACTGCTAACAGAGTTAGATGAGGCCAGATCCCTGTTCTGAGCATTGGTCCTTTTGCAATTAATTCATTTCTTAGGGGATTGGTCAGTCATTTGATGCATATCATATGGACTACATGAACTCCTTAAATTCCTGATCTTAGATTTCTGAACCTTCAGCTGGGAATTGTCATTCCTCAAGTTGGAATGAATTAGTGAAGTGACTGGTTTTGACAAAACTATATTATTATCAACTTGGGAGGCAATCTTAGATTTTGATAATTTAAATCTTTCTGTCTTAAATGCATTGGGATGCCTAGTTACAAGGCGCTTAGTGGCATTATGAACAGTTGATTTCTCCAACGTTGATGGTTTTGCGAACTTAGTATTCACTCTATTTCCCGTATTTTTTCTAAGCTCATTTTTTAAAGCAACGATAGTGAAACTCTTATCCTGAATTTGGGTTTTGAGGGTATCTATGTCAGCTGACATGGAGTTGATTTGATCTATCTGTTTGGTCCTACACTCCAAAGAGTTCTTCTTCAAGGATTCATTTTCTCTTAGCAAATTAGCTACACATAGGGCTAGTTCCTCAATCCTAGACTTAATTGCATCACAAGCTTCACAGTTTATAATGTTTATACCCATATTCATGTTTTGAATGTCTGCTATTTGTTTTTTCAGATTACAAATGGTTGAGTCTTTGTCTAGTATCTATGTTTTTAATTGGTTAATTTCAAAAAATTCACGGAGTTCTGGGAATTCTGGATTTGTGCATGCATTTGAAACAGGAGAATTTTCTTCCTTTTGTTGTAATGCAATTTCCAAGGAAATGCAGTGTTTTTCAAGAATCGAATATTTGTAAGAAAGTTCATCAAATGCCCTTTTTGAAACCATATCATTTGTTTTAGAACATACAGACTCAGTCTTAACCATATCAATTTTATCAGAATCATGTTTATCCAAAAATTCAAATGGTTTGGATATGTTACCTGATGCATTATGTTGAGCATTCAAGAGTAGCTCATCAGATGACACCAGATCATCCATCGGTCTGACACTTGCATCCACATCACTTGTACTAAGCGTCAATGAATTTCTGACAGTTTCAGGTTCCTCAGTCTCAGATTCTTTGCATTCATTGTCAGCAGATACAACATTCGATGCCATTCCAATTTCATCGCTGTAATCAACTGATGGTGCCCTACATTCGTTCAAATTTCTGATCACAACATCCCTTTTAGATATAAAATCATTGTCATTAATCTCTGACATCCTGCATTTAGCACCATTCGGCCTCTTAACTGACACATCACCTGATAGTTCACAATTATCCCTCAGTTGTTCCTGGACTTCATTGTCATTTGCTTTAGCAGCTTCCTCAATGTACATCTCCATATTATCCATTAATCGGATGAATGTATTGATGAATTCCGGAATTTCCATTCCAGTGTGCCTTTTGAAGGTAATACTCGACAAGTGTTGATCAAAATCTGCTGAATATTCCTCATTGATAAATGGCTGGAATTGTTTGTGAATCATCTGGAGTACAGCCATGGAATCATCTTTTATTATTTTCCCTTTGATGAGCTGGTTCTTCAATTGTTCAAAGTATAGTAACAATGTTCTCTTTAGTGAAGGTAAGTCCTGATGGAAAAGAGCACTACATGTTCGATCCATGGACGTGGATAAAACTTGTGAGATATGAGAGTGAAGCAGTAAATAAGGTTCAATACTGCATTCAATATGTAATTGCTCCTAAGGTTCATTCAGATTGGACTCAAAGTGTGAAATGTTTAGATCATCATTGGTTGAATATGTTAAGGTCAAGCTTTCTGAGTAGTACATACTTTGTCTGCAGTCCACTAAGTCATATAGTTTGAGCACATTAGAGATTAATGGATCAGTGGTGTAAGCCATGAATGTCGGACTTTACGGGATTTTATTATCCTTTGATTAAACCGGGAAATAGATTCTTTCACGGGATTTTACAAAATCAAAAGAACAACCGTAAAGCGTAGCAAGAAGAAGTGAAAAGTCTCAATAGACAAGTCGCTAAATAGTCAACTCGCTTTGGTATCAACTCGCTATACAGTCAACTCGCTTAAAGAAACAAGTCGCTTAAAACTCAAGTCGCTTAAAGAAGCAACTCGCTTAATAGCCAAGTCGCATACAGAGACAACTCGCTTAACCACCAAGTCGCTTAAAATAACTCGCTAGCAGTACAACTCGCTTAATAGCCAAGTCGCTTTAGAACTCAAGTCGCTTAAAGAAACAACTCGCTTAGAACCCAAGTCGCATAAATAGTCAACTCGCTAAGTAGCCAAGTCGCATATACCAACTCGCTTCCAATGAAGAAGCAACTCGCATCCAAGAAACTCAACTCCGAGTCTCAACTCGCTTTGTACACTTTTCAAAAATACCCACTTTATCAATCAAAAACAACCAAACCACAATGATTTAAGCCTTCCAATTCAAAACCTAAACACATATGATGATCCTAAACATGAAAGTACAATCAAAATTCAAACTTTAACACTAGAAATTGTCCAAATGATTCAAACTCTCCTAAACACTTATAAACCCAAAAACCTTATGAAATCTACCAAAACAAAGAGCATGAAAGATGAGTGATCAAACCATGGCTCTGATACCAATTGTAAGATATAGGATTTCATAATCACATCAAAGGATAAACATATGAGGCGTATACAAGTTTTAGAGAGAGAAAAGGAGATGTTCTAGTGAGAGAAACACATGAAAGGTTAGATTACAAATGAACATCCAACCCTCTCCCTTGTGGGGAGAGGGCTATTTATACAAAGGAATACGCCCTCCTACGGGCTGTGGACCAGGCATACAATGGGTAAAGACCCGTCTTTCCTCCACTATGTTGCACTACACTAAACTATGCTAATAACTGACTAATAAATAACATAATAAACGATATGTCTACGAGCTAACTTAAGCTAGATTATATTTGGGGTGACCGATGCTTCACAATAGAATTTCCAATTCCTAACACAAGAATATGTCAAAAGTTAAAAACTTTGTTAAAACTGATTTCCAATAATTATTTTGACAAGAAAAACATCATCAAAAATCAACCAATGATAACAAACCGACCTTGCTCTTGATACCACTTGTAGGATCGTTTTTATGGTTGATTTAGTGAATCGAGAGGTCTAGGAAGATGGAAGAACACCATCTTCAAGTTAGAGAGAGAAAAGAAACTAGTGTGTGTTTTATTAATGATGAAAGGTAAATTACACTAAGAGTCTCACCCTCCTAGAAAATTCTAGGAGGGTATTTATAGCCTAACACATTACATCTATTACAATATGACATATCTAGTCCAGGTGTTTCGGCTAACTAAGATAGATAATGTAATCCCGTAAATGTCATTCCATTTAAGTGTTAGGAGCGATTCCAACAATTTATTTGTAATGTGTAAAGAGAACATTGTATTTTTGCTCTACTTTCTAAATATTGATAGATAGTCTCTAAATTACAAAAGGCAAGTGAGAGTTTTATCTTAGAAAGATAAAACTACAAGATACATAATCTTCTGAAATATAGTAGCAAATATCATGATGAACTAGACATGAAATGTTAACCTCAAGATGATGGTATTCTCATTCATAGATCTGCAAGGATATCTCAAATATTTGATTTATATGCTAAAAAATATGAGTTACAGGATTATGGTAAACCTGGTAATCATTACGATGGATTACCAGATATTGAATTGGGTAAATTACTGCTAACATCAAATAGTCCTAAATTTTAAGTCTCAATTTCCCCCGATAATGCTCATATTTTATATCATTTATATGAATTTATGCTTTTATTCCTTTATATTTCACTTTCAGGTAAATTACGAGCATTGGAGCTTATGAGACGCGGATTTGGAGATTTTCTTAAAGATTTATGATATTATGCCAACTGTGAAGAAGCTACGCCGTAACTCACTCTCTCTCATTATGCCGTAGCTAGTGCGATGACTCAGAAGACCAACTTTACATCAATTACGGCGTAACTCCCAACTAAGGTTACGCCGTAATCATCTAGGTCAAGAAATGTTTTGCGCCTCCATAACCTACGCCGTAACTTCTCACTAGGATTACGCCGTAGTCCTTGCAAAAGTAACCTGTATTGAAGATACGGAGTAACCTTTCCTAAGTGTTACGCCGTAACCTGCTTAACTAGAGCATTATTTGTGGAATTATTGAAGTTACGGCGTAACTCTCAACTCAAGTTACGCCATAACTAGGATCGTGCCTATAAATACCAGCCCTAATTTCTGCATTTCACGTCATTCACTCATAACTCAAAATCAGAGAACGTGAAGAGGGGCTAAAGGCAGATCATTCGGAGCATACGGAGCCATCTCCAAGGGAGGAATCACTCCATATCGATAAGCATTAGCGATTATTTTATCTTTTACTTTCGATTCATGTCTTTCATTATGTTAAACATCGAATCTTTTGTTTCTTGTAATATGATCGGCTAAGCACCTTTGGTGCTAGCCTAGTTATGATTTCTTGAATGTTTTGTTTATGTTTTCATGATTTCGTATAATTTTTTCTAGTGTATGCATGCATTGTTCATTGGTAGTTACCCTAGCTTCGGTAGTTTTGAAATGCGGTCGTATCTAGTTGCTTAAGAGAATTGACCAACTGGCCCTAAGTAGTTAGGTAGAGTTGGGAAGGGTAAGAATTGACCAACTGACGACCCTTCCTCGCTTGTGTGAACTGACCAAATGATCACCGATCGTCCGGATGAACTTAAAAAGTTAGGGATGAGTGTCTAAAATGCTAGCGCGCGGGCACTCATTGTTTCGAATCTTGCATGTAGGGTACTTAATGACTTGGCTTAGGCAACTAAGAACCACTCGACTATGAAGGGTTGAATCTTTACCTCGGGTAGGAGCCTTTCTTGATAGGTTAGGACGATCTGACCAAGTGTTGTCCTAGCAACTTAAACCCCCACTTGAATAAATTGGAAGTAATAAAACATGAACATTACACGATAGGATGAGTAATTAGGTTAGCACACTTTTCCTCTATTGATTGCAACCTCTATTTACTTTATGCATTTACTTCTTGTTTCTTAGTTTTATAATCATTTCTACTACAAACCTGTTAAAACCAGTGACATCTAGACTTTATTAGAATCCGCTCACATAGCTCTTGGGATGACCTCGGTTTTACCGATTACTACACTACACATGATCGGGTACACTGCATGTGAGTGCATAAGGTGGCCCATAGGTAAACGAGACATTATAAATATTAAAACCTGGTCAGAAAACCTGCATAAAGTTTTTGGCGCCGCTGCCGGGGAGTTTTATTATGATTTTTATTAAGTCTTTTATTTTATTTTTTTTAATTCTTGTTTTCTCATGATTTCTTTTAAGTTTCAGGTACCATGGAGGTTGTGGACATTGATAACCTCACTCTTGAGGAATATTTGGCCATGACTAGGGATGAACAAGGGTCGGGGCTCGTTAGGCCGGTAATTGGAGCTGAAGTCCATTTTGAGATCAAAGAACAGTTTTTGAGGGAGCTACGTGCTAACCCTTTCTCGGGAAATAGAGAGGAAGATGCTTATGAACATGTTGAAAATGTCTTGTACATCGCAAGCCTTTTCAACACACCTGGTGTTCCTCATGACGCGTTTATGCTCCGAGTATTCCCCATAACACTTAATGGGGCAGCAAGAAGATGGATTGATAGATTGCCCACTTGGGCAGTTGATACATGGGCTCTCCTAAAGAAACATTTCATTCAAAGATATTGTCCTCCTTCGAATATATCAAATCAACTCATGGAGATCCATAATTTTAAGCAAGAAAACGAAGAGATGTTGTATCAAGCTTGGGATAGATACAACGATCTACTTTACAAGTGTCCCACTCATGATCTAAACAGCCTGCAAAAAGTCAATATCTTCTACAAAGGTATCAATATTGCTACAAGACAAATGTTGGACTACCAAGGACCAATTCCGGGGATGACCCCTACTCTTCCATTGAAGCCATTCAAAAAATGGTCAATCATTCTTAAAAATGGCATGATGGAGGAGGCCAAAGAAGCCTAGGCAGAAATCTTGAGGGTATTGCCGCCATTACAAACAAGCTTGAAAATCTTGGTCGTGACATGCTAAAGCTAAAGGAAAATGTTCACGCTATTCAAGTAGGATGTGAAAGCTGAGGTGGGGGACATCTCACTAAAAATTGTCCTCTTATTGATGATGATAGTAAAATTGAAGAAGTGAAATATGGTGAAGCAAATAGACCGTTTCAAGGGGCAAATGGAAACAGGAATGGTTATCGTGGAGGACTTCCCACATATTACAACCATGGTCCTTTAGGGGAAAGAAGATCTAATCTGGAGGATACGATCAACAAGTACCTTGAAGACTCAACTAAGAGATAAAACTAACAGGAGGAATGGCTAAAGAACTTCCAAGAAAATACAAACAAGAGCCTTTTTAGTCATGACGAATCGCTAAAAAATCTAAAAACCATGATTGGCAAACATAGCAATCAAGTGCAAAGAAGGAATGAAGCACAAGAAAGAAAACCAATAGTATGCAAAGCTATTTTTTCTAAAAATGCTAATGATAATTCTAGCCTTGTGCAGGAAAATGATGTTGGAAGTACTGACAAAAGCCAGTTACACCATAACCCTACATCCGAATTACGGCGTAACTGGGATACTTGGTCCGACAGATTTCTTGAATTGGATGAATCAGGAACGCATGTCATTAATGGGTGGCCCGGTAATACGAACATAGTCCCAAAATCCCCATCCAAGAAAAAGTACCACTGGTGTAAGGCAATACCAGTGGACAATGATAAGTGGTACGACCTTTGGGCCTCGTGTAACCCTCATAATGAAATGTAGGATAGAGGAGACGACAAATAAAGGGTTAAAAATAACAAGTACATGTGTTCTACAACAAACGATGATGAAAGGTTGATCGAGGACATAAATGAACCCTCTATTAAGCACTGCTGCAATCCAATAATGATCATGGAAGATGAATCTAAACAAGCATGGCCTACATGCAATCCATTTCGCTAGTATTGTAATGGGGGTGGAAATATGAAGGGTGAAGAATAGAGATGCCCCCATGAGCTAGAAAGACGCGATGTCAAGTTCGGAACTCTATCTTTTCATGATTGGTATATGATAAGATTCGGAGATGCTATTACTAATGAAGGTCTACTAGGAAAGCTTAAGCTCGACTACCAAGAACATTGTGTCCAACAAAGAGAGTCCATGGATGAAAATTCAATCAAAGATGATACCTCCTGCAACGATGATCCCTCAAGCAACACCAACAACAAGACAGCTCGAAAGCATTGGTGTGAGGAGATAAAGACCATTGATGAAGTATTTTGAGCTTCTTGTAACCCGTTTGATGATGAATGTAACGGGGGGATTAGCATAGCTAGAGTTGCGGATGACGAATTTTTGTGGACCTCAACCAATGACGATGAGAGAACGAAGTTACCTTGGTTAGATAAATTGGGATTTGACGATTGGGTTAAAATTAAGTATGGAAAAGTAGATGCTTCCACTAAGGAAAACATTTGGAAGGGGTGCATGTGTAAAGAAGACCCAAGTGAAGAGATTCCCAACGATACTGGTGAAGTGATAAATGAGGATAGCAAAGATACATGGGGTAGTGAAAAAAAAGAGTGCAAGCGTGTTCTTATTGAAGAATTACTAGATGACGAGTAGTTTAATGGAACTGAGTTCCATGATGATGACATTGAAGGAATTATGGACTACCTTGAACTACAAGATCAAGACGGGTTCACTGACCCAGATGATGAGGCATACAAACAACGGAGGTGCAAACTTCTTGGTATTCTGTACAAAAGACCACCACCAATTATAGCTGAAAAATTTGAGATTACAAAGTACCACTTGGGGCCGGACGAAAAGTTTTCTAAGATTCGAAAGATTGAGACAAAGGAGTTTCTCCACACTGCTACTAATGTTGCATGGGTCAGACACAACTTGATGAAAGATATGGAAGAAGTAGGCCAAGTTCGAAGGCCACTATAAAGCCCCATGGCTTTGAGTCTAACTTGTAATAAAGAAAAGTGATCTTTCGGGAGACAACCCGAATTATCCTTTTTATTTCTTTTATTTCATTTTTGTTGGGTTTTGTGTTTTTAACCTTTTTTTGCAGGAAATGGAGATGAATTAACAAGTGTCTAAAATGGGGACCTGTTCTGTCCAACAGTTACGGCGTAACTCATCCTCATGGTTACGCCGTAACATATCCTCAGTAGCGATTCTCTCCAAGGCATAAACCATTACGGCGTAATCCCGTTATATGGTTACGCCGTAGCTATTCTTCAGTAGCCGAATGTCAGGTTTTAACACAATTATGGTGTAACTCCTCTTTTGGGTTACGCCGTAATTCCCCCGCAGTTCTAATTTTTCCTATATTAACGCAATAACCTTGTATTAGTTTTTAAATGAACTTTGTGGGTATGTTCCCTGTAAGCCCTTACGAGACTACACTCGTCTACTTGGGACACCAAATGGTTTAAAATGCTTGTTTCATATGCTAAATGGAACCGTGATTCCTACGAAAGTGAGTTAGATTTCTTTTTGTTTTTCTTTTTCTTTTTTAAAATTATGCTTGTTGGTTAGTGTGATTTCAGGGAATGAAGTTTGCTCGTGCATGCTTAAGCGAAGGCACGATTCTCTTCGTGGGCTTTCTTTCTTTTTAAAGAGCGAATTTCAAGGAATTTCTCGCTCTAATTCTACTTTCTCTTCACCTTTATTTAACATTTAGTACAAAAGGGACTTAGTATATCTCAAGTGGGGGGACAGGGGTAGAATTATTACTTGAACTTAATTTCCCTTGTTTTCTAGTTTATTTTGAAAAATTATGTCATTTTTAAAATTCTGACATGTTTTTGTTAACATAACTAGATTAGACCTTAGCCGAGCACATTATAACTCTTGATATTTTATGGTGAGATTAGCCTTATACGTTTCCAATTATTTACACAAATCCACCAAATTATGAGTGTGTCGGTAGCTTGTAAACTTTAGAACTTGCCCTTTGCATCATTTTGAGACCATAAACGAAGTATGTTGAGTTCGCTTAATGTATATGGAATAATCAGTTTGAGAAGGCAATATTTTTAGGATTATCACCCAAATAACCCATCATTGTGTGTCTATCGATTAGTCACCTCGACTTTTCGACCCCCATGTTAAACCATTATGTTGCACTCACCTTTAGTGCAAGATACCCCTAGATACACCCCTATGAGCCATTCCATTCATTTTGTTCACCCAATATATATTGTTTCATTACAACCATTCGCCTTAGCCTACCGTGTAGTCTTAATTTGTGATCGGGAAGTCATTGTTTTCCTAAGTTCAAGGTTCAAGTAGAGAGGTTCGGAAATCACACTTTCGTTAAAGACTTATATTTGAAGATCATTGAAGACCCCCCAGATTCTCATTGTATGTTAATCTCAAGTGGGGGGATGTTATGTTTTTAGTTATGATTCAATATATATATATATATAGTAGTTTATTGTTTATTGTAAAGTGCAATGTTACAAGCACTATGATTGGAGCTCATCAAAGATTAAGCATTGAGGAGGCCACCTCGGTCATATTTGAAGAATTGAGTTGGTAATTATTGCGCCAACATTTGAAGAACAGGTAATGTGCCCATCATGACGTCTGCTAATGGCCCATCTACTTGTTATATCATGATCCGGTTTCTTCACCTTAAAGCTTGAACTTTGGATGAACGGTAGGAAGTGACAACTTGGTTATAGGTTAAGTCTATTTGCTTTGTTACTTTACACCAATTATTTTCCATGACTTATCCTACCCTTTTGTCATGAAGCGTGTCTAGGTGATGAAGCGAGCAATCTTTGGTGTCTTGGCCATGGAATTGGTCATGTATCATTGTTTTTTTCCACTTTTCCGTGACACGTTAGTAATGACATTAAACCCTTAACCTATGTTGTGTCTACCCATATTGCCTTCAAGAATTGTTTAGTTCTTAACTCTAGTGGTGGAGATTTGTATAATTGCCAAGCTTATGATAGAATACATGCTATGACTGTGCTTTGAGTGATCACCCCAAAATTGACACTTCGACTAGTTGAGATAATTTGAGTGTTTTGTTCCCATTTCGTGAGGTGTTCGGCTTTGATTTATTTTAACATAAGGGATTTTTAAACTCATATCTTCCAGGTAATGAGGGATATCTTTTTAGAAAATTTTCTAATAAGGTCTACTTGAGGGCAAGTAGAGTTCAAGTGGGGGGATATTTGATAACATCAAATCATCCTGAATTTTAAGTGTCAATTTCCCACGATAATGCTCGTAGTTTATATCATTTATATGAATTTACGCTTGTATTTATTTATATTTCACTTTTAGGTAAATTACTAGCATTGGAGCTTATGAGACGTGGATTTGGAGATTTTCTTAAAGATTTATGATAGTATGCCAACTGTGAAGAAGCTACGGCATAACTCACTCTCTCACATTACGCCGCAGCTAGTGCGTTGACTCAGAAGACCAACTTTACATCAATTACGGCGTAACTCCCAACTAAGGTTACGCCGTAATCATCTAGGTCAAGAAATGTTTTGCGCCTCCATCAACTACGCCGTAACTCCTCACTAGGATTACGCCGTAGTCTTTGCAAAAGTAACCTGTATTGAAGATACAGCCTAACCTTTCCCAAGTGTTACGCCGTAACCTGCTTAACGAGAGCATTATTTGTGGAATTATTGAACTTACGACGTAACTCTCAACTCAAGTTACGTCGTAACTCGGATCGTGCCTATAAATATCAGCCCTAATTTCTGCATTTCACATCATTCACTCACAACACAAAATCCGAGAACGTGAAGAGGGGTCCAAAGTCAGATCATTCGGAGCATACGGAGCCATCTCCAAGGGAGGAATCACTCCATATCGATAAGCATTAGCAATTATTTTATCTTTTACTTTCGATTCATGTCTTTCATTATGTTAAACTTCGAATCCTTTGTTTATTTTAATATGATCGGCTAAGCACCTTTGGTGCTAGCCTAGTTATGATTCCTTGAATGTTTTGTTTATATTTTCTTGCTTCCGTATAATTGTTTCTAGTGTATGCATGCATAGTTCGTTAGTAGTTACCCTAGCTTCGGTAGTTTTGAAATGCAGTCATATCTAGTTGCTTAGGAGAATTGACCAACTGACCCTAAGTAGTTAGGTAAAGTTGGGGAGGGTAAGAATTGACCAACTGATGACCCTTCCTCGCTTGTGCGAACTGTCCAAATGATCACCAGTTGTCCGGATGAGCATAAGAAGTTAGGGATGAGTGTCTAAGATGCTAGCTCCCGGGCACTCATTGTTTCGAATCTTGCATGTAGGGTACTTAATGACTTGGCTTAGGCGACTAAGAACTACTCGACTATCAAAGGTAGAATCTTGACCTCGTGTAGGAGCCTTTGTTGATAGGTTAGAACGAACTGACCAAATGTTGTCCTGGCGACTTAAACCCCCACTTGAATCAATTGGAAGTAATAAAACATGGACATTACACAATAGGATGAGTAATTAGGTTAGCACACTTTCTCTCTATTGATCGCAACCTCTATTTACTTTACGCATTTATTTCTTGTTTCTTAGTTTTATAATCATTTCTACTACAAACCAGTTAAAACCAGTGACATCTAGACTTAATTAGAATCCGCTCACATAGCTCTTGGGACGACCTCGGTTTTACAGATTACTACACTACACACGACCGGGTATACTGCCCGTGAGTGCATAAGGTGGACCATAGGTAAATGAGATATTATAAATATTAAAACCTGGTCAGAAAACCTGCATCAATTACTCTCATACTATGAATGTTAAGATGTTGTCCATAAAGGTTATCAATTTTTGGAAACTTGGTTTATCTTAATAGTTAGACAAGAGAATGAAGATGATTTTCTTCGAAAAGATGGAAAATCCTGGTGGTTTAAATTTCTATGTAGAAGTCATATGGACAATAATGTACATATATTTAATGCATGTCTTATGGCAAGTTTATTAATCATATTTAAGCAATTAAATATTATTGAATATTCCTTCCTAGGCACGTTAAATATATAAAGATGATTATTGTCATACTTATTTTCATTAATATGAAAAATGACAATGAATATCAAAACTCTTTCTCAAGTGATTACTTGAGCGAGAACGGTAAGTAATCGAAGGATTTTTTAATTCAAATGATCTTTGGAAATGAAGGAAATGCAATAATTCATGAATGGAACAATGCATGTATCTAGGAGATAAAACTTATTTTTAATTATTAAATCCATTTGTGATTTATAATAAAATAAGATAAATCTTAAGTATTCCTGAAAGCTAGTGGGAGTATTATGTTAAGTTTCTTAAATCATATATATTGTATAACATATAAATAGTAACATTCCATCTAAGCTAAATGTTAAGTTTTAGATTGGAATGAAACTTCACTTGAAAGATTTGAGAATAAAACGTACAACCTTGTAATATATGTGTATTGTTATTAAACATGTGCGGTAAATGATTCTAATAAAACATGATATATCATTTGGGAAATGGATAAATATCTCTTAACAAGATAGAACATGAATGAAATCTAAGTTTGACTTGTAGATTCATCATGTACATGATGTTGTGTATTAAAATTGTTGTATCATGCTTGAATGAAAGATGATTTGACAACATTGATATCTAGCTGAAAGTTATTAGATAACCTGTGTAATGAATATTCTAATAGAATATGTTTGGACTTAGAATTACATTCATCAGCCTGGAGTTGCTCCTAGTTTCTAAGAATAAACAATATGACAATTGTTGCGTAATTGTTAAAGTTGACAACAAACTTAAAAGTTTGAAATGCATCAAACATTACATAATAGATATTTAAGTTTACAGATTTTTAAAGAATATTGTTGTTTGTATACAATGATGCTAATTTAATTGAGATGACACTCAATACTAGTAATAGTAGGATTTAATACTTCTTAATGACCATGTGAACTAGTTATGCTTAACTAAAAGCACGGTTGCATTATACATTAAAGAATAAGAATACTTTAAACTTTAAAATGTTTGAAAGTTTAATTATAAATTGGTGGTAGAATATGTCACACAATTTATGAAATATTATATGGCAATATCAAGATGTTTGAATGTACACATACAAGACTTCATTAATTGAATATTTTAAATAAGTATTCTCAAAATTATGATAAATCAAGTTGGTTGATTTATGTCTTGTCAACAAGTATGATTGTCAATTACTTGAGGCATAATTCATCAACTAGAATTTTTATGCATTGATATATTTAATATTTGGATAAGGGATGTTAAACATTTATTATAATTAATTAAAATACTTGGTATGTTTGATTTTATAATATATTGTATCTTATATTTGCATGTTTAATCCGTGAATAACTTAGTTATTCTAAATCGTTCGTTGTCAATTAATGATTTGAGAGTGTCATTGAACTAAGACAAATCTGAGTGATTGGTAGAATATATTTGAACGTATATTGATGTGTTGCATACTAATTTCAGATGATATTCAATGAATTGAATATATGACTTATCCCAACTACATGATTTTTACTTTATGTATATTGTTATTAAGTAAATCATGGATAGTTATCCTCAGACTTGAGATACCAGATAACTGTCATAAATGTAGTGCATTTTTGTGGAACAACTTAATGCTATACGTAACTGATAGTCATAAGGGGTGTTTTCAGAAGTGTTACAACGTTCATGTGTTTTGCTTGTAATCAAGATAGAATTTGTTCCTTCAAATTTATTTTGGAGTTTAATACTGCTGGGGCCCTCGTAGGGTTGACAAGATGTTTGCATGACCATGCCCAAGATCTCCCTTGAATATGTTCAGAAGATTTGATAGTCTTGCTCAATAATAAACAACGAAAAACAAAATGGTTAAATTAAGAAATGACTTACATCCATGTCCTATTTAACATAGTATTAGAAAGAAAAAAAAGGATAATTATAATGATGAATCATTAAAAGGTTTTTCCAGGAGACCTTACTCGAGTTGTACTAGAGTCATTGGCGTGTTGCTAGACGTTAACCAATGTGATTACACTATTAAGATATGTCAAAGTGGGAGCTGTTGGTTTATGGAAATAAACCAATAGATGTATGTTACGATCGAACTTGAGACCACAAGATTGCACACTTTACGTATGAAGAATTAATGTTTAATAGTTAGATATAAAAAGTTATATAAGTATTAATTACACAAAATAATTAACGAGCGTTAAGTAATTAATTGTAATTGATTAACGATCGTTAAAGAAAAGGACTATAGATGAAAATAAAGGAAAGAAAGTTTTTGAATCCTCTTTTGCGGTGTTGGCCGATTGGTGGGCTATGGGGAAACCCATACCCGCTCCAACTTGTCCTCAAAGTTTTGCATACTATATAAACAAAGGCTAGGGTTCATTGTTTGATAACTTTTGTACACACACAATACCCTAACACTTTTGTTTTCTTCTCTTGTTGAATTAGGTCGATCACATAAACCCTAAAAAGATCGAACTTTTTGATTGTCAAATAACTGTTTTTTGTTATCTAAACTAGCATTTACATTAATTTGGTATCAGTACGTGTGTACAAGAACGTGTTGTATACACACTATTGTTTACTATTGTTTACATCTTGGATTGAATTGTAAAACGTTAAAGAACAATTTTTATAATCCTCATAAACCCTAATTAGGGTTCATCCAATTAATTGCTAGCTTGAAATTGCAAGAGGTACGCATACTTTGTGCATCATCAATGTAATTTAGTGGTGTGCACCAGTAACTAATTTTAATGGTGTACATATCATAATGATACCACAACAACAATGATTTGTTCAAGTTGATTGTACAACACAACTAATGAAATAGAATTGAGGGCTTTTCATAATGGAAGAATCTCCTCGCAAGTTAAAGTACACAACTTGAGTTAAGTTGTGTAATTGTGCGTCATTGGATTTGATCTAATAGCTAAAATCAAAAGAAGTTATTTTGATTCAAATAATGACTCACAATCTAAAAATTGACTCAAGTAATAGGAGAGGATCCTTACCTTCCATAATTTGGTGTATATTAATATTAATACTTTATATATATATATGTATATATATATATATATATATATATATATATATATATATATATATATGTATGTATATATATACATATATACATATACATATATATATATATATATATATATACTAGCTAAAAGACCCGTGAAATTCACGGGTATTTTAAAGAAACAGTGAAAAAAAATAATGAGTGAAATTGCATAGTTAGATGTTAGAAAGAACCACATTTGGATAAGAAAATATAAAGTATCAAGTACGTAATAATGAGCACAAAAGTCAAATAGCTGGAAAAAAATTACCATCTTTAGTCCTTGTTTTCTACTAACATGAGATACATATACATGATGTTGAGATCTCATATCGTGTAGCATTTCCTTGTAAACTACATTGGTTGATTTATTTGTGAGGTTTCGGTCTTCGTCACAAATAAGCATCTTGAATCATATTTTGCTCCTAACGCAAGAGACGACTACATATAGCTAGCGATGTGTAAAAATAAAGTAAGATAAAATATTTTATTTTGTATGTGGATTTAAACTACTCATCTTGTAAAATATGCGAAATTTGGCATTGAAACTTGTGCATGCATTTCTTCAATCTTCTCACTTTATTCAAGCTCTTGGTTTAGAAATTTATTACATGAAAATACCAAGATCTCAAGACCTGAGAGTACAATATATATTTTTACTTGAGCGTTTTAATAAGCCAATTGAAACACTAAATAAATTGAAGAATTAATTTCATATATCACCCTACCTTCATAATGTATACCCAAAGTCTAAGTATTGAATATATAATGTACAATATTTTTAATGCATGCTTATATATATATATATATATATATATATATATATATATATATATATATATATATATATATAGAATCTCCAATTAAAAGGGTGGGAGATACGAAATTGCCCAATTAAACCCGATACGTTTAAGTTTACTTCTTCTACAACATAAATTCTAAAAAAATTAATATATTCTTGCCCAAAAAACTACAGCCAATCGAAACACTACATGTAAATCCTTAAATAACTATAATCTTCCAAACACCCAAATAACCTGACATGAATCACAACTAAAAAAACACATGTTAAAAACAATCATAACATGTCACATTTAGCTCGTTATAACTTAAAGAGTAAGGAGTGAAACCTTGAAAAACAATCATAGTCATTGAAACCATAGGATGACACTCGATTTTTATTAATATAGGTAGGTGTGCAGAAGCCTAATTAACTTTTCAACTATAGGATGACACTCGATTTTTATCACAATATCCTTTTGAACATATGTAGCAACAGGGTTCACATGTTTGTTTTTTAATATAAGAGTTACTTAGACAATCTTAATCTTTGACATTTAATATCCCAATAGTAAAAATCGAAATACCTTATCATATCGAAGCAAGCTACGACATCGAAAATGGTCTTTTTAAGTAATTGACTTCTATGTGAGACCAACAGTTCAATTTGCACATTCGGCTCATGTAAAACATGTAGAATAAATATGACAAAATTAGAAAATAGTTAAATGCAACGAGGCAAATTGAGATAGATTGTGATAATTAAAGAAAATGGGCATAGTTAAATGTAACAAAGCATATAACTATTCAATCTAACGAAAGTTTACTTTTCAACCTAGACATAACTATGCAATGAAGCATATAACTATGCAACGAAGCATATAACTATTCAACCTAAATAGTTAAATGCAACTAAGCATATAGAAAGTAGTTCTTTGTAAATGAGTTTTGTTTGTGTGTCTAAAAATGATGGGTGTAAAAGCCAATCAATGATGCATTATATGAGAATTAATGAGCGATTATTTTGTCAAATTCTTTCACCATATGACTTTTTTTATTTAAAACATAAAAACCGGCATGGGAGATTCGAAAAATGCAAATTCAAAAGATTTGTGTGTATATCAATTCAAATGGAGGCTAATTAAGGAGCAGATTAATACTTTCAAAATTTATGAGTATTAACATACATAACACACGTTCTATCTTTATTATCTTTCCATATGAGTCATAGAATTTAAATAATAACTGGTTAAGCAGCAAATGCAAACTGTGGTGTTTCAAATGAAACGTATCATGCTCAAAATAAAGAGCTAATTGCTATTACTTTTTTTATTTTACTTTTTTGAATATGTGTTTGAGTCCATGATAACTTTAACTTATAAGAAAATATGACTTCCAGTATTAAAATATATATTTGAGTTAATTACATAAAAATGGTCTATGTGGTTTTTCGGGTTTTACAGATTTAGTCCCTAAACTTTTTTTTGCGGATCTCCTCCCTATGGTTTTGACCCGTTACGATTTTGGTTCCTTGACCACTTTTTCTGTTAGTTTTATCGTCAAGGATGGTTAAAATGACACTTATATCCTCGTTTTTGAAATAAAAAAATTGTTAATAATATTAATTAAATATTTGAATAAATAATGATAAAAAAGTATGGACCAAATTCGTGATATGCTACAAACCACAGACCATACAATAGGAGGGAATTTCTTTCAATTCAGCCATTTAACACCCCACTTGACGGTCAAACTAACAGAAAAAAGTGGTCAAGGGACCAAACCCGTAATGGGTCAAAACCATAAAGAGGAGATCCGCAAAAAATAAAGTTTAGAGACTAAATCCTTAAAACCCGACAAACCACAAAGACCATTAATGTAATTAACTATATAAATTTTGAGTATAACTTAATAGTTTTGAAATAAGACCTTCAGTTGACATATGATTTTTTTATTACTTTAAGATAAAAATAATATACAACGTACATATTAGTTAGTGTAATGAGTCAATTTTTCTTTATCATACATAATTGTGGGAAAAATTATTCTTGGTTGTTGCACATTATAACTGATGCAATGGTTTGTAGAATGCAAAGTGTTGAATGAGATTTATAGTAGTTCTTGTTGGAAAATTTAGTGCATTTGTGGGAATAGTTCACACCTTGTAATGGGTTAGGAGGTACGGAGTGTATACCCATAAGGTCCATGAACACCCTGACTCTTGTAGTGGTTTGTATTGGTAGTGCTAGTAGAAAGTACTGCTTGTGGAAAGTACTGCTTGTAGAAAGTACTGCTTGTGGTTTCCGCTGATAGGCAGTGTTTCCACTGATAAGCAGTGTTTCCACTGATAAGCAGTATTTCCACTGATAAGCAGTGTTTCTACTGAAGCTTGTGGATTCCACTTAAGCAGTGTATCCACTGATAGCACTATGAAAGTACTGATGAAAGTACTGCTTGTAACGGTTTTGACCTATTCAAGTGGCAGTTTCAACTACTTAATGACCACGTTTAATTGGTCATGTAACCACTAACGGCTATAATGGGGATAATTATGAGGCTATTAATGGGCCGATTAATACTCATAATTCCATTTGGTATAGCTAAGAGTATTTCGTATAAATAGGAGATATGATTATGTATGAAAGAGATACAGAAAACGATAAACACTTATAAGCGCAAGGGTTATTGAATTGTGCCTAATTTTATAACTGCATTTGATCTTATCCCAAGTAGATATTCGTGTAACCCAGGCATTAGGGTCGAATAGTTTACTTTGGAAAGTGATCACACGATTCCAAATGATATCCGGTAACCACCTAGTTGTATTTATTGCTACTGTCATTGATTGTCTTAACCCTGTTCTGGGAGATACACACCAACAGTTCTAGCTTGTTTGAATCTTATAGCAGGTACTATGTGTGTTTTTTCCTTTGTTTACGTCAACAAAATTTATAGCCATTCCTTGCATGTGAATTATGCTAATTTTAACTCAAAATTATTACTCTCCCAAAATATGTGAAACAGAAGGTATCCATAAATAGCTGATTAAAAGTCAAGAAATATTCAAATTAAAGTTGTCTTCCATGTACACGTGTCAAATGGATAGTAAAAGATATTTGTAGAAAAACTTTATGAGAGGGAATGATAAAAACTCTGTTTTATTATTTAGAATAGAAAGGACTAATTAGATAAGGCAACTTGCAAATTAATCAATATTTTAATTAAAACATGTTCATTCTGCTTTCTTTGTTTTTTACGTCTATGATCTAATATTGCACCCCATGAAATCCTTCCTTTGCACCCCAATAGACTAATCATTGGTCCCAATCATTGGGCCAATGATTACATTCTTTTTTTATTATTATTATTTTTTTTATTTTATGTTTTTTTGTTTTTCTTTATATATTGTTTTTTTATTTAATTGTGTAATGTTTAGGGTATATGCATAGTGTATTTATTTGTGTAGTGTTTTTATATGTATAGTGTATTTAATTGTGTAGTGTTTTTATATGATATTTATTTTATAAACTTTTTATAAACTTTTTTTTATAAACCTTTTTTATAAATTTTTTATAAACTTTTTTTTATAAACTTTTTTTATAAACTTTTTTTAAACTTTTTTTATAAACTTTTTTTAATAAACCTTTTTTATAAATTTTTTATAAACTTTTTTTTATAGACTTTTTTTATAAACTTTTTTTAAACTTTTTTTATAAACTTTTTATAAACTTTTTTTATAAATTTTTTATAAACTTTTTTTTATAAACTTTTTTTATAAACTTTTTATAAAAATTTTTTATAAATTTTTTATAAAATTTTTTATGAAAAAAGTTTATAAAAAGTAACGTAAAATAAATACCATATAAAAACACTACACAAATAAATACACTATACATATAAAAACATTACACAAATTAAATATAGCACACAAATAAATACTACACAATAAAAAATAATAATAATAAATAAATAAAATAGCCGCGGGATAAAACATAGCCTAATAAAACAAAAAACTAAAAGGGACAAAAAAAAAATAGCAGCAGCCCTATGTGGAGAGAGAAACAATACTGCGCATGGTGGGCCCCATCCCTAAGGGGTGCAACCATAGTAGGACGTCCTACTATGGTTGCACCCCTTAGGGATGGGGCCCACCATGCGCAGTATTGTTTCTCTCTCCACATAGGGTTGCTGCTACTTTTTTTTTTTTTTTGTCCCTTTTAGTTTTTTGTTTTATTAGGCTATGTTTAATCCTGCGGCTATTTTTTTTTTTTTTTTTTTTTTTTAATTGTGTAGTATTTATTTGTGTGCTATATTTAATTTGTATAGTGTTTTTATATGTATAGTGTATTTATTTGTGTAGTGTTTTTATATGGTATTTATTTTACGTTACTTTTTATAAACTTTTTTATAAAAAATTTTATAAAAAATTTATAAAAAAATTTTATAAAAAGTTTATAAAAAAAGTTTAAAAAAAAAGTTTATAAAAAAAGTTTATAAAAAGTTTATAAAAAATGTTTAAAAAAAGTTTATAAAAAAAGTCTATAAAAAAAGTTTATAAAAAATTTATAAAAAAGGTTTATAAAAAAAAGTTTATAAAAAAAGTTTAAAAAAGTTTATAAAAAAAGTTTATAAAAAAAAGTTTATAAAAAATTTATAAAAAAGGTTTATAAAAAAAATTTTATAAAAAGTTTATAAAAAAAGTTTATAAAATAAATATCATATAAAAACACTACACAATTAAATACACTATACATATAAAAACACTACACAAATAAATACACTATGCATATACCCTAAACATTACACAATTAAATAAAAAAAACAATATATAAAGAAAAACAAAAAAACATAAAATAAAAAAAATAATAATAATAAAAAAAGAATCTAATCATTGGCCCAATGATTGGGACCAATGATTAGTCTATTGGGGTGCAAAAGAAAGATTTCATGGGGTGCAATATTAGATCACCCCTATTATAAACACTTTTTGTCGATCTATATTCAATATATTTCCTTTGTTAATGCACGTTGTATTTGGCCTTTTAGTTTAGTTGGTTAAATTTATGAATGTTTTGGTGAAAGTTAGGTCTGGGTATGTGTCAAACATCATTTCATAATATATATTTGAATTTAGCAGGTCGCCAACAATTTTTTAGTTCGTTAACCTCGATACTTATTCGGGCCTGAAAGGACACAAGTATGGCAAGAAAAAAAAGTGTGGCAACGTTCGACTGCATTATTATATTATGGACGTAGATGCAGTCCTGCTCATAAAAAACAATCATCTGAAAAATAATAATTCATCTAAAAAATGACAAATAAAAAGTTTAATATAGACCATATAGGAAGTAGATTCAGTTCTGCCCATAAAAAACAATCATCTAAAAAATAACAATTCATCTAAAAAATGCCAAATAAAAATTTCAATATGGACCATATAGGAAGTAAATCCAGTTCTGCTCATCAAAAACGATTATCTAAAAAATAAAAATTCATCTAAAAAATGCCAAATACAAAATTTAATATGGACCATATAGGAAGTAGATCCAGTTATGCTCATAAAAATAATCATCTAAAAAATAACAATTTATCTAAAAAAAATGCAAAAAAAAAAAGTTTAATATTGACCATATATGAAGTAGATCCAGTTATGCTCATCAAAAAACAATCTTCTAAAAAATAACAATTCATCTAAAAAATGCCAAATAAAAAGTTTAATATGGACAATATAGGAAGTATATCCAGTCCTGCTCATCAAAACAATCATCTAAAAAATAACAATTCATCTAAAAATGTCAAATAAAAAATTTAATATGGACCATATAGGAAGTAGATCCAGTTCTGCTCATCAAAAACAATCATTTAAAAAATAACAATTCATCTAAAAAATGCCAAATAAAAAGTTTAATATGCACCATATAGGAAGTAGATCCAGTCATGTTCATAAAAAACAATCATCTAAAAAATAACAATTCATCAAAAAAATGCCAAATAAAAAGTTTAATATGGACCATAGGAAGTAGATCCATTTCTGCTCATAAAAAAAAAGTTATCTAAAAAATAACAATTCATTTAAAAAATGCCAAATAAAAAGTTTAATGTGAACCATATAGAAAGTATATTCAGTCCTGCTCATAAAAAAACAATCATCTAAAAAATAACAATTTATCTATAAAATGCCAAATAAAAAATTTAATATGGACCATATAGTAAGTAGGAGATGGATGTAGCTGAGATAAAAGAATTTGCGGAATGGATATTGAAAGTAAGAGATGGAGATATTGGAGGACAACACGATGGAGAGGTTTTGATAGATATACCCGAATGAAACTAATGATCCGGTATAGATTTCACTTACCCAAACATTTTGGATAACATAGATGATTCGTCATACTTCCAAGAAAAGGCCATTCTTGCTCCAACCAATGAAGTGGTTGATAGTATTAACGATCATTTGCTTAAAACCTTTCCTGGTGAAGAATTGCTGTTTAATGGCTGTCAAGATTGAAGACTACGTGAATGGCTGTTTATTACATTATTACTTACAATAATTGTACTCTATATTGTACTTGACTTATTACTTCATATTAATAAACTAGCAGGGTACCCGCGCGTTGCAGCGACGGGTACCCTGAAATAAAAATTTTCGATGAATAATGTATTTTAGTTTATTATGTTTTTTTTAACAATAAAATTACGGATATCAAAAATTTCGTATAGCCCGTGCCCGTTCGGGCTCGAACCCATTGGCTCGTGTCTGCTCGGGCTCGAGCCCGTTTGGTCCGCGCCCGTTCGGGTTTAAGCCCATTTGGCCCGTTGCCCTAAAAGTAAATACCCACACTTTACAAAGACACACATAACTTTCATTCATCCTCCTCATTCTCACATCTCACGGTCTAAAAAAAACTCATACATTCTCACTCTAAAAAATACACATAGTCACTTTCATCTTACAAAAATACACTCTCACCATCAACATCAAAAACAAATTCAGTTATCATCATAACATGAAAAAAAAACACTATTCACAAAAACCATCCCAACTATCACAACCACCACGTTAATCCTCCACCACGCTATGCCGCCACCAACCGACGCCGCCACTGCGCAACCACCCGACTGCACCACTAACGCACCACCGAAACCTTCCAACATCAAGTTTTGAGGTATAAATCTATATATATTTTTTGTAGATCTATCGTTTTTTTAGATCTATTTTTCTTTTGTAGATCTATAGTTTTTTTGTTGATCTAAAGTTTTTTTCGTAGATCTATAGTTTTTTTCTATAGATCAGTTCATTTTTTAAGATCTATTAATTTTATTTGTAGATCTCTATGTTTTTTTTAGATCTAAGGTTTTGGTATTTTTTTCTTATTGCCACCACTTGTAGCCAATTACTGCCGCATGCTGCTGTCGTAGCTCCGCTCTCTCGCCAAAAAAAAGTTATAACAGTCACCGGAAAAATTTGTTACGCTGCCGGAAAAATTTGTGGTCGCCGGAAAAATTTGTGTAGCCTCTGCAGCAATTTTTTTTATTTATGTCTCCTAATAATTTTTTAGTGTTTGTTTAGCTTAGTAGCTTGATTTTTTTTTTTTTTTTAAATTGGCTTAGTATCTTGATTAAATTGTACATTGTGATTAAATTGTTGTTTATTTTGATGTATGGGTGAATTAAATAGTGTATTAATTGACCACTTAAATAGTATTAATGTGGTGTTTTTTTTATATGGGCATTAAAGTGTTGTACACTATGCTTATTTGCTTGTAAGTCTGAAAATTATGTGCTTTCAAGTGTTGTACATCATGCTTAATTAGTTGCAAGTCTGAAAGTCTGAATATTTAATAAGAGAGAGATTCATTGGTGCATTATAAGTAGTAGTGATAACTGATTCACTCATTTTTTACTTTCGTTATTTTTTTTATTTTGTTTGCACGCTAATTTTCCATATTTTTGCAATATCTCTTCTAAAAACTCATGGATTCCACGGGTCTTATAAGCTAGTGTAGTATATCTATACTACTTTATAATGCATTTAGGCCTTCTAAAATTAGAAGGCTTAAAAATTCAGACTTTTTTACTTGCTTATTATGGAAAGATATATTATAATGCATGTAAAATTAACATAAGGAGCTCCAATAATGAGATGACATGTGTCACTTCTTAACAAACTCCAAGCCTAACTTCTAACAAACTCCAAGCCTAACTCCTAACCACCAAAAATTAAGATAAGGAGCTCCTATTATAAAATGACATGTGTCACTTCTCAACTAAAAATTCATCTTTATTTTCAAATTAAAATATCTTTTTATCTACTTATTTATATTATAATCTAATTTCACCATATTTTCTAAAATTTTATTCTCTTTAATTCAACATCTATTTTAATATATTTTTATGAGTTTTTAGTTTTTATACTTTTAGTGGGTTTATTTTATTTTAATTCAAATTTTTACAACTTTAACCTTTATTTCATTTATTCCAATCAATATAATCTTGATTCGTCAAAATCATATACTTTTGGGGGAGTGTTTGACGCGTAAGAGATTGCGATGGTATTTTTATATGCGGGAATAATGATGTCGCGTGAAAGTTACGGGTAACCCAAACAAACACTTACAACTAACACATATACATTCGAAGTGTTGTGAAACGAATTCACTAAACGGGTAAGCAAACACATATAACTATACTTATCGCCGCCGCTGTCACCACCATCTCATCACATCACCACCTCAAAACATTTATTCGCTACAAAATAGTTATCGGGTACCCGCCGCCGCATTGCGCGGGTACCCTTCTAGTGTTTCCGAAGTGACCTGCTGTCAGGGCTGTTTGATGTTGACCCTGACAGGAGTTTCCATTCAATCACTAGGATTTACCCGTAATTGATAAATTCGAACCATGTTTAATTTTGTTTCAAACTCGTAATTTGTGTTGTGTGACGTGATAGCGAAATAATGAGTTTTGAACTGGCCAATTTGAGATTTAGGAGTACGAAATACTTGTCTCATTCTGATTGTTTTACCACTTAAACAATATTTTTTTTTTGGTAACCATGATTTCTTTCTTTTTGGCCAACTAATTCACCTGGTTTGAACCCACTATCACACATACCAAAACCAGGTAAAGTCATCATTTTTCAGGAGGTTGGCGCGACCACTTAAACAATACTTGATCTCATTAAAAACCAGTAACTATTGTAAGTTTGTAACAATTCGCATTTTCAGGATTTCTATCCATTCTCAAAATTTTACTATTCATCTCGAGAAATTACTATTCACTTTTACTATTCACTTTCACTATTCATCCTGTAAAATTTTTATTTCACATTCTCGAAAGTTAAATTATTTTAGTAATAACCTGAGAGTTTAACAATCATTAGATCATCTTCGCAAAAGTTATTAAGAAAACATCGTTTTTAAAGTTTCGTTTTGGTCGGAACACCATTTAAACATCACGCGCATAACGAAAATCAACTCTGACAATTTTCCTCGCATCAGATTAATTTTTAGATCACTCATAATCAATTAGAGAATTTTTAAGATTTCATTTTAAATGTTACCAAAAAAACCCTGAGCCGTACGAGACTAAACTTACGTTTTAAACAATTCTACTTAAACCCAGACTTAACCATTCCTGCACTGTGTTTTCTAAGATGTTTTGACACTTTTACATTTTTTGGAAAAGTCAAACATATTTCCCTCCTCCTTTACCATAAAGAAATTAACCTTGTACGTTCTATATTTTTCTTAAATCGCGTAACTTTTAGACTTCACGTATAACTGTTAAGTTATCCCATGTATAACGAAAACCACATATTGACATCTCATATCACTTATAGACTAATTTTAGTCTACTTTAAATAAATTCACGGTCATTTCCCTGAAATTTCGTTCTTTTCTGATAAATTGCGAATTACGCGTTTTGGACCCGTGTTTCCAGCTTTAGGCAGCGTTTTTGCAACCAATGAGATTTATCACTCATTTTATATTTTTAGATTGAGTATAATGATGAGTTTCATCATTCCTACAAGTTTCGTATTTTTACAATACCCGGTTTTACGTTTTATGGCTTAACAACTTACGGTTGGCATTTAACGGAACCAAATCACACTCTAACATCAAGATAAGATCAAGATTATCCATCTAAGTCATCTTATCTTCATTTGGCAGACCTTAGAGGGGGAGTCATCATCTTGGTGGCTTAATCCTAACCATGCTTCATTTAGATCATTACATGTGTCCTAACTTAACCATGGTTAACATTTAACTTAATATATGGTTAACCAAACTTACCCTCCTATAAATAGCAAGTGAAATGCATCCTAAGAACCCTCATATTCTGATTTGGGTCGTTCATATTACAAAACATTCATATCTTCCATAATTTGATCTATAAACTCCAAGTTTATGCAAAGAAGTTTCAAGTAGTAAGTTACTACATCAAATCTCTAGCAAGTTTAAGTGATCTTCTTGAGTTTAAATCCACTCAAGTCACTTAGTACTTCATCACCAACTCTTCAAGATCACAAGGGTGCCAAGGTGTAGAAAGCTAGCTCAATCCAAGGTCCTAAGTGTTCAATCAAAGTCCGATCCTTACTAGTTACTCATTTCTTAATTGAAAGCCAAAAGTTGTAAGCAACTAATCACCACCATCATCTCATCTTTATTATTCATAATCTTAACAATTTGATGCTATATATATAGTTACTATGTTGATTCATGATGTACATATACTCAATCACATGTTTTAATTCACATATTGTCGTAAAAGTAACAAACTAGTAAACTAGCCATATTCTACACATTTGAGACCATTAAAACCAGTCACATATGGACTTTCTAACTTACATACTATGGTAGACAAGATAAAAAGGTAAACATAACAACTTGAATCACCCGAAACGGACGAACGAGTCAAAAGTTATAGCCAAAAGAAGTTAGCAAAACCAAAACGCCGAAACTGCCAAATTGAATCTGTTAAGGGTCTGTCCGTTTTGAAAGTAGTACTTCTGGTCCGAATCATCAAAAGGTTAAAACACAAAAGTTGTCCGGAACGACGTTTTCCTTCAGCTTTAAAGAAGCTCGGACCTTGAAAACGCTTAAATAGGCCATATTCTTTCAAAAACTGAAATTGCCCTATATATAGTTTCACGACTATACTTTTGTCACAACTAAAAGTAAAACCAAGTTATTTTCATAGCTAGTTACATATTAACTTAACAAAACTTCATTTAATATTTGAAATAGTGTTTTCACAAGTAACGGAAAAATGACCATTTTACCTTTTCCGACGATTTTTACCAAAACTTCTTTCTTGAACATGTTAATAAGTTGTAATCACTAGTAAACAAAGAGAACTTGTAAAAACTAGATATTTGCTAAAAACATGATAAACTTTATGATATAACAATCTTCACTCAAAACATATGTTGTATCTACTAAGTGCAACAATAGTAGGGAGCTTCATGTGAGGGGTTTCATTTGAGTAAAAACGTATCGACGAGTTGCTGGATTTACGATTTAAAGTGTCCTAGCTCCTCGAACCTTTACTACATGACCTCTAAATTGTGATGGCCCGAACGGTAGTACAATATATATAAACTATACAAGTTTTCACAACTAGACCATTTCTATAAACAACATACACAAAAACCATGTAGAAGTTCTCATGGCATATCCATTATTCTCATTATACGTTTGATATCATTTACTCTGAGGTGAGTTCATAGCCCCACTTTCTATTACTTAATTATTTTACAAACCCTTGGGGGAGATACATGCTTTATCTTAAACTGAACACATTGGTTTCAAACTGTATACTTATCTGATTATTTTACTTGCACTAACTTACCGCATTTGCCAAGCTTAAGTCCCTAAATCATGAATCATTAATCGCGAGTGAAGTGAGCGCGAATATTGTGGATAGATCTATCGGGATTGACGAATCCCGTTTGTTTGAGCAGGTCCGGTAAACAAACGCACTATATTTGAGTACATTAGGTAAAAACGGCAATTTTTACCTGTTAGGGCACGTACCAACAGTTTCATCAATAAATTTTGGAGCAAGTTAACGCCTTGATTGCATGATGCTTAGTGAAATAATATCTGTTTTGTTTTCTAAACTATGAATGTGAGACTAATTACCTCACGTTACGAATATTGTGTTCAACTGATTTCCTAAACTCTATGAATTTCACTCAACCTTTGTGTTGACAGTTTTAAGCATGTATTTCAGGTCCATATTGTATGAGGCTGGCAAGGTGGAGCACGGATACTCAAGAACGCTATAATATTTAGGGAAAATTAGCCAAATAGACCGCGCGCCCTGATGCATATCACTATATGGACCACGCCCTTTTAAAATTCGAAAATAGACAAGTTGCCCTCCGCTTTTTTTTACCCAACCAGGGGCTGCCATGTGTCCGACAACTTATGACACAAGTACGTATTTTGAAAGTATATGTCATGTATTGTAAGGTATTTTTTTTTTGGGCAACTTGTATTGTTTTTTGAGCAACTTTATATTTTTGGGCAACTTGTATTTATACACAAGGATAATTTCGTCATTTTACATTTTCAATTAAAAAAAATCCGCATAAAACATCGTCTTCAGGTTGACTCTTTATACATCTCATTCTTAACCTGTGGGATGAAACTAAAGGCTTAAATCCCGTTCTTAACCTGATGACGCCACCTCCACCAGATACATCTCATTCCCAGCAGCTTTTAATACCGACGGTCTCAAAAGGCATGTATTACCATCGTCAAATTGGAACAGGCACCTCTGGATTTGTTTTTAAAATTTGGGATGTCAAAAGGCAGGTATTACCATCGTTAAATTTGTGGGCCATGTCAGATGGTTGTTAGTGGTTCTGCTGATAAGGTAAGTTCATTTTGCTGATAAGGTAATCATTCTTCATTTTAAGTGGTCCATTTACTGGGTGAGTCTATTTTTATAATTCTTTTTATAAAAAAAAGGTGTATAGTAAGTGTTTGATGAAATGTCTGAATGTTTTTTTTTTGGTTTTGAAGTTGGTCGGAGCATTGGCCGATGACGCCGGTTGAATGATGTCCGACTGTGTTTCAGACTATTTGTAGCTTGCCACCTGGCTATCATCAGGTTAGTTACTATGTGTCGTTTTTTTATTGTGGCGTATGTTAGGGAAATATATGACGTTTTGATGTTACGAGCATTTGATCTTAGATGGAGTAGTATTTTAGGATAATGTAGGGCCTTTCGATCACACAGATTATTGTTTGTATGCGGGCAATGAGCTAAATGAGTTATGTCATGTTAAGAATCGTGAATGTGTTAAGAACGTAATCATTGTCATCAGGTTGGTTAAAAGAAAACGATGGAGCGGTTTGCTTGTCCGGTTTGCTGCACCAAGGAAGCCAAAATTTGCCGAAAACAGGTTTCTGCAGCTTTTCTATACAGAAGTTTTCTCAATTTAACCAGAGTTAAATTGTATTTTGTTAGATTAATATATCGTAAGTTTTTGTTACTACAGGTTTGCACCGCCCTATAGTGATCCAGTGGGCAAACCTCGCACATGGTTAGTCCTCGATTTTAGGCATCGACTTATTACCCCACACTTATTTCATTTTTTCTCTTTAAACAATGGAAAATAAAACCTTAAGCAGTTTGAGTTCTTTTTGTTTCCTTGTAGTCTTCACAAACCGGAAGCAGGGCTCTCAGTTTCTAACAACTGTTATGATATGGAAGATATGCCTGAATGTGATTGGAGTGACCACATATGGTCCTGATGGCAATGCATACTAATATAATTGTGTTACATTGGAAAGCCGGGTAATCAATAGAGGTGGCGAGATATCCGGGTTGGTTTGGGTTCTAAACAATGGAGATATGATAAAGGTTTCGTCACTAAAACGTGTGCTTAATCGCCTGGCTTCGATTATGCCACGAGCTCATTTGGGTTACGAGAATGACTAGCAGTGGTTAGGGTTACGCTTGTAGTGGAAACGACAAGCTAGCAGTGGTAACGAGCGAGGTAGCCGTGGTAACCGATAATAGTAATAGAAGTGGTTAGGTTTACGCTAGCAGTGGAAACGACAAGCTAGCACTGGTAACGAGCGAGGTAGCAGTGGTTACGAGAATGACTAGCAGTGGAATCGATTAAAGCTAGCAGTGGTATTTTATCTCCTAAGGGGTCAAATTAGAAATATTAATTGAAGAAAATAAGTCATATAGGCTGAGCGGGTTGAAAGTTGTTAAATGTATTTTTAATTACTGCTTTTACCTGGTAAATCATATGACTAGAAAGTTAGATGTTAGTGAATCTATATGATATTTGTAATCATGTATTTGACATGCTAGTTTTTTATACAAGCTTTTGTACATAAAGTGTTGCAGTCAACAAATCGTAGCCTGTACAAACAAGTACATGCTTTGACCCGTTTGGCCAAATAGTGTTTAGCACCACCACATGCCCAAAAGTTGTCTTGTATTATCCACTCTCTAATTTCGGCTTAAATGTATATAGATGGAAAAGGGGAAAGGAGTGATGGGAAGCCGAAAATGGGCCGTTGATTTTACAGACAATTCATCCACACCTTCCACCCGTGACATTCCTGACCCACCGGGTTTTACTCGCGCTTCTCAAGATCAAGACGATTCTGCCATGAGTCGCCAAAAGAAGGATGCAGAAGCAAACTGGAAGTCTCAGAAAGCATGGGAAGTAGCCCAAGCCCCCTTCAAGAATCTGCTCATGATGGGGTTTATGATGTGGATGGCTGGAAGCACCGTTCATCTGTTCAGCATAGGTATAACATTTTCAGCTCTTTGGCAGTCGTTAAGTGCCCTTCAAGGGGTTGGGAAGGTTTTTGAACCTTATAAGGATTGCTATTGAAGTATTATTGTTTTTAGTTTTGGAAATTAGGTTAGTATAAACGTATGTTATATGTAAAATAATCACATAAACGGTTAGGCATGATATGAGCTTGTGTACACATGCTGATATCAGCATGAATGCATGATGTACATTGTTTCGACATATACTTGATGTTTGTGTTTTTTTTATGTTCGTCAAGTCTTTGTTATAGTTGGGTTTTCCTGTTAGCTTAATGTAGTTGTTTATGTTATCTATGGAACAATGGGTAAGTTGATGTGTAAAACTGTAAATGATTAAGCATTATGTAAGTACGTGTGTACATGCTGATATCAGGAGTGTGAGGATAAGATGATCATCAATTCAAGAAGTTACCATCCGTAGATTACTGAAATATCAAACTAGATGTTCGACTGAAATTTTGTAATTTGTTTGTTTCACTAATCGAGAACCTAAGAGGCTCGCTATTTATTTATTTTTTGCACCATTAGCTATTATCTCAAGCAAAATTAAATGTCCCTAACTTCATTATTTGCTACGTGATAGTTGAATTTCCCCTACTTTTAATGTCACACGTGATCAGATATCAGCGTTGCAATCTTTGTAATGCTAAATGGCATGTGATTTTTGAATATTGGTTGTTTTTTAACTGCCCCATCTGTTTAGTCTTACAAGTTTAGGAATTGTTGGGCTAGTCTAAGTTTGTTCATCTTCAATATGTTTGATCATGTGTTTAGTTTTTTCTTTTCCCTTTTAGTAGCATTAGTTAAACTTGTCATTTGTTTTATTTTTCATGTTTACCCTTTCAGGATCATGTACTTCAATACAAATCACAATATAGGAGTTGTGACGAAACCACATTTGTCAAAAATTGCTCGGGCTTTTTCGGCACTCGGCTTTACAATAGTTTCAACTTCTGGAACTGCTAATATTCTTGAATTGGATGGTGTTTCGATTGAACGAGTGTTGAAGCTACAAGAAGGGCGTCCGCATGCTGGTGATATGATTGCTAATGGTCAAATTAATTTGATGGTTATCACGAGTTCGAATGATGATCTTGACCAGATCGATGGTCGCCAGTTGAAAAGAATGGCACTTGCTTACAAGGTCCCTATCATAACCACGATTTCGGGTGCTTTAGCAACTGCTGAAACTATAAGAAGCTTGAAAACTACAAAGTTCAAAATGGTTGCTCTTCAGGATTACTTTTTAGAAGATGAACAAAAGATTGGTAAGATATAAAGATAATTTGCTCTACCTATTCAATTTTAGTTCCAGTATTATTTTTTTGTATGCTTATTCTTTTTTGGCTTTATGCTACAGGTAATAAGGCTACCACAAAAATCTCAACAGAGGTTTAGGTTCGTGTTGCGGTTATTTTTTTCTTCTATTTAATATTGCAGTGAAGAATTGCATTTCGTTTGTTTTTCTGTATCAAGTGTTATGTGTACACAAATCTTGGTTTTTTTCACCTTCATGTTGTGGTTTAAATATCTACTCAGACATAATAAGGTGATGTTATAATTTATAATGTGGATCTTGTTATTCCCCGTTATAGTTTT
Organism: Chrysanthemum seticuspe; assembly: GCA_019973895.1. Taxonomy (NCBI): domain Eukaryota; kingdom Viridiplantae; phylum Streptophyta; class Magnoliopsida; order Asterales; family Asteraceae; genus Chrysanthemum; species Chrysanthemum seticuspe. Next base: position 122,681,310 of record BPTQ01000002.1, on the reverse strand, counting down.
GGTAAAGATTATTAATAGCAAGGGCGATATTGATCTAGTTTTTTTCTTCGGCAACCCTGGTTTTCGATCTTTTGGCTTACTAATCCATGGGGTTTAAATACGCGTTACACATCCCTCCATTTCAGGAGTTTGAGGTAGCCACTTTAGAGTTTATAGCATCTATACTACACAAAAGCTGATAAGCAAATTCTGCCATTTTGTTCTATGATACAACAAGCGATGATAGAGCTATTAAATATACGTGTTGACACAATTTTATGAAAGCCAACCGAAAAGAGAACAATGTAAAGAACACATGAAACAAGATCAAATCATCATCTTTAATTAGCTAGTAAAACGTAGTATTTGTTAAGATACACCAAATGAAGAATGATTAACATAATTCATTCGCTCACTACACATGATGCATCTACATGTTCACGAATCACGAGCACCAAACTCTTAACACCACAAAACATACGTATGAATAACAAACCAAGAACCAAAGATTAAACCCTTACTATATATACCATGTGTAATGAAAACCTCAAACTCAATTAACCCGCGAACTATTAAGCCTACCCCACCATTTCTTTTTACCTTTATCGCTATCACCATCTTCATTTCTGAGCTTGTTCAATATTACCTTTGTCTCCCTTAACCTCGCCGTATAATCTTTCTTCCAACCTTCAAACATTTGTTTCAATCTTCTGAGCTCATGATCTGGGTTCAAGTTAGCCTCGGCTTGACCTGACTTAACCTCAACTAAAAATTTAGCATCATCACCAAAGACTTGACTCCTTTGTTCAAATTCTTCAGCCAATCGGCTTATGACACTTAATCCCGCACTCATTGGTCTCACACTACCAACACCATTACTTTCATGACCATTTCTATCATCATTTGACATATTGATTGACGCATCTGAATTTCGTTCTGAATCATCAAGTGAAAGGCTCTTTTTTGCTATTGAAAGACTTGATTGTAGTGAACGCATTTGTTTCTGCCATACTTCTTCCATTGACTTCATTTTAAGCTCGCATTCTGACCAACGGTTTTCGTATTGTTGGAGACGTTGGTGGAGAATATCGTTTTCTTCTTCTTTTTCTCTTAAACCGACTTCTGCTTTAAGGATTCTTCGTTGCAGTTCAGCAAGGTATGATGACTTTACTACTACATCTGACTCACCCTGTTGGAAAAAAATTGTGTCATAATTTCATACATCAAATTTTGACATATAATCAAGAGATATGCTATTATCAAGTAAAACAAAAGGCGTCGAATTGGTTTCGTTTCAAACATCCCTTAAAAATAAACAAGTTTTAACGGTATATATATGTATAACGCACAAATTACCTTTCCAGAACCAAACTGTAGTAATGCGATATCCCCTGAGCATCTCCTAACCAGCCAACCACGAATAACTGAAAACACGTTTTTTGTAAGATAAATGAAGACTAAAACACCATGAATGGTTAAAATATCATATTCTTAATATGACAAAAGTAATACCAGCTTGTAACGTAATTGTTGCTCCATGAACGTCTTCAAATCTTTTCCTGGTGATTTTTCTACTTAACTTGCTTTTGTATAGCCACAGCCGCCCTATGTCTGTGAAGCAATATTGCAAACTCCTTTCTAGTTTTTTCACCACGAACAACTATAGAAGAAACTCGTAAAATCTTAATATGAACATAACAAGAATTTAAATTCAAAAAAGAAAAGGACTAAAAGGCATACATGACTGAAGGTTGAAAATCCCCCGTTTAAGCTCCTTAATATGTTGACGAGCTTTGTGACCTCTAAAGCAGCTTTGAACACGCAATATACCATTGAGTGTACGGTTCCTTGTATCTTCAAGCTTACCAATATGTCATACGTTAGCAACAGAATCAATGAAGGGTTAACAAATAAGACTCGACCCTATGAAAAGGCCGACACCAAAATACCGCGCTTGTAAAATTAATCAGAGTCGGAAGTTGTTAATCAAAGTCTTAGACGGCTCATTAACTCATGGGCTCCTTGGAGGGTCGAGTGGGTTGGGTAACGGGTCAAATGGGTAGGGTTGGGTTGAGTTAGAAGGTTGTATGCTTTTACAATACACTTTAGGCCACCTTTGACCCCTTTTAATCCTTTTGACCCGTTTCTAATTTACTTAATTCCGTTAATTTAACTAGTTTGAGATAAAACATTACCCAAACTAACACATTCACAAGTATACGGGACAGATTTCCACCTATAAAAAATAAACACTTCATCGTCTCATAACATCATTAATGACTGCGTTATTTATCATTACAAAACCAAATTGTGGCAATAGTAACAAACTTTTGAATGCAACGTGTAAGAGGTCATATCGATTGTTTGACCCATTTGGGATGGAACATAATCAAAATTGACAAATTTATAGTAATTTCAACCATGGAGAAACAAGTACAGTTAAACCAAGTGGGTAATGAAGTATAGTAATTTCAACCATGGAGAAACAAGTACATAATCAAGATCGAAGCTCAACCACCTCTTGAAACCTGAAACTTGGATACATCAAGTGATTAACTATTTCAAGTATTGCTAGACCTTCTATTGGCATATCCAAGGTAATGCATAGGACAAAACACAAGAATCTTATAATTTCATGCTTATAATGGTAATTTTCTACCATTTAGATTGTTCATTCAAAACGCTTTTGTACATTTCTTGTTGTCCATTCAGAACGCTCATTTACAATTTTATTTTGGTCAGCATTACATCATATTGTGTTATCAAACTGGTCCCAGGTCACTTGTGCTTGAAAGGTTAAGGTCCCAGGTCACTTTCTTAATAACAGTCTTTCTACAACACCAGGTTCATGCAACAGTAGTGTGAGGTTTCGTTCATAGTAGTAAATATGTAATGTACAAGAGAATTAATGGATGGAAGGGATGTGAGCATACCAATGCCTTCTCGAATAGACAAATTTGGTCTTATTATATCTTCAGAGTTGACCAGATATACATCACCTATGTAAAGATGGTTTGTAGAGACATAAATACTACATAATTCTTCATCTCCATTTTCCCTCTGAAACATATTCATATGAAAGTTCAGAAGAACTAGTGCAATACATATTCGAAGAGTCAACTTTCAATTTATAAAAATGAAGCATCCAACTTAAAACCAGTTTTTTCTTGCAAATTGGTTTTCTCAGCTTCCTTTGCATGAATCTTCTCCTCTATTTTTGAAAAGAACTGGTGCGCAAAGATTAATGACATACAAGTTAGGGAGTTATGTCAAGAGAAAAAAAGGAACAACAACAGGATACACATGTTTAAGGAAGTACCTCTTTTCGCTTTTCAGCACGCTCTTCCAACCTAGACGAAAAGCCAAACACACCATGCTTATGCTGCCCTTCAGTTGCAACACTAATATACATGATAAATCACAGTAAGGTCAAATTCTTGAAACACTAGCAACAAGACATTACAAAAAAGTCAAAATTCTAGAAATCAACATACGTCGGGTCTGCAGAAGTAGGAGCATCTTCACTTCCGTTCGACGACTTCTTAGACTAAACCAAACAACCAAACAAAAGTAAATTCTAAGAGCAGAACAAACTAAAAAGCCACAAAGAAATGGAAAGGTATCAATTAAGTCGATTTACTCGTGACACACAGGCACTTGGAACAGAGTCCAAAGTAGCTCTTCGGTTAGATGCACCACCGTTGGTTGAACCCGGTTCCTTTGTTGTTTTGACTCCACTCGAAGCTCTTCTATTAGCAGCATTTCCATTTGGCAATGCCCCTTTCGGCTTTCCAGGGTGTCCATCAACACTAGTTATCATGGACTCAAGGTTTTTCGGTTTAGCAGGAAAAGATAAACTTTGAGTCAAATGTGATTTCGGCTTACGAGCCAATAAGCTAGCATTAGTCCCATTTTTCGCCACTTTCTTACTTTTTGAAGTACCTCCAATCGCTGTAACCTCAACCAAATCCGTAACTTTAGTCTGATTAACATCCTCACAAGTTTCACTCACTTCCACATTTGATGATTCCACAACTTCCTTAACACCATTTTCATCTTCCACATGAACACCATTGCCAGATTCCATCCCTATCACAAAACTAACAGATCATAACATTTTATTTAAATTCCATCAAAGCCCATATAGATTAAACAAAAATAAACAAAACCCATATTATATTTTCACCCAATTTAGCATCCTAAACTATAAATATAAAAAATATATAAAAAAAACTAACTTTAATGCTACTATTGTCATTATCAAGTAACATCACTCACTTTCAAATACTAAAAGTTTCCATTTTAATAACTAGTACTAAAACAACTAAACAAAATTCAAGATCAACAATAATTCTTATCCAAAAATTAAGCAAAAACACACTTCAAAACATGAAAAAATTCCAAGCAAGTACACTAAAAATGTGAAATTGTAAAAATCTAAAATCTGGGTTTACCTTGTTTGAGTAAAAAATTAGCGGGTTTTGAATCTTGCTTCCGATTATAAAGAAACAAAGATTTTGCCTTCAAAATGCAGCTATAGGAATGGTGTCCTGATGTGTGTGTTTTAATTTTTCAATTTTGACTTTTGAGTGAGAAAAAGGAAAACTGATTTGGGGAAAATAATTTTGGGAGGGGCGGGAGAATTATGAGAAGAAGAAGCAGCGGTATGAAAAACATGTATTAGGAAAGCAATGGTATGAAAAATATGTATTAGGAACATAATTTTACATTTATTTATGTTATGTAAAATGACCAAAAAACCCTTTTTAAATAATACGGTTGCCCAGTGACTTTTGGTTGCCCAAAAAACAATACCTTACACATACGGGACACTTGTCGCACTGTGGTTGAGTTGCCCAATAACAGCGGTTGCCCTCGGTCTATTTTCAAATTTAAAATAAAAGTGGTCCATAAAGTGATATGCATCAGGGCGCGCGGTCTATTTGTGTCATTTTCCCTAATATTTATTATCATTCGAAAACCAATTTAATGTATTTTGTAAACCGTGAAACTACTGGGAACTCAATTTTGTAAACTCTGATATTTATATAAATCGAATGATAAATCTTTTAAAACGACTCCATTAGAGTTCGTTTTCTATTGTTGTGACTGTTGTGCCATGAAGTAACACCCAGTTTGAATTCCGTTGCGTATCACGAAATTGGGGGTGTTACAACTATCTTCAATGAAGTGAAAAGGTTATATTTCGGATAAAAAATGTGAGCGGGAATTGGCTTGTTTACTGCTATACCCGGCACCTACGGACATACATGACTTCACCCCCGCAAATACAATGGCTACGATGTTGAATTACGAAAATATGATGGCTACAATTCCAATAACTACTTCATATGAACACACTCTAGTTCTCAACATGCTCAATGTCTCACTCTCAAATATAAGGGCTACGATGTTGGATATACAAAGTGCAACATGTTTTCGCCCATTATACTCTCTATGCTGTATTTTACAGTAAATGAATCATTGCTGAAGGTATGGAGTTCCAGATTGAAAATGCTAAATGTTCCTACATTTTGTTTTCACAAAATGTCTTACCCAGTGGACGCTGACAAATGTTATAATGGACGGTTTAGATGCAGAGAGAGAATGAGTGAAAAAAAAACTATATAATATTGTTGTATGTAGGAGGATTTATAGGAAGAAAAAGTAAGAGGTTGTAGCAAAGATCGTTCCAGATGCATAAACTTTAATTTCATTTTATCGGGTGTGCTTTTTTGGCTTACGTCAACTAGGCTAGTATTTTCTTAAGAGTTGTCGATGTCTTCTAGGGATCGCTTCATTTACTAGCCTTTAATGTCACCAACTTTAACCACTCACTGGTAATCAAATGGTAAAAAGCTTGTAAATATCATTACTAAAATATGACAAAGATCTTAAACTCAAATTATGTTTGATGCAAACAACTTTGAACATTAACATTTTATAAAAGGAAATCTTGATCCAATTAAATTTTGTGTAATGGCTTAAACCTGAAATCAGTTAGCCAGAAGGTTAAACACTACGGTTACCAAACTGACACTATAACTATTAGCTGATGGATGTGCTCCAACGGGCTTAGGTCATATTCATCAGCTAATAACAAGAACAATAATTTGTTCCAAAACACATCTTATCATGAAGTTGATCGTACAGAACTACTAATGATATAGGTTTAAGGGCATTTCATTTGGTTTATATTATAAGGGTCATGTTATATAAATCCCCCCCCCCCCTCTAGAAGGGTTTTTAATGATTGGATGCATTGAGAGGTTGTACGGTATGCATCGCAGTGTTGTACTGTCTGCATTGCAGTGTTCCAAAACACATTTTATCATGAAGTTTATCATAAAAATATTGGAAACAATCTATTATTCAAGACAACATTTATTTTAAATTTAACTCACTTATGAGGTTGTTTCCACATCTAGCATTTTTTTAAATGCCAAAACTAGTATCTCTTTACATACATGAGAACTTTTACACCATTCTTACACAATTGTCTATCCCTTTATTTCTAGTTCTATTATTTTGTTATCGTACACATCGCAATTGATATTTATTACAAACTAATTTTTATAAATCTTACAATTTAAAAATCAAAATTTTTAAAAGTTAATGTATGTAGCAAAATTTATTTCAAATATAAGAGGATTAAATTTTATGATTGTTGACTTATATACTTTTTTTTAGTATTTTTTATATATATTATAAAGTGTGTAGATGCTTTTGGAAAGATATATATATATATATATATATATATATATATATATATATATATATATATATATATATATATATATTAGAAAAATCATTATTAAAATATATATAAATTCGTATGATAAAAGTGAGAAGATTATGAAAATATAGATTATTTATTGATTAACAAGGAGAGAAAAGTTGTGTGTCGGGAGAGAAAAAGTATATATAAAAAAAAAGAAACGAAATGTATTTGAAGGGCATAAACGTAGGGAAGAAATGTACTCTGCAATAATTTCGCGATAATGTAATTTTTTTGTTTTTAAAGTTAAAACCTTTTTATGTTGATAAAAAAAATTCCTTTTTTTGTAATAAAAAACAAATCTATTATGACTATATTATGATTGTTTTGAATTAAAAAAAAAACATAACAAAATGAACATTAAATTAAAGAGCTTAAAAAATACGTTTATTGGTATAATTTGTTTGATAAAACACTTTATAATTTTACATACAGATTAAAAGACAATGATTGTGTAATTTGCATGAGTGTTTTTGCAACAAATATCACTAGTAATAATTCACATGTAAAGGTGATGAATTTTCATCAATTCACATTTTTTTAGTCTTAAATTTAGCAATATGTTACAAAAATAAGTCACATTGAAAATAAGTCTCATCTTCAGTCATAGACACTCACAATAAATCTAACCAACACTATCTAGAACTTGCAATAAATCAATATTTTGATTAAACATGTCCATTATGTTTACTTTGGTTTTCATACATATTGTAAACTTAAATGCTTGTGCGAGCCTAAAAATGATGCAAGGGCGTTAAACATTGGGTCATTGAAGAAAAAACTTAGCTCTATTAGGAAAATGGTGGTGGAGATTCAAAAGGGAAGGGGGTCGTTATGGATTAGGTTTATAAAAAGTATCCACGGCGGGGGTGGGGGGTTTGAGGGGGTTAGGGGGAGGGGGTGTCATAGGGGAGGGGGTGGTGTTTGGAATGACATTATTAAGGCGGGGAAGGAGTTGGATGGGTTAAGGCTAGAGTTTGGGTCATCTTTTTTGGGGGAGGTAGGAAATGGGGAGGGATATACGATTTTGGGGTGATAAATGGGTGGGTGGAGTCAGATTATGTGATAGATTTACTAGATTGTTTCATTTAGATAGGCGAAAAGAGGGTACGGTGGCGGAAATAGGGAAATGGAGTTTGGTGTTGGGAATGGGATTGGGTTAGAAATATTAGAGGAAGAGTATGTAAGGAGTTTGAAGATTTACAAAATCTTTTGCAAAATGTTGTTATCATTTGTGATTGGATGGATCGATGGAGATGGGCGCTTCATGAAAGTGGAGAATTCACGGTGAAAGAGTTGACAAAGATGGCGGAAGAAAAGATCCTAAACATTGACATTGGAGGTAATGCGACGATATGGAACAAATGGGTTCCTATAAAAGTTAACATCTTCGTGTGGCGGGCTCTAAAAGGAAGACTTCAAGTTCGCGAATAGCTAGACAAGAGAGGTATTGACTTAAATTCGGTTCTTTGTCCATCTTGGGGTGACATGGTGGAATCATGTTCCCATTGTTTAGTTATGTGTAATTTTGCTATGAGCGTGTGGGAAAAGATATTTAGTTGGTGGAAGATTGTGAATGTTAATGTTTTTTCTAATGAGGAATTTTTTTCTCTCAATGGGAATGCAAATGTTCTTAGTCGTTCATCAAGATTATGGCAAGCAGACTCTCGGGTACTTCATTTGGAAAGAGAGAAATGCATGTGTTTTGAAGGGTAAAGTCTCTAGTATAAATAAGATTGTTCAAAATATCCAACTTAAGAGCTTCGAGTGGATTGTGAGAAGATCGAGAAAGAAAAGTGAAATGAATTGGTAACATTGGCTTTTCGATCCTTCAAAATGCTGCGTGTGATGGCTGTTAATATTACACAGTTTGGTTTGCATCTTTTCTGGCATGTGGGGTCTGCATCTGATCTGTTGTGTACTTGTGTATTGTATACACTTTCAACTCTTGCAGCAAATGTGATTATTTATGCATCTCCTGTTTGGTTTTACAATTTGGTTGGTCCATGATTCATAGGAGATATTAATTTCTTTCTGGCCATGGTCATTTATGGTGTAGTATTTTTATAATGGGTTTACAATTGGTTCGTGTAGCGATGTCTAAAAGTAAGGGTGCTTATGAGTTCGGTTTTCGGGTTAATCGGTTATTCGGTTATTTTTATTTTTGGGGCATAACTGAAATTAAACCGAACCGAAAATATCTGTGATCAAACCGAACCGAAGTTTGGTTCGGTTACGGGTCAAAATCGAAAACCGAATTTTTATATTTTTTTAAATTTAATTAAATAGATTTTTGGCAAAACAAAATTATTGCAAGCATAAAAAGTGGTTTTTATATTAGGATAAAATTTTAATAGTCTCTTTGTATATATAAATATATAAAAAAATATATATTAAATATATAAAGTTTTTTATATATAAATATATAAAAAAATATAAATATATATATTTATATAAATTCGGTTTTTGGTTCTGATAACCAAAACCATATTCAAACCGAAAACCGAATTTTTAGTTCGGTTTGGTTCGGTTTTGACAAATTCGGTTCGGTTATAAGTTCGATTCGATTTTTGACGGTTCGGTTCAGATTTGATTTTCGATTTATTCGGTTATTACCCGACTCATGAACACCCCTAGCTAAAAATAAAAGTCTGAATTTAATAGTCTTGTCAGAGTTATAGGATAGCTTTATTTGTCTTGTATTTTGTTTCTTTAGGGTCTCTTCATTCTTAAATTATCTTGTTTAGCCATGAAAGGATGACTTGTATTGTATTTTTTGTTTTTTTTTTTGTGAGGTTTTATATATCGTTGCTTTTTAAAAAAAATTTATTAGTTGAAAAATTATTCTTTTCTTACAAAAGCCTTTTAACAATCTTTCTATTCACGCATGTAAGCAAATCGTTAAATAGCGAAAAAAATGGGTCATGTGTCTCCTAAAAAAAATAAAAACATCTATAATTAGAAAGAAATTTAGTAATGTATATTAATATTGTTATAACTTTAAGTTTTGACCAGATTAGCTCATGTGATTTTATTTTAGTATTCAATCAATTCAAATAGTGACATTTTCTTCTAGATGGTTCACTCCAAAACAAGAAGATTTACCCGTAATCGATAAAATCGAACCTTGTTTATTTTGTTTGGACACTCGTTATCTAAGTGATGTGATGGCGGGTGAAATAATTAGTTTTGAATTATTATTTTTTGTTACAATTAGCAAATCTAGTTCTTACGTTTTTTGTTTTTTTAGCAAAGTTATGTGTTGTTCAATAATGTTCAATAATAGCAGAAAGGCTGAGCGGGTTTCTATTAGTGAATTAACATGCATTAGTATTAGTGAACGTACGTACTAGTTATTGATTAGTATTGTTGTTGTTGTTGGTGTTATAACTGTACGAAAGTATAGGCAACACAAGATGAACAATAGAACCTTTATTCAGATCTAAGCAGCAATAGTCAGCTTAGATTAAGTTTACAATAGTATCCAAATGTTACAAGATTAAATTAAAGTCAATGAGACAATAATCATGTAAATGTAAAGACAACACAAGATCAATGAAATGATCAGAAGGAAGAGTAGAGAGAGATACAAAAGACTGCACACTCAAGTGTGTGTTACCCTAGATTAAGGGACTTATTAAATAGGAGATTAAGTTACACTAAGACCCCTCTAACGGCTATAAATGACTCATCAGCAGAAATGAGAAAGCTTCAGCAGAAACGAGCTTCTTGAAACTTTAAACCTTTTATTCTTTGTCCATGATTAACCCCTGTAGAAACTCTGCAATGAACATAACTTGAAAGCCATTAGGAATTGATAGAATGATATGTTTCTCACAGATTGATACTCCAAAATTTAACATTCCCCCTTAATCTGATGGGCAAACATATCAAACAATATCAATTTTTCACACAAAAATTTATGCTGATAGACAGGGAGGTTTTTAGTGAGTATGTCAGCAGTTTGGTTTGAAGAGCCAATCTTTTTTGCACTAATAACACCTCTAGCAATTTTTTCCCTGATGAAGTGAACATCAATTTCAAAGTGTTTTGATCTTTCATGGAAAACAGGGTTGACAGCAAGTTGTAAAGCAGATTTGTTATCACAGAAAAGATTAACAGGGAGATTAATATCAACTTTTAGATCCTTTAAGATTTTTTGAATCCAAATGATTTCACAGGCAGCAGTAGACATAGATCTATACTCTGCTTCTGTGGAAGATTTTGAAAGAGTGTTTTGTTTTTTACTTTTCCATGAGATCAGACAATCATTAAAGAAAACACAATACCCTGTGACAGATTTTCTGGTTTTCTTGCATTTGGCCCAATCAGCATCACTATATCCTTCAAGATGATTTTCAGAGTTGCTGAAATTGTACCTTAGACCTTTTCCTGGAGCTCCTTTTAGATATCTCAGGACATTGAGGGCACATTCCAGATGAGATTTCAAGGGAGAATGCATATATTGTGCCAGACAATGAACTGAGTATGAGATGTCAGGTCTTGTATGGGTGAGATAGATAAGTTTCCCAAGTAACTTCTGATAACCAGTGATGTTGACAAGTAAGGGATCATCAGCAGTGGGAATGTATAGAAGGACAGAGTTGGGTTCCATAGGAGTGGACACAGGTTTGCACCCAAGAAGGCCAAATTCTTTGAGGAGTTCAAGACAATATTTTCTTTGGGAGAGACAAATGTCATTCCCAGTTTTTAGAACCTCAATGCCAAGAAAGTATTTTAGATTTCCCAAGTCTTTAATATGAAATTTTGATTTTAGAAACTCCTTGAATAGGTTTATCTCATCAATGCAGTTTCCAGTAAGAACAATATCATCCACATAAACAAGCAGAGCAATAAACTTGTTATTCTCTGTTTTGGTGAACAAAGAGTGATCATTAACAAATTGAACAAAGTTATTTTCTTTTAAAACACTGACAAGTTTTTCATTCCATTTCCTGAGAGCTTGTTTTAGGCCATATAGAGACTTGACAAGTTTACAAACTTTATTTTTATTGTTCTCATTACAGAACCCCTTGGGGATGGTCATATAGATATCCTCATCAAGATCTCCATACAAGAAAGCATTGTTAACATCAAGTTGAAAAAGAGGCCATTTGTTTTTTACAGCTAAGGCAATAAGACATCTAACAGTAGACATTTTCACAACAGGAGAAAAAGTTTCATCATAGTCTATTCCTTCCCTTTGGTTATAACCTTTAACAACTAATCTAGCCTTATATCTATCAACTTCACCATTGGCTTTATATTTGATTTTAAAGATCCATTTGTAGCCAATAGGATTTCTATTAGGAGGTAGATCAGTTATATCCCAAGCATGGTTTTCATTTAAGGCCTCAATTTCAGAGTTCATAGCATCAACCCAATTACTATCAAGGATAGCTTCTTCATAACAGGTAGGTTCAATACTTTTATTAAGACTAGATGCAAAGCAGCAATTATCTTTGTTAAGATTAGAGTAATTAACAACCTTTTCAACACCATATTTGACTTTTCCTTCTACAATAAAGTCGTTAAGATTACTGGGCAACTTAGAGACTATGGTTGACCTTCTAGCAGTAGTGGCTGGCAAGCCTCTTTCTTGTTCAGCAGAATCAGGTGTTGTATCAGTAGAATCAGAAGATGCATTAGCAGGATGTGATTCATGTGATATGGTGCCCTCAGGGTGTGTATTATCATCTATAGATGTTGCAACCGGTTCGTCAATCCTAGTAGGATGACTTACCACTGTGCCATCATCATAGGATGTCACTCTCCCTTCATCATTGGGACTTATTTGTGAGTCAAAGAAATTTTTGTGATTTAAATCTTTTGGTACAAAAGTTTCAACAAAAGGTTTTGACAAAGTATTTTTCATTTTGAAGGGAAAAACAGTTTCATAAAATTTGACATCTCTGGAGTAAAAGATATTTTTTGTTTCTAGGCTCAAGAGTTTATAGCCTTTTTTTCTCATTTGAGTAACCAATAAGGACACTTTTTTCAGACCTACTACCAAATTTATCAGAGATGTTGAGAATGGTGGCATAGCATAAGCAGCCAAAGATTCTAAGGAGAGAGAGTGAAGGGTCATGCCCATACACAAGGAAGAAGGGGGACTTGCCAGACAGAACTGAAGAGGGTAACCTGTTTATGACATAGGCAGCAGTTAGAACACATTCAGACCAAAGATTTAGAGGTAATTCCCCTTGAAACATAAGGGATCTAGCTACATTAAGGAGATGCCTATGTTTCCTTTCTGCAATACCATTTTGTTGTGGTGTATAAACACAAGAGGTTTGATGTAAAATTCCTTTTTCATGGAAAAAATGTTGAAGTTTATTATTGACAAATTCTGTCCCATTATCACTTCTAAAAATCTTGACATTGTGTTCAAATTGATTTGATAGCATATGAGTAAAGTTAACAATGGAAACATAAACATCATCCTTCCCCTTAAGCATATACACCCACACTGCCCTGGAATAGTCATCAACAACTGTTAAAAAATATTTGTAACCATCTCTGCTAGTGACTTTATATGGTCCCCATACATCAAGATGGACAAGTTGACCAATTTTAGTTGATTTATGTTCACTTAGAGGGAATGGTTCCCTGGTTTGTTTAGCTTTATTACAAGTATCACAGAGATGATCAGTTTCAGATGTACTATCAAATTTAAGAGTGGGTTTAAGTATGTGTAGGACTTGGTCAGAGGGATGACCAAGTCTTTGATGCCAAAGATTTTTAGAAACATGACAAACAGATATGCAGTTATTAGAAATAATCTTACATGTAGAATCAATATCAAACATATATAACCCATTGTATTGTTTACCAATCCCCACAATCCTTGTTTGATGTAAATCCTGTATATAGCAATTAGATTCATTAAACCCAACAAACATCTTATTGTCTCTAGCAATTTTATGAACAGACAACAGACTAACATTGTACTCAGGAACAACAACTACATCAAAAAGATTTAGGTCATTATTGACCTTTAAATCACCAATTTTAGTAATTAAGGCCTGAGTACCGTTGGGATGTCCAACAGTTAAGCCAAGATTTGAAATGTTAACAACATTGATTAAAAAAATTTCAGACACAGTCATGTGCTGATTTGCACCAGAGTCAACAATCCAACCAAGACTGATGTTTCCAGATAAAGATTTTGTGTTGTTGTTAAAAAATTTGTTAAAGTTTACATTAAACTTGACACTGCCATTAAAGAAGGTTCCTGAAAAAATTTTACATGCCAAGTTGGCATTAGCAGATGACACATTGTTGTCATTGAGAAGACTCATAAGTCTGGAGAGCTGTTCATTAGACAAGGAAACAGGAGAGTTGCTAGCACTATTATCAGTGACATGATTAGTTTCAGCAGAAACATTGTTACTGCTGAAAGGTTTACCATTAAAATTCCTTTTAACATATCCAGCAGGATAACCAACAAGATCGTAGCATCTATCAACAGTGTGACCAGGTTTTTTGCAATTAGTACATTTGAGATTCATGTTTGGTCCTCTGCTATTTGAGCTGTTACCATTATTAAAACCAGAACCTTTGTTGTTAAAACCTTTTTTATCAAAAAAATTTCCACCATCAGACGTTTTTGCAGCAAAGGCTGTAGCATTGTGTTTAACGCAAACTATTTGCAAAAGTGGACTGGGCTAAGCTAATTGGTTAAATGTTAAGGTATGCTAAGCCGTGTATAAGCTTAAGCATCCCAAGCCCAATCCAAGTCCACGAAAAGCCCAAGCTAAAGCCTTTAGGGTTTTATGCCTCTTGTACTATAAATACCCCTCAAATGGTCATTTGAGGGGTGTGCTTGAAAGTGTGTGTGTGTGTATTTTCTCTCTCAAGGAATATACAACTTATTGTTTGCATATCTTATTCACAGCATATACACGGTTTTTATATAAACATCAAGTCACCATTCATCTTTATCTTTTCTTTCTTTTACGCATATGTTTGTGTTTGGTTTGTTCGTGTTCTACGCGTAACTGTTGTTACGGGTGTTGGGTTCGCTTGTTAAAGTGATAAGGTTGATAATCGTAGTGGTCCTACAATTGGTATCAATCGCCTAACAATGGTTTAGGAGTGTTTGTGTTTGTTTTGAAGAGTTACGCATAAAGCTCACGTTTTACATATTTGTCACGCTTAAAGCTTTAATTTTTGCACTCAAACATTCAAGATTCTTGTGGTTTAAGGTTTATTTGGTGCTAAAGTTTCAGTTTTTTGCAAAAAGTTTGAAGCTTTACGTGTTTTTCATCATTTTTGAACTCGTTTTTGTTCGTTGGTCATTTCTACTCGTAACTTTTCTGAGCACTTTGGGTAAAAAAGGTCAACATTTCTGGGTTATTCGAGTGTTTTTAAGGATATCTGTGCAAGAGAAATTGGTTGAATCGCTGAAATTTTTTTACGAGTAGGTCAAAACCCTAGTTCTACTCGTAAGAAAGTCAACTATTCATAAGGTTCTACTCATAACTTTTTGGTGCTGATTCTACGAGCTTAAACGGTGACTCAGTGCTTCCCTCACTTGGATAAGTTTGTGGAACACTTCGACTTTTGGATATCTCTTACACTGTGATAGTGTAAAGGATTTTTGGGCAAAACCCTAATCTTACGCATAAGTTTTGACTTACGCGTAGAATACTTTACGCATAAGCATTTTTCTTACGCCTAAGTTTTCCTTACGCATAAGCTAAATCTTACGCATAACTTTTTCTACTCGTAACTTTAAACCTACGCATAAGATCCTACGCCTAAGGGATCCTACGCCTAAGCTTCCTATGCATAAGATCCTACGCCTAAGCCTCGTCTACTCGTAACTTCCTGTTTCTACGCCTAAGCTCTCTCTACGCATAAAGGTTTTTTTGGCGGGAAAACTTGAGTAAAATTTAAATTTTTGAGGATACTAAACGTTCAATTTTTACGCGAAATTCAAATTTTGGTTTAACTGTGAAAATTTTGGTCAAAAATTCAAATTTTTGGGCCTAAATTCAAAATTTTCGGGTCAAATTTGGCGTCAAAATTGTCATCACTCAAATTTTTCGTACGACCTTAGAATTGATTTTTATAGTGAATTTCAAATTTTGGGCGAAATTTTTTTAAGAACCGAGTTTACGAGTACGACTTTCAGAAACACCTCAACCGAGCTTAATCTTCATCAACCAAAACTCCTTTATCGTTGAATCGATCCTACATCAACTTTATCAGATCATACCTTCATCAATGGCAACTCAACAAGACATTCATGCAGCCGGTGCCGAAAACCGACCTCCTATGTTGGCAAAAGGTGGTTATCTTCAATGGACAAGTCGAATGCTCCGCTACATCAAGACAAAACCTAATGGCAAACTCATGATTAAATCCATTCAGGATGGACCCTTCAAGCCTCAACAAGTTCATGTACCTGGAAATGCTGATGCAACACCTCCCGTCGCACCATCTTCTCGTCTTCAATACGAATCTGAATACACTGCAGAGGATCAGAAACAAGTCGAAGCAGATGACATGGCAATTCATATTATCCAACTAGGTTTACCAATTGACATCTTTGCTGCGGTAGACAGTTGTGAAACTGCTTTCGATATATGGGAACGTGTTAGACGACTTTGTCATGGAACAGAAATTGGTCATCAAGACATGGAGAACAAGTTGCTAACTGAATGGGAAAAGTTCACATCTACTCCAGGAGAATCCATTGAATCCTACTATGGAAGGTTTTGCACTTTGATGAATGAGCTAATCAGAAACAAGCTGACACCCAGATTTATCGTTCAAAACATCAAGTTCCTGAACAATCTTCCAGAAGAATGGGGACGATATGTCACTATTGTCAACCAAACAAAAGACTTACATCAGGTGAACTTTGATCAACTGAATGATTTTCTGAAACAAAACCAAGCTGAAGCGAATAAAGTCAGGCAAGAAAGATTAGCAAAGAATCATGATCCATTGGCACTCATTGCAAAGACTCAAACTTCAGTGAATATACAACAACAAGCTTCATCATCTTCCAACAACAACAACTTGCAGCAATACATTCCACAACCACAACAACAATTCTATCCAGATCAACAATACCAGGAACAAGGAATCACTGATCCTGAAACTGACCCAGAAGCGACCTTGCAACAGATATACTCTTTATTGGGTAACGCACTAAAAAGTCGCTATTTAACACCAACTAACAACAACCAACAAATTTCATCAAACACTCGCAACAGGCAAGTTGCACAGCCGGGCGTGAATATGGGTCATCAAGGACAAATGGTTGGAGTTATTGGGAATCAACAGGGATATGCTACTGGATTTCGCATGGGTAATCAGCCGGTTCCGAATTAGGGCAATCAGTTGGGTCAGAATGTTGGGAATAGAGCAGTGGGTAATCAGAATGGGAATGTTGCAGCTCCAGTCGTTGGGAATTATGGAAATGTGAATCAGGGTAATCAGGTTAAGTGTTATAACTGTCAAGGAATAGGTCACATGGCAAGAAACTGTCCCACTAAGCCGCACAAGAAGAATGGTGATTTTCTTCGAAAAGCTGCTTTGTTAGCAGATAAGCAAGAAGCGGGGTTACAGTTGAGTGCTGAGGAAATTGACTTTTCCGCTATTGTGGATGAATTGGAAGACCTCGAGGAACTCAATGCGAATTGCATCTTCATGGCAAATCTTCAGGAGACTAAGTACGACACTGACTCTGACGCACCTCCTGTCTATGACACCAACGCAGTATCTGAGGTACCAATCATTGATCCATGTTATAACAATGTCATATTTGATGTGTTTACTCATGACGAACAACATTCTGTGACGCCAGCACCTACTTATGATACATACATGGACAATCCGAGTTGTAGCAATACTAACTCTGAAACTCCAGATGTGGATCCTAGTGGAGGCTGTGTGGCACAAAATACTGAGACTGATGAGGAAACACGTGCTTATTTTGAATCATTAATCAATAAATGTGGCATTGAAATTGAGAAAGTTAGTAAGGTCAATCGCGAAGTTAAGGCCGCGAATGTTAAATTGACCACTGAGCTTGAGAGTTACAAGGAGCACGCCAAAGCCTATGAATTTCATACAAACAAAATGTCCGAATTAGAAATTGGTTATCGAGATTCTGTTTTAAGAGAAAAACAATTGCAACTCAAGTATGACACACTTGATGTGAATTTGAACTTGAAAATAAAATCTTTAAACAAGGAAATTTCTGATCTAAATGACCAACTTTCTAAACAAAAAGCACTGTTTTCTGATCTTGAAAAAGACAAGAAACAGTTGATTGCTGATTTTTCAAAACGAGAAGATTCTCTTCTTGATGAAATTCTGGATAAAAATGAAACTATCAAAAAATTGGATAATTTACTTCTTACAACGGGTCATTCCGCTAAGACAAACAAGATGCTTTCTAATCAAGTAAATCCGATTTTTCATACGACACAGAAAATGGCTCTTGGTAACTCACCTCCCTGTTTCCTCAAGAAAGCTCAGAAACAACGTAATGTGTTGAACAATGGAAAACCTTTGCATGAACCTGTAATTGTGCATGATTCTCTTGAAACGTTGGAACTATCTGAGGAGAGTAGATCAAAAATGAAACAAAAACATCCGGAAATCAAACCTATTGATTATAATAAATGGAACCAAATTAATGGTATTTCGTTTGTTTCTCAATCAACGTTTTCCACCAAACCAAGTGTTTCAAACAAAGTGTCAACACCAGTTTCAAAATCAGTTTCAAAACCAGTTGTTGTATCCAAATCTCTTTCGAACATTGAACAAATGTCTTCAAACAATCCTTTTAACACAAGTGATGCGAGAAGTATTTTGGAAAATGTGAAAACTAGAATTGCGGATCTTCAAGAGACAGTGAAAACTAAAACTAATATTACAACAAACATCTGGTTTAATAGTTTTGATATGGAACAGAAAAAGTTTTTTGAAACTCAAATTGCCCCTCAGCTGACTAACATCAACTCAAGGGTAATCCATTTTAAACAAGCCTTTTTGAAAGAAACAGCTGACTTTGTCAAGGACCATAAATCCCTGGTAAAGCAAGCTAATGAAAGTGTTGAACACATCAAAGTTTTGGAAAATCTAAATGATTCACTCTTCGAAGATGTTCTGACTACTGATATTATGTCCATCATTTTGCAAACATATTCTGTTGAAGATCATGAAAGACTCCAGTCTGAGACCTCCGAAATTGTTTCAAAATATGAAAAAGCTCTTCTGAAAATTGAAAAAGAAAATGTGTCATATTTTAAACAACTTGATCGAAAAACTGAGGAATGCAAATATGACAAACTGTCGTATGAGCGTGCCTACAATGACATGAAAGCGAAAAATGATCTTTTGAGGGCTCAGCTGGAAAGTCAAAAAGGAAAGGCAGTGGATACTTTGATTAAAAAACCATTGACTGCGGAGAAAGCAAATGTTCCCAAACCGGTTTCCAAACCAAAAATGTCTGTTTCTATGCCTCCTCCAAAAGTCAATGAGAAAAATGTTTCATCAAATCTAGTCTCTCCACCTACCCTACCTAAACATAATGTTGATAAGGGAAAAGTGGTTATCGAGAAACCAAAAGTTTTAGCACCTGGCCTTTTTAAGATGAGTACCACTAATGCGTCTGCCTCCACATCTAAAACATATGGAACAAACGACATAAGTTTAGAAAAGCACTCTAAAGAGACTAGGAAAGCTGAAACCACTTCTCTAGATAAAAATGTGAATCCTAATGAGTGTGCCTTACCTTCTACAGGACTAGGAAGCACCTCTAGGAGCAGCAGACTAAAGCCTAAGAGCAATACACGGAACAATAGAGTCTCGCTTGCCTCTAAGAGTAGTAGCTTGAATAAAGAGAAGAAAGTAGAAGAAAACCCTAGGAATTTACAGCTTTTGAATAAGAAAGACATTTCATCTGAATGTACTGAACATGTGAAACTTGTTAAGTCTAATGAATGTGTTGAATCTCTTTGTTTAACTTGCAAGAAATCTTTAATTAATGTTCAAGATGATTGTGTTTCTAAGAATGTGAATGATAAGCCTGTTAAGAAGAACGTCCCAAAAAGATCTTACGCTAAACGAGTAGGAAGACTAGTTGCAAAACTTAGACTTTACACTACTGACAGGAACCAAAGCGTTTACTTTAGGGATGATATTTGGAAACCCACAGGTAGAACTTTCACACTCCAGAATGGAACAATGAGTGATAAACCAGACTTCCCTGTAGAAAACCTCTCTGAGTGTGCTCAGGATTTTACCTCTAACCCAAAGGAACCTAAATCCAAACGGTTTCCACAATATTCTTTTTCTGTAACTGGCAGGTTATCGAAATTTGTCTTTGGATCGTCGACTCGGGTTGCTCCAAGCACATGACCGGGAATCTGAAGCTGCTGATCAATTTCGTCTGGAAATTCATGGGAACCGTACGTTTCGGAAATGATCATGTAGCAGCTATCATGGGTTATGGAGATCTACCTTTTGGAAATTATTTGATCACTCGGGTTTACTATGTCGAAGGGTTGGGACACAATTTGTTTTCAGTCGGGCAGTTCTGTGATGCAGATTTAGAGGTTGCTTTTAGGAAAAATGCTTGCTTCGTTAGAAACTTGGATGTCACTGATCTCTTAGCTGGGAATCGTGATACAAACTTGTATGCTATCGACATCAATCAAATGGCCTCTTCATCACCAATATGTCTTATGACACGAGCATCTGGAACACAGTCCTGGTTGTGGCACAGACGGTTATCCCATCTCAATTTTGACACCATCAACAATCTTGCCAAAGACAACATCGTCAACGGACTTCCAAAATTCAAATACACCAAGGATCGCCTATGTCCATCATGCGAACAAGGAAAAAGCAAAAGAGCATCATATAAAACCAAAACCGTACCTAGTTCGGAAGCAAGGTTGCATATGTTGCACATGGACTTATGTGGCCCAATGAGAGTTGAAAGCATTAATGGGAAAAAGTATATTCTTGTTATCGTCGATGATTATTCAAGATATACATGGGTTAAGTTTCTGAGATCAAAAGACGAAGCACCAGGCATCATCATCACCTTTTTGAAACGTATTCAAGTACTTCTTCAAACTCCAGTAAGGGTTGTAAGAACAGAAAACGGCACTGAATTCACTAATCAGGAGTTAAGAACTTTCTTTGAAGATGTTGGAATTACTCATCAGACATCAGTTGTTAGAACTCCACAGCAGAATGGGGTAGTTGAAAGAAGAAATAGAACTCTTGTGGAAGCTGCTCGCACAATGCTAATATATTCTAGTGCACCGTTATTTCTTTGGGCTGATGTTGTTGCCACTGCTTGTTTCACTCAGAACCGATCCCTCATCCATCCAAGATTCAATAAAACCCCATATGAGATTGTGAACAACAGAAAACCAGATATCTCTTACTTTCACGTGTTTGGCGCTTTGTGCTATCCTACGAATGACAGAGAAGATCTTGGAAAACTGAAAGCAAAAGGTGATATTGGAATCTTCATTGGATAATCAGATAACTCGAGGGCATTCAGGGTGTATAACAGGAGAACTAGGAGGATCATGGAGACGATGTATGTGAAATTTGATGAACTTTCACATATGGCTTCTGAGAGACTCACTCTAGAACCCGCACTAAACCGACAGACTTCTGGACACATCAGTTCAGGACTCGTACCTCAAAGAGCTCAATCAACTTCATTTGACAATCCTAAAGAAAAAGAATGGGAAAATTTCTTCGAGTTAATGTTCGATGAATACTATGATGGAACTTCGACAAATGCATCAAACCATCATTCCGCTGCACCCGCTCAAAATCATCCTCCACCACCAATAGAAGATGCATCTAGAACGGTCAAAACCAATGCACCTACTCCATCTACATCATCTACATCTACTCAAGTTCTTGCACCCGTTCTACCAGCAGTTGATGAGCAAAACCAAAACCATAACGATGCAACGTTAGATGAAGAATTATTTGAAAACCCGTTTGCTACGGAATCAGCTGAATCTTCTTCAAGCTTACGAGAACCATCTAACTCGCATACGTTTAACCAACGGTATCCTTCTACTCTGAAGTGGACAAAAGACCACCCAATTGAACAAGTTATTGGTGAACCTTCAAGGCCAATTCAGACGAGACGTCAACTTGCCACCGATTGCGACTTATGCATTTACCTTTGCTCAATTAGCAATATCGAGCCAAAGAACATTCGTGAGGCAATGGCAGAACCCGCATGGATAGAAGCAATGCAGGAGGAACTTCTCCAATACCATCTTCATGACTCTTGGTAAATGGTTCCAAGACCAATTGACATTCGCGTCATTGATCTCAAATGGTTATGGAAGAACAAAAGGGATGAAGAGATGACTGTAATTCGCAACAAAGCTCGTCTTGTGGCCAAAGGATACAGACAAGAGGAAGGGATAGACTTTGAAGAGTCATTCGCGTCGGTAGCTAGACTAGAAGCAGTCAGGATATTCCTAGCCTATGCAGCTCACAAAAACATCACGGTTTATCAGATGGACATTAAGACCGCGTTCTTGAATGGAACTCTGAAAGAAGAAGTGTACGTGAGTCAGCCAGAAGGCTTCATAGACATGGAACATCCAGACTATGTCTACAAACTCAAAAAGGCAATCTATGGTTTGAAACAAGCTCCGAGAGCGTGGTATGACGAACTGTCCTCTTTCCTTATCCAAAACAATTTCACCAAAGGAACAGTTGATCCTACCTTGTTTACACAAAAATGCAAAAACGACATTTTGATTGTTCAGATTTACGTGGACGACATCATCTTTGGGTCCACTAATCCGAATCTTTCAAAACATTTTGAAAATCTCATGAAAAGCAAATTTGAAATGTCCATGATGGGGGAACTAAAATTCTTTCTTGGTTTACAAATACATCAGTCCCCTCGTGGAATTTTTATAAATCAAGCTAAATATACAACTGAGATTTTGAAAAATCATGGTATGGACAATTGTGATTCGGTCGGAACACCAATGGTAACTTCACCAAAAATTGGAGCCGATTTGTTTGGGAAACCTATTGATCCGAAGAAATATCGGAGCATGATTGGTTCTCTCATGTACCTCACTGCTAGTCGACCAGATATTCATTTTGTTGTTTGCTTATTAGCACGGTTTCAGGCTAAGCCTACCGAACTGCACCTCAAAGAGGTTAAACGGATCTTTTGGTACCTGAAGACATCCATTCACATGGGACTTTGGTATCCGAAGGAATCCAGATTTGATCTAATTGCCTTTTCAGATGCGGACCACGCAGGTGATCAAGTTACAGCAAAAAGTACATCCGGAGGAGCACAATTTTTGGGTGAAAAGTTAGTAAGCTGGTCTTCAAAGAAACAAGATTGCACTGCACTTTCAACCGCTGAAGCTGAGTATGTGTCTCTATCTGCGTGTTGTGCTCAAGTTCTATGGATGAGAACACAACTCATAGATTATGGCTTTACTTTCGATAAAATACCTATGTATTGTGACTCGAAAAGTGCCATAGCCATATCATGCAATCCTGTTCATCACTCAAAGACTAAGCATATCAGAGTCCGCTATCACTTCATCAAAGAGTACGTCGAAAATGGTACTGTTGAATTATTCTTCGTGAAGACTGATTACCAACTCGCCGATCTATTAACTAAAGCCCTTCCAAAAGAAAGGTTTGAATATTTAGTTCGACGAATTGGAATGCGAAGCCTAACCCCTGAGGAGTTAGAACGTCTTCTCGAATCTTCTTGAAAATGAATTTCCAAAAAGCTTCGCTGTCAATATTTTTGAAAAACAAAATACAAAATTTGAAAAACCAACAAAAGCAAAATATAAAAATATAAAACTTTCAAAAATTCAAAAACAATAGAAAATCAAAAATCCAAAAATATTCTTCTAGGTTGAAGCATTATTTTGGAGAGGACATTCCAGTTGTGGTTGTCCCGGATCTACAAACTTTCCCCATGAACAAATGAATGCGGGGATCGAGTCAAGCTAGCGACTCGGGAATCAAAAACAGTAGCACACTATATGGGTTTTCACCCGTATTTCTTTCTTCTTTCTACTTTCTACCACCCTAGTGTGGGGGAGTTGCCCCCCGCTGTTGTACATAAGTTTTCTTAAAAAAAAAAAAAAAAAAAAAAAAAATCAAATAATGGCCGTAGTATTTCCCTTTTACGTTCTATGTTTCGGCATAACCGCCGGTACTTTGAATATTGTGGGCAATATTCATTTCTAGTGTGGGGGGGGGGGGGGGGGGTAATTCTCACGAATTTTATCATGTAATTATACCACCCTATTCCCCCATTTTTGGCCAAAATTTTTTTTGGAGTAAGTGTGTTGCACTTACTCAGCTTATGGTTATCACTCCGCCATGTCTAAAAAACAAAAGGATTGGCTAATCCAGGAGCAAACGGCTCTTGGTAAAGATATCTCAAATCCGTTGACGACTTGCAATTTGCCCAAAATTGTATGGTGTTCAGCTCACCATATCTTTAATTAGTGAAGAGTTGGCTAGCCCGCAAGTTTATGGCTTGTGGTAAAGGCAGTTGGAAAACCATAATTGGTAATCGACTCACCAAAGATATTTTATCTAAGAGTTGGCTAGTCCAGAAGCAAACGGCTTCTGGTAAAGACAAATCAAAACCGTTGAAAGCTGGTGGTTTGCTCAAAATCATTTGGTTATCATTTTACCAAGGTTCTTACTTGAACTGAAACAATTGGCTACTCCAGAAGTAATGGCTTTTGGTAAAGAGATTCAAATCCATTAAGTTTTCTCAAAAGATTGCTAGGGACTAGCAATAGTTTAGTGTGGGGGATTGATGAGTGTCTAAATACTCATCATTTTTGTTCCTTCTACACTGCAAAAACAGTCAAAAACACTCTGAAAAGTCTCAAAAAGACAGAAAAAATATTTAGACTGTATTTTATGCAATAATTGTCAAAATCTAGTCCCTGGTTATTCGAAACATGTAATTTTTCATAAAAGGCCCTCAGGGATTTTCAAGTTGTCAAAATTACCCTTATGAAGTCTAGTTTTGCAAAATGACAACTTGAGTCCTTGGAATTTTAAAGATTGACAGAAATTACCCCGGGACATTTTTAATTTGAAAATTATTATTTTTGGTCCTTGGAAAAATTAAACTTGTCATAATTGGTCCCTATGATGAATATTGGATAATTACAGTTTCGGTCCCTCGGTTTTTGTGGAATTGCAGTTATGGTCCTTGTGATTAAAATACCAAACCCTTTTCCCCTTGAACCCCCACTACCACTTGACCTCCCTTCCTTTTGACCCCCTCCACAATCAGTAATAAAAACGACCCACACCCCCTTTTTCCCTCCTCCTTCCTTTCTCTCTAACCCAGAAACTCTCACCCTATTATCCAGAAACCCATCCCCAAGAACACTCAACCTCACCCTTAATCCCTTTTATCCAGTCCACCCCAAATCCCAAACCCACTCACTCATCCTCTCCTTCTCCCAAGATGTCCAAGTCATCAATCTTGGCTACAAGAAACCCCACCAATGGCTCAGATTGCTTCTAAATGGTACCTACTTATTCAATGGTGAAGATTGGATGGGAGAAAGCACACATGTGGAGCTTGACTGATTTCACTCACAAAACAAACACAAACAAGTGAAGACTTGAAGAGAGTGAAGACCATGAAGCCCTAGATAATTGTAGTATAAAAGCTCCTTTGTAGCCAAGTTATAAGGCACCCTTTATTTTAGTTTTAAAACTTACTTTTTCTATTTTTCAGTTGTAATGAATTTTTTTTAGTTAATGAAAAGTACCTTTTTATCTGTTACAGCTTTATTTTATAAACAGTCAAGTGCTTATCTAGTGGTTATTGAGATTTCCAAAGAGGTGTTAGTTAAGTTGCAATTTAGTTTTTATCAAAAGAATTCCTAAGTTCTAGATTTAAATCTGTTTTAAGATTGAAAACACTCCTTAAGAAGTGTTTGGGTCAAAAGGGTTAACTGGTCTGAATCCATTTTTTTTGCCTGTTTGACTTACTGAGTCAAACTCACTTAAGTTATTTTAGCTCAGTCACAAGGAATTTGGAAATGGTTACATGAGTTTGGTAAAAGTTTAGAGATAAAAAATCGTTTTTTTTGCTGTCTCTCTAAAACTGCACAGGACAGCAGTTTGCTGCTGATCTTGTGCCTCTTTATCAACTTATTTGATCTTCAAAAGTTGAAATTTCTGTTTCTCCCAAATATTTGCAACCCCAACCAACTTTAGTTTCAGTTTCATGTATTAAACTTACCTCTAGCTTAGTTAAAATTAAGGGTAAAAACTGCCCTTTGCAACGATTTCTAAAACCTGCATCAGCAAAAGAGGGGTCAAATCAGTCAGATCTCAGCTTATTTTCAAGCTGTAAAAAGCTTTTTGTTGGCCCCTAAATTAGTTTTGCTAACTCTCTACTGTACTAACTTTAATTTTGAAGCTTGTCTTTGGTTTGGAGGTTTGACTCTTAGCTTAAAAATAAGCTCCAACAGGTCCTCAGGTTGTTCTGAGCCTGCAGTCTGCAAGTTCAACAACAGGTCCTATATTTTTTTAATCTCATTTAGCTAAATGATAGTGTAGCTTAGCTTATTTAGATGCCTTAAGTGCTTATTAATTGAACTAGGTTAGATCAGTTCATCCCCAGCGTATAAGTGCTTATTGGTAAATTCTTATTGCTTATTTGTCCAATTTAGCTTAAGGTTCCCTAGTGTAGCTTAGTTAGCAAACTGCTTATTTTTCCCTAGTTCTGTTACAGTAGCTTATTGTAGTTTCTAATTCATGTGATAGCCTAGTTCTCATCCTAAAGTCCTAAACTGCTTATTTGCTTATTTGTGTATAGGCTGTGGTGATTTGGTGATTGGTTTTGCTTTATTGGCCAACTGTTTGGAATAAGCAGTCATAACTGCTTATTCTAAACTTTTCACACAAAAAGTTTTTACAAAATTTCCTTATTTTGATCTCACAAAGTAGTTGCAAAAGAAAAATCAAAAAAAAAAATAATAATAAAAGAACAAAAAGGTGGGAGGCAGGCTCGAATCTTGAGCACATTTTCAAGATTGTTCAAAAAGATTTTTCAAAATCTTTCAAAATATTTCGTGCTCAAGATAACTCCCTCTAAAACCCTTTAATTGATTATGCTTTATTAAAGGGGGAGTATAAAACAAAATGTTCCAAATTCATGCTTAAATCATATCCGTTTGTCTCCCTAAAAGATTCTAAAATGTTTTTTAATCCGTGGATATCAAAAATATCACGATTATGCTATTTTTGAGGGGGAGGAGACGTGATTAAAATGTGATCAAAATCGTTGTTTGAATCTCAAAATGAGCTCGACTCAGTTGAAACCAATGAATTGACGAGCAATCATGTACCATCTCGAGAAACTTTCTATGGACTTGACCAGGACGGGTAATAATTTCAAGCTAGTTCTCTAGTGATGTAAACGTGTCTCGAATCGGTCTTGTTCATTTAAAGTCGATCAATTCAAAAAGTGCAAACTCTACCCTCTATGTGCAGATTTCTGTCAAAACATATAAGCACATGTGAAGGGGGAGTGTTTCTAAAAATATAAAACTCTCAGAATGTTTCAAACATGTTTTCTATCATAAACACTTTGAGAGATTTTCAAGGAAAAAGGTTTTATGGCAACAATAGGACAGTCATGGAGTTATAAGGTGACTAAGGATAGGAAATTCGTCCTATGATCCGCCAGAGCCGGAGGGATCTACCCAAGGACATCACAAATAGTTAGTATTAGAAGTCCTTAGGAATGATTGAAAAAATGAGTAATGTGAGAAAGGAGAAAGAAGGGGTTGAAGAATTAAAAAGAAAAGTAAAAGAAAGGGTGAAAAGAAATAGCCCTCCATATTCAACCTTAGGGCAGAAAACGGGTTCAATACATATGCTACTGGTTGTCACTAGATGACACTGGTATTGAAGACAAAGACGTCATGGACCCAGTGACGCACTGCACTAAACCTCCTTGCCACTCAATTCCTCTTAAAAGGATATGTTTCATTCTCACTGGGAACCCTGCATAATCTATTGACCTTCTCTTAGAGTTGGTTGGTATTGAAGAAGGAGACCCTCTCCCTAGTCTCCGCTCAGGAAAACCAAAATGCACTAATTGAGTCTAGAGCCACGAGATTCATCAAAAGATCTCATAGGAACACTTGACATGACATCGCTTGTTGTTCATCTATAAGGGCACAAGTGATATATTCTAGAGTCCTACGCAGATCTTAGCAATCTGCCAGAACATTTATGAGAAGTTTCACAATTGTGATCTTCAATGATTGAATGGAAACTCCTGCCAGGGTCAACATCAAGCAGCCCTGACAGCAGGTCACTTCGGTAACTCCCCGTGGATTACGCTTAGTGTGTCTCAAACGGTCTACAGTCGTGGGGTGATGCTTCGGTGTACTTCAGCGACTCATCTGAACTGTAGATGTACTTCGGTATATTGCGTTATCTCACTTGTGGGACTCCAGTTCAGGAACGGCCTCTGTGAGAATTAGAGATGTGTTTTCACACTATGCTGTTAACACCCTCAAAATTCAAACTTGTAAGTGCCGGAATCCGCTTATTACTAACCTGTTTTATGTTTTCTTCTTATGGAAGCTCCGGAGCGGATGGATCGTGCAGACTCGCCACATGCTCATACCAACAACACATGAAAGTTCTCATCAAAATCAAAGACAATTCAAAGTTAAAGATGATTCTTCGTCTATGTCAAAGAATTTACAAAGTGTAAAGACTTGAGAACTTCATCATTGGAAACTCAAAGTCAAATAGAAGTGTGAGCATGGTGGAGAAAGACGTGGAGATACCTAACCAACGAAGTTGACAACGGCGGACAACCACATTATCTGATCACAAAGCATGAAGGAACAAAGAATCAAGACTATTCTATATCTACACGCAAAGTTCTTGCTCGAGAAAAGTAAAGACCTAATCAAGTGGAGCATCATTTGAATGACCACCCCTTAGGGGGAGATTGTTAGCCTTAATAGTTTTATTAGAAGTGATGGTCATTCACGTTTAGGAACTTTGTAACGTGTGTTAGATATCGTGATAGATAGTCAACGGGCTCGTGGACTGGGCTAAGCTAATTGGTTAAATGTTAAGGTATGCTAAGCCGTGTATAAGCTTAAGCATCCCAAGCCCAATCCAAGTCCACGAAAAGCCCATGGAAAGCCTTTAGGGCAACAAACCTCTTGTACTATAAATACCCCTCAAATGGTCATTTGAGGGGTGTGCTTGAAAGTGTGTGTGTGTGTATTTTTCCTTTGGAATATACAACTTTATTGTGTTTATCTTTTATCTCACATACACGAATATAACATCAAGTCACCATCTTTCTCATCTTATTTCTAAGCTTTGTTTGTGTTTGTGTTTCACGTTTTATATGCGTAACTTGGGTTACGTGTGTTGGGTTTGCTTGGTAAAGTGATAAGGTTGATATTTGTAAGGTCCTACATGTGATAAACCGATTAATTTACTACTACTTTATGAAACAACAAACATTTGCAATAGCAAGTTATAAACTATATTACAAATCTTTCCGGCAAGTTATATTACGGTCTTATAAGCTATTTTACCCTTTTAATGAGCTGTTTTAGCCACTGTCCGATTTAAAACCATAAAGCTTGGTACTCTTACCTCACAAACTATTCGCCTTTACTTTATTGACTATTTTATTACCACCCTATAAACCATCTTGATATTAATTGAACTACGAAATCTTCTACTATTTGACAAACAATATAGTACTTTCTTATAAGCCATTTTACAAATTATTACACGAGTTATTTTATAAACTGAATTATGTCTTACCAAAATATTTCACTACCATTGATAAACCGTTTTCTATTACTTTATAAGCCGTTTTAAAAATCATCCTACCAAGTTGTTGCTTTAATACTGAAACACAAACTACGATTTATCATGACAAAAGTATTTTCTTCTTACTCAATAAAGTGGTTCTACAAACATTTTTATAAACCTTACTGCAACTTCCTTATAAACTATTTACTCCTTTTGAAAAACTTTAAAGGATAACCGATATTTACTTTTGAAAATAAACCAAATTTTCGGAGTAAAAATAAGCGCCTTGATTTAAAAACAATCAATAATAAACATTTAATGGGAAATGCTTGGAAACAAAGCTAACTCATCATTTGAAGCTAAGGTATTTGAAACTATTTGAAATTGCGAAACGACTTTTGAATTCACATAAAAACCTCCAACTTGGGACCGATTCTATGTTGTCGCCTAAAACCTTATTTAACACGTCTTCATCACAAGAGCTGAAACTCAGCAATTTTCTTTACATACATTAAGATCTCTTTAAAATTTTAAAGACTCTATATTTTTCTTATATACCGTTCAAATTCGAGAATCATAACCTTAACAACTGAATCCTGCCAATAAACGTTTAAAACTTATTGAAACATACGTACCCAACCACATCTTCTTCTAAGACATTTTCACCTTCGAAGATTTTTTTTCTTTAGAATGCATTTTTATCAACGATAAAACTTGTGGTAGCATTTTTCTGAAAACACTTATTCTTACGAGTTAGAATTTTATGGTCAAACTTTATCAAAACTTCTTATGCTAAGAAATATCAAACATCGATCTTTACGAAATGGTTTTATTTGCATCACGTGTAAAAACCGGTTTTATAGAATCCATTCGAGGATGCAAATCTCTTATCCAATTTTTCATCTCAAATAAATTGTGCCTCTTGAAATATTCTTTTTACTCGAATAAATTTATCCACATCACGTTTGCGAACAAAACTAGAAAATTTCAAAAATTTCCCCTTTATCACATAAGCGACTAACACTAACTTAACCTCGAGGACGAGGTTCCCATAAGGGGTAGGTACTGTAACCCCCCATAAATTTCCTAGTCATTATGCACCTGTAAAGAACGAAGTAATCGTTTATTAAGGATTTAGTTAAATCATCTTAAGCATTTCACGTAACGAATACGTAAAAATTTGTAAAAATACGAATTTAATAAAAATATATTCAAATTCGTGTCGGACCTCGGAACTCATTGGACTTTATGCCACCTCGTGACTCAACCCGACTCGTTAATGGGCCTTACAATCGGATCAAGCCCACGCCTATATTTATTTGGGCCTCGCTAAGCTAATCTAAGCCCAACACGTTTGAAAACTATTTCGGGCCTAACCTTGGTTCACGACTAAACATAGGAGCCCAACTCTTTCATATTTTCTTTGCCTTGGGCCTCGTCCATCACCCCTAGCCCATGATCATGTATTAGAAATCTTGTAACTAAGTTTTTGTGTTTTCTTTCCTTGTAACCGGACATGGGACGAGATCAAAATAGCCAAGACAAAACCAATCTTAACTTGAGACACATTGGTCTCATACTTTGCGTATGGAGGCAAAAGAAGAGACAAAACATTTCACTTAGCCAACCTAAATCAATATTATATTCACTCTAGGGCCATTTGACCAACATTGACTCCATTAACCATTAGATATTGTGTTTAGAGTGATATGACTACCCAAGAGCATGCCCTAAGTGATGCTACATTTATACACGCCTAGGAACATTTCAAGAATCATGGCCAAGTTCAAAGTAGCATGTGTCTAATAATGTTAGGATTAGGAGAGCTAGGAAATAAAAATAATGGAAAAGCCATGCTTGTGTTTCTTTAAAATCACACGAACAGCACACACACCCTTCACTTAAGCTCATACAAACTCACAAACATATCCCAACTCTCACACATCTACTCTCACTACCACATAGAAACCATCCACTGTGGAGGCTAGTCAAAGCGAAGAAAAGGAAAAGCGAAAGGATTTCGGGGTAATAACGTTAGAAGAAAAGGGAACTAGGAGACTTGGGTAAAATAAGCAAACGGGTAACACTTTAAGGAGAACACGGGGTAAAGTTTGAAACATCATTTCATCGATCATCACCACTCATACGAGTGCTTGTAAGTCATCCTTACCTCCATTTATTTCATAGACTTCTCGTTTACACTTTAGATATCACACGTGGAATAAGTTAACCGCACCCTTTCACATTAGCTATATAAGACTCATGCTAAGGTTAATATGAAATGTAAGCTATGGCTTCTTGGGAAGAAAGGGAAACAACAACTAAAGCAAACCATGCATGTATCACGACCAAAGTAGCATGTGTACTAAAATTTATAACACAGAAACTTCACTTTAAATAGCGTAACGTGTAGGAAATGAACATAAGTATCTCTAGCTCAGTTGGTTAGCATGCGAGGTTTTTAGGCAAAAGGTCCCTGGTTCGAAACCCTCTCATGGCAGTTTTCATTCTTCTTTTTATTTTGCAACTATCACTGATTGACAAAACACACCCCTCCACTTCAAGAAACCTTATAATAGTTATAAAAGTATAAAAATCCAACTTTTAGAGATAGTTTGCAAAAACAGTTTTTATGAGGGACTAAAAGCGAAAAATCTGGAAAATTTAAGCATGAGATAATTATGGGTACAAAGTGTCATTTTCTAAAAGTGTAGGGACTAAACTTGTACTTTTTGTAACTCGAGGGTAAAAAGTGTAAATTTGGGAAAAGTTTAGCAAAACTTATGATTTCATAATAGCCTCGTAAAAATGAGTATTTTTTATCACATGAGCGTAATATTTTCGAATAATGATAACTTATTTCATGTATAAATATATATGTAAATATATACTTATTAGAAAATAACTAACTATATGTAAAAATATACTTATTTCGATAAAACACTCAGGGAATCTAAATACGTTAAAATACCCAACGAATTTACTAAGATCACAACGGGGGAACATTTCACTTATGTGTAAGTGAGGATCATTAATTAAGACAATGTAGCACGTAAATTAACTTAAAACATTAAGCACGCACGCACACTATTGGATTGG
This sequence comes from Chrysanthemum seticuspe, assembly GCA_019973895.1. NCBI lineage: Eukaryota > Viridiplantae > Streptophyta > Magnoliopsida > Asterales > Asteraceae > Chrysanthemum > Chrysanthemum seticuspe. The sequence goes on along the minus strand of BPTQ01000002.1, from coordinate 122,648,597 downwards.
ACAATCCAATGATCTATTGAATAAGAATATTCAATGCTCTATTATTTTGGTCGCGAACCAAAATGCTCATTTACTGAGACTCGCCATCTCACCATTTTAGGTTTCGAGTTGGAACCACCGCTACATTGTGCTTGATCTATTTGTGCGTGTGCATTATCATCAAGGTGAGTTCATAGCCCCACTTTTACTCTTTTAACTGTTTTATAAACTCCTTGGGGGAGAATACATGCTACTACTGCTTTTATGATCACAATTGCTTGAAAACTGTTTGCCGTACTCTTGATATTATGACTCTGCCTAAGTTGCCAGCCAAAAGTCCCCTACATCATGAACCATTAATCACTTGCGAGTGAACGCAAATATCGTGGATAGTACTATGGGAACTGACGACCCCGACTCGGTTATCGGAAATAACCGGGGCGCACTATATTTGGTATCTCTATGTAATTGGCTATTACATCTCAGAGGGGCAATTTTATTTACTTACACCGGTAATTAGGTGTATGCAGTTAGTTTGGTGTCATGAGCTTAGTGCAATAATATCAACTTTCTTTTATGGGCGTATAACAACGTAGCCCATGGCTTCTTTTAAACTTGAAAATCTTGTGATCAACTGCTTTATTACTAAACCTATGAATTCACTCAACCATTGTGTTGACTTTTTAGCATGTATTTTCAGGATGAAAAGGCGATAGCTAACTCTGGAGGCGCTTGGGCATTGGCATGACATGGTCATAGATGACTCTGATTTACGTATGGGGACCACATTTTATTAATGGGCCATTTTCCGCAACAATTCAACTTTTGTAAACTTTGTTTTACTACAATAAATGAAGTATTTTACGAAAAAGCTATTATTTTTCACTTGTGTTATGATCCAACTGAGTAGCATCCCAAAAACTTTTTCTTCCGCTGCAAACCATTTTTGGGGGTGTTACATCAAGACCCATAAGAAATTGCATTAACTTGATTAGCTGATTATGTTTTTCAAAATGTTTTGCAGCCTCACAAGTGCAGGGAGGCAAGCTGATCATACAATCAAATTGTTTCCATAAAGAGTTAAGGTTGTTATAATAATCAGCAAGAGAGGAACCAATTTGACTAAGAGAGTTTATATTTTTATGCAAATTAAAGATAGCTGAACCATCAACCTTATCATAGGTATCTTTAAGATCATTCCACATTTCATAAGCAGTTTTAGCATATATAGCATCAGCAAATAGTTCAGGGCTGAGAGAATTAAGAATCCAAGTAACCACAACAGAGTTACAAGTATCCCATTGATTAGCAAGACTAGGGTTCGAATCATCTCTTATGCAAGTACCATCAATAAACCCTAACTTATTATGGTTCCTTAAAGCAAAAGGCATGGCCATATTCCATATTTTATAATTTTCAGTTCCAGTGAGTTTAATAGAAATAATGGGAGTACCATTGGTATTGTTAGGGTGTAAATACAAAGCATCACCAAAGGATAAGCTTTTCTCAGTGGAAGAGCCACCAATATTATCATCACCAATAGCCATAATTCAAGCAATAAGACAGACAGATATAATAAGACAGACAAAGATAATAATAAGACCAAATAGACAGATAAATAAGACTATGAATTTAAGAAACAACAAGCACCAAGCCTGTGGACTAGGGTAAACTAGAGCAGGTATTCATACCACTCAGAGGTGGCAGATCAAGATGTTAGTCTACCCGTTTGCACCCACAAAAACTTGAGTACTGTATGTTTGAAGAAGAGATAAGACTTAGACTTACAGAGAAATATGCAGCGGAAGAACAGATCACAATTACCCTAGATTCACTTAGTCTAGGGCTAATTGTAAGTGGAAGATAACCAGTGATTACGCCAGTAGCAATAACCCCAAACCACCAATTCGTTGCCGAAGAGAATCAATGAGCCTGAAGCTCTGATACCATGTACGAAAGTATAGGCAACACAAGATGAACAATAGAACCTTTATTCAGATCTAAGCAGCAATAGTCAGCTTAGATTAAGTTTACAATAGTATCCAAATGTTACAAGATTAGATTAAAGTCAATGAGACAATAATCATGTAAATGTAAAGACAAGACAAGATCAATGAAATGATCAGAAGGAAGAGTAGAGAGAGACACAAAAGACTGCACACTCAAGTGTGTGTTACCCTAGATTAAGGGACTTATTAAATAGGAGATTAAGTTACACTAAGACCCCTCTAACGGCTATAAATGACTCATCAGCAGAAATGAGAAAGCTTCAGCAGAAACGAGCTTCTTGGAACTTTAAACCTTTTATTCTTTGTCCATGATTAACCCCTGTAGAAACTCTGCAATGAACATAACTTGAAAGCCATTAGGAATTGATAGAATGATATGTTTCCCACAGATTGATACTCCAAAATTTAACAATAACATTAATACATCGACATGCTTGTATCAGTTTAGTACGATACTGTTTCATGTACAAGGAGTTTTGGTGGCGTACTTTGGTTTCCTTAATCAGGTGTATGCTGGTCTAGATATATTGTAAACTTCCTAATTGATGGAAAATTATTGGTTTATAGTTACGAAGGTTGTTAAAGCTTTATGAGAGGCAGAAGAGAGATTCTTATTCAATATGCCCCACTAGATGGAAAATTGTGATTTGTTTTTGTATGACAATTGATAGGTTGATATTGTTTGATCTAGTAGATTCAAATGCATTTTTTCCTGTGGTGTTGTTAGTATTTGAGAAATTGTTCGTTACTTCGTTGTAGTTCAATAAAGTGGGGCAAGTCTGCTAATAATTGTGTTGTGAAATTGCTTTTCCTGTCTTTTTCAATAGTCCGAGCGATTTATATCATTCCCTTTGAAAATGACACAAACAGTGGCGGAGCTTGACCGTCTTTGGGGGTCAAAAATTTACGAGAAAAAAATGTACAGTAACAACCTATAAAAGACGCTAGTAACATTATTACTTTTTACACAAAAGTGCCAGCTGACAATCATTTTTTGAGCTCTTGAAAGCTTAATAGATTCATGTCTACCCAAATTGTTATAAATAAAATTAGTTTCTACTAGGAGGAAAATAATCAAATAGGAAGAGTTTTTGAATTAAAATTTGCTTTTAAAATTGACTTCACGTCTTGTTATCGGTAGTTACCACAATTTTAGGAGCCCATCACATAAACTTTGATACTTAAACTCCTATATCCATAAAACTCGCTAATTGTAACCCAAATTTTAGTGGGGGCCAGCACCCCTTCCAGCCCTATATATCCTCCGCCATTGGACACGAACTCTTAAATTATTGCTAGAAGTATAAGAAAAATATGGTTTTTGTCCTTCAAAAAGAAAACAAGTTATATCTAAAAATTAGACAATTAGTTAAATCTAGTCTTATATATGAAATCAGAAATAGAGTTTGAGAAAAACACTTCAATCTTCATCCTAGCTGTCATATTATCTTATGATCGGTGTTTGTATGTTACTCCATCCGTCTCAATTTAAGTGTTCATAAACAAATTTTATGTAATATATATTATGTGTAATAGCAAATTATCAATTTTACCAGTGTATTTGATAAATCAATTAAATGCAAATTGCGTAAGATGTAAAGTATTTGTTAGCCTCGCTAAAGTGAAGTCATTACGGGAATTGCATTAGTTTCTTCTTTTACTCATTCACAATGACTAGTTTAGTCATTTTGCTAAGTTAGGTTTGTCTTAGTATAAATACACCTCCTAGTCCCAACTAAGGGCAGGAAGTTCACATTTGTAATAAAGGTGTGTGTGGTTTCTTCTTCTTCTTTCTAGAAACACACACATCTTCCCTTTCTTCTATCTAATACAATACCATGTCTTATTCATTCTTTGAGCTTCCCCGACCCCCCGAACCAAATGAATCTCATATGTTTTAACGGTCCTACAATTGGTATAAAGAGCCAGGTTGTGTATTTTTTAGATTTGCGTGGTTTGAATATTTTTTTTAAACTGATTTTCACCGATTTTTTTGTTTTGGAAAATTTTTTACTAACTTTTGTGTTAACAGTTTATTCAGATTACTTGTATCAATTTGGTCAAAAAAAAGTCAACAACTTTATTTGCTGTTTTCAGTTTCTGTTTCTTGTGTCTCAATAGTCCAAATCAGTTTCTTGTTAACTTACGTTTTTTGACTTGTTTTTTGTCCACCTCATCTGGTCAAGATTCTTGGTCAAAAGGTAAAAAGAGCAATCTTTTAATGCGGTTTTTTTTGGTTTCATGAAGCTGAACAGATTTATGGTCGGAAAAGTCGCCGGAAAAAAGTCAATGAAGGTCAAAACCCTACTTTTACGCCTAAGGACTCATCTACAATCTGTTTACGAGTAACTTGGAAAGTTACTCGTATGGAACCATGCTTAAGAGTAAGCTTACGCGTAAGATTTATCTTACGAGTAAGATTTTTACGCATAAGCTTCTTTAGACTAAGTCTTACGCGTAACGGTTTACGCGTAAGGACTGTTTACGCCTAAGACTTATGCGTAAGTCTTCAAAAAATCTTAAGCGTAAGTCTAGAGTACTTCATACGCATAAATATTTCTCAACTGTTTACGCCTAAGAGTTTTTTCGTCCAAGTTGTTTACGACTAAACACATAAATGTAGAAGAAGAAAAGACTTTGATGTTGACCACATAACCAAATACCATTTATACTCTCGACTTCAGTTTTATCACATCATTAGTCCAGTTCAAAGAAAGAAAAAAAATCAAACCGAGACTGTTGATGAGACGAAGATACAACCACAGCCAAAACAAGTCCATACCAAAACCAATCCATAAACCACGAAAATCTACACCATTCTTATCCTAATCTACACCATCTCTTTCACACGACTACAACAACAAATCTATCACATAACAATCATATGACTCGAACTGACAAAGAAAATAATTATAAATCTCAGTTTCATTCTTTCGTAGTATTCAAAGGAATATGAAGACACTTGAAGGTCAAACGAAAGAAAGCAACCATCATCAATCTTATTGAAGCTCAACTTCATGATATATCCGAACACAAAGATAAGGATTATAACAATTATGTTATACCCATTATCTTGGTTCATTCAACATCACACAAAAAAGAAAAAACGGCACATAAAACCTACCCGAGACCCATCAAGGATCTTGAAGGCTGCTAATTCTTGATCTTTGTGATTTATTTCGATAAGACTTAAGTAAAGATGGGTTTGAGATTTGATGTTGTGGTGTTAGTTGTTGAAAGATGATAAGGATCGAATGATGATTGATTGGATGATGAGTTATTGATGGTGATGGTGATGATAATGAGTTATTGAGGAGCGTAGATCTGACCGTTTGAGTGAGAGAAATATGATGGTAGGCGTGTTTTATTTTATGTGTGTTTAGGTTTTGGTAAGTGAGACTAATTAGGGTTATAACTTGTTATATGCTTCTACCAGGTATATGATGGATAAATCATATGGATGGGCTTTTGGTTTAATCTCTTTTGGGCTGCTAGTTACTCCGTATTATTTTGGATTGGGCTATCCAATTTATGAGCGTCAATCGGTATATTGGAATGAGCTTATGGTTTTCTTTGGATCCGAATGCTATATTACTAAATTGGAATGTATCTTTAATACATTGTGCTACCAAAATAAATTTTTTATATACTTCGGCAAAAAGAGTGGTATTTTGGTTCACGCGAATTTTCACGAGGATTTACGTTCACGGCTAAAGTTTTCGATGAATTTCAAATGTGACCGCAGAGATGTCTCTTTATTATTTAATTGGGCTTCAAGTGAAGTTTTTCGGATGAATTTACTTATTTCGTCTTCTTTCTTTCTTCCCTTCCGCGAAGATGACTTGTTTGGGCAAATATAGTGAGTGTGATGAAGACTTGGCTATCTAGTTACTTTTGTGATTCTCTCTCTTTACCCACAAAGTAGCTATCACTTCGGTGTCTCACGTAGTTGAGGATACGTCAAGAGGTTTTGTACATTGGGTAGACCGTTCTTTTTCACAAGGATAGTACAAGCTTAAGTGACCAGTCTGGGAGATTTTACTTCATTCTCAAGTTTGTCATATTGGGCTAACTTCAAATATAGTTACTACAGTCAGTCGTTGAATTTTGATACAGGGGGTTGAAATGAGTTAGACAATTTCTAATGGTATTGTTAATCGACATCTTCTCACAGGCTGATATGATTAATGATAGAGTGCTTCCAGTTAATGCTTCATGTACACAATTATAAGCTGATTCCAATAAATCGTAACCATCAGGGGAGAGAAATGTGTACATCGGGGACGCATAACAAGTTCACGTGATCGGGCTTAATGGTTTATTTAATGATTTTTGTCAGAAATTGGTTGATTCTATATCCTTCTCTCGTCTGTTTCTACGTACTTCTTCCTTATCCACCGTCAGCAATTTTCGGGCAACAAATTCAAGATGATCAGTGCTTCAACTTGTTACTTTGGTGTTATCATTTCATGTGTACATTGTGGGCTGATTTGATATATGAAAGATAACTGGAATGCATTTGGTGAGATGAAGATGTTGATATCTTATTCCCCCTAATGGACAATCTTGAAGAAGGTCGAGTCGACAGTCTTTTCTACATTTTCCGCTGCGTGTTAGAAGACTAAAGACGGTTCTAACTTAATTATCAAAAGACTTATTTGAATTCAGGAAATTCATCAGAAAACTTGTCAGTTTGGGGGAGAGAACTAATTAGGGGAAGTAACGGGCCAGATTTAATCCCTAATTAGATTTGCTCGCATTGTTCTTCTATAAGTAAAGATATAGCAGCTAAGAAGATTCATGAAGTTTGAAGACTGTGAAGACACTCTTGGAGCTGCTGAGCTTATCATTTGTATTTAATTTTGATTATAGGGAAAATTGTAAGCAACTCTCGTATGACATCACTTGAGGAGAGATTGTTAGCCTCGCTAAAGTGAAGTCATTACGGGAATTGCATTAGTTTCTTCTTTTACTCATTCACAAGGACTAGTTTAGTCATTTTGCTAAGTTAGGCTTGTCTTAGTATAAATACACCTCCTAGTCCCAACTAGGAGGGTAGGAAGTTCACATTTGTAATAAAGGTGTGTGTGATTTCTTCTTCTTCTCTCTAGAAACACACACATCTTCCCTTTCTTCTATCTAATACAATACCATGTCTTATTCATTCTTTGAGCTTCCCCAACCACCTGAACCACATGAATCTCATATGTTTTAACGGTCCTACAATATTTAAGGGATAAAACAGGTAAAATCGTTAATTATAACTTTTATTTGCTGCAAGTGGATAATAATTTTGAGACAAACTATAATAGTAAAGTGTAAAATAGAAATAGATTAACAACATCTTGTACAATTTTTGTGTAACAAAAAATTAGACCCGGATATTTTAGCTTATAACCGTAATAATGCATCATAATCATGAGTGGTTGACTACATGACAGTATGACACCACCTTAACGCGCTTTTACTTTATTACGGCTCATCCCTTCAACGCTTGGTGCTCCAACTTTGTAGATGGTTTTGTCATCTGAATGAATGAGTGAAAGTTTAGTTATTGTTTGTGTGTGTGCGTATTGTGAGATATATTTGTATTAATAGTGGATGTTTACGTGGCTGGTTCAATGGTGACTACTACAGGTGTTTGGTAGTTGATATAGTGAAGTAGTAAAAGCTAATGGGTAACTGAGTTGGCGGTAATGTATCTGATCATTGTTATACCTGATCTAAGCAAACCTAAATATACATGATACTACGTATAAATTAAGACTTGACAAGACAAGAAAGTCCAAATCATGCATTCCCATTGGTTCTGTTGTTTATGGCTCTAAAATTGCCCAAAAGGCTTACTGGTTTTAATGGTTTGATTGTGTGGTGATGTGCTCCGGTTGGTGCAAGTTTTAAAAATTTATAATCACGAATTAACCGTATAACCTTTTAACACATACGAGCAAGTATACTCGTCCGCAATAGTAACGTTTTGGTAAGTCGAGATCGTACCAAGGGATTTTTGTTTTGAAATAGATTATATTAAAAAGTTTCTAACAAGAAAGCTTGTCAAGGCTCTCTCGAATAAGTGTTCTAGTGAAAATACGAATCAAGAATAAAAATATATACTTGTGTGAAGTCTCATAATCAACCATAGATAATGTTCATAAAGGTTTGGTGTATACTCTTAGTATGATGCACAAATCATAAGCAAATGATTCCCCAACCATGGTATTTGTTTGTAAAAATCATTCTAAGAACAAAAACATTTAGGTAATCCTTTCGGTCCTTATCCCAATGATTATCCTATAAAAATTCCATTTGTTTGCAACATGTTCTCATTAAATTTGTTCTTACGAATCTTTCGACCCTTCGTGATGAAAACGTTCTAGTCTTGTTTTAATAAGCAAAACATGGTGGATGTCAATCACCATATCCCCATACTAGTTTGTCACAACACTTTTTGGAATAAAACACAAGAGAAATCCTTTCGGTCCTTTTTCTTAAAACATGTTTTATTGACAAATCAATCCAAGACTAGTATTTTTCCAACAAACTCATTTAAACAAGATCATATATACATGCATCACATTTTGAGAACATTATTATGATTAATCACATTCCAACACACAAGTATAACACAAACTACTCCATGAAAACAATCATATCTAAACACAAGTCATAACAAAGTAATTCAAACAATTCAAGAGAATAGATTTCCATAACAAAGTTCATAGAATACCTAATCTTTTGTGATTACAAGAATTAGAAATCGTGGAATGTAGCAACCACGCGCCTCCAATCACCTAGGATCACCGCACAACTCCAAACTACCGAAACAATGGACAAGAATGGTTCCTTCCTTGCTTCTGGACGTTTTCCAGTAATTACCAAGCTTTTGGGTTGAAATAAATGGGTAAGTATGAGTTTTGGTGTAAACTAATACTCTATTTGTTGTGTCACACTTAGTATACAAGTACTAGGTCCTTTAAATAGCCAAAGCACTTGCTTAACTGCCCAAAAAACGTTCTCTCCAAGTTAATATCAAGAAATGATCGGACTCCAATGATTATGGGAAGTTAAGACAACCATAAATGCGAATTGTGTAACTGCAGAGTCAGAAACCGGATCGGTTTCTCTGTCGACCGAATCGGTCACAGCTTTGACCATTAGCCCAGCCGGATCCGGTTGCGGGTTGCGACCGAGCGGCTGGGTTTTGCTCCTTTTGACTTTTTGCTGACTTTTCCATTACGCTTCATTCTATGCTTACGTTGATGATTTCCAAAGCCAAACTTGATCTTTCCTTGCTGTAGATGCTTCGAAATCACTACGCTTCCATATCATTGAGTCCACAAGCTTCCAATCTCAACTTCCTTCCTTTAGTCGCTTCCAAATGTGCATAAAAACTTCATTTCTTCAATATTCGCAATACCTGGCTACATATACATACACAAGACGCATCTTTGCACTTTTGCAACAGTTATGAGTAAATATAGCCGAATATCATGCACAAAACTGACAATAACGCTACTAAAAACATGTTCATTTTAGACGTTATCAAATTCCCCCACACTTAAGCTCTACTCGCCCTCGAGTAGGTCAAACATTTGCAAAGATTGATTTCAATGGTCCATAACACCATGTTTCAGAAAATGTAACAATTACCATAAAAGATAATTATTATTATTTTTTTTTAATATGAGAAAATCTTCTAAAAATGAACCAAACACTTTAGATAACATAACTAGGATACCTCACAAGTGGCTTTAAGATTTCACTCAACACTCATATATTGGTGGGTATATCACTCAATGCCTAGTCATGATCAATGCTTTTTACCATAAGCTTGTACAAGTATCAAAACAAAGAAAATAAATTCATCAAAGAGGTCTTTTATTCGGGTTATAACGATAAGGCTATGGGTTCATAATAGGTATGGATAAGGCATGGGATAGTTTATGAAATTGGTTTAAAATAAAATAAAATCAAGTCCAAACTTCCATGGTGCTAGTCATCATACAAACCACAATCCCGAAAAACGATTATTACTCCTCTTCTCATATCGATCACCAAATATATATATCACGTCTTAGCACATTGGCTAATCGATAACTCAAACATACTTCATCTTCCTTCATCTTCATAATAATATAGCACATTAGCTATAACTTTTATCACATTTTTTTTTTTTTTAACACAACTCCCCCACACTTCGCATAAGCATCACCACAAAAATACAAATAAGAAGTATGCATCCTTCGTCTTTGTCGAAATGGCACACACGAATGGCAAAATGTAACTAACTCATAATCATCAAAAACAATCCAATCATTCCAAACAACTAGCAACAAACCATTAGACTTGATAAGGGTTGGCTAAGGTTTAAAGGTGTAAAATATTTTTATTTTTCTGGATTTATCAAAAACGAAAAGGAATGGCTCAGAAGGTGTAACTAGGGGTATCTAGTGCTAAAAATGAGCACTAACAAAATGGGTCCATGTGGGTGGTTAACTAACCGATGTGGTTAGCTAATATATCATTAGATGTAAAAATGGAAGGCCATTTGGGTTATTCCTAAAATGCCTCTTATCACTTGAAAATATTTAGATCACTCGAAAGTGATTTTAACCATAATGCATAACTAGTACAAGTTCTAGAATCGACATAATCACCGGCACACTCATAGCAAATATAAAACAAAAGATGTTTCATACAAAAAGAAACCTCACAAAAATGTGGGAAAAAGGCTATTATGCATGCTAGAAAATGCTATCGAATCCAAAATGAATTATTTCAGTAATTTGGTTCAAATCTAAAAATTTTCAAAAACCTCATTTTACCATTGAAATCCCAAATTATGTATTTTAATTATCAATAACGTGCGAAAACCATTAGACCATCAAGGGCGAATTTCTTCTAATCACTTGCATCCAAAAGTTATCTAAAAAAAATAAAAATGCGTATCATTTTCCTATTTTCTTCCCTCCCCCATACTTAAGTTTTGCATTGTCCTCAATGTAATGAAAAAATGAACTTCAAAGTAAAGAAAATGGGAAAAAGATAGTTAAAAGATACCACGGAATAAAATATGCAATAAGCACATTGGGTCATTAGCAAGCCTGTGAGTTATCCAACTCGAAATATTTGACCATCAATAAGCTTCCAACATATCCATCCTGCAAACAAAAACTGCAACACGAAATGCACAAAACAAACAAAACTACTAAAAACTAGATAAAACCAAAATATACCAAACATCCTAAAGAAAATCAATCAAAAGATAGAAATAGTTTAAAACACATCATGACCATTGTTTTTGAAACCATAATTCACGAATGACCCATAATCACTCGTCATCCTCGCTCATTTCTTCTCCTTCTTCATCATCAAACTCATCATCATCATCACTTTCGGTTACATAATTTTCTTCTATGATTTCTGAACGAACTCTCCTCTTTTTCTTCTTACCTCCAACTCCTGATGATGATCCTCCAACTTCATAACTTGTTCCTCCAGTTTCAGGCAATCGACCATATGGGGGTATTGGATCAGGAAACGGTGCGTACCCAGGATATGGATACGGATAGGGTCCAGGATAAGAAGTGTAAGGAAAAGGATATGGTGGAACATTTGGTGGATTGTAGGGTGGCAACTCGTAATTGGCTTCTCGAGCCATGTGTTGAAAGATCGGCATCGAATAATCATTGATGTAGTTGTTCCTTAACATCATCGAATCTCTCCACACATCCCTACATTGAATCTCATCTAGATGTTGGTTCCACTCTCCCCATCCTGAATCAAAACTACTGGACGTACCCATTTGCACGTTCTCCATTGGTATATTCCCTTGCTGTTGTGGTGGTTGCTGTTGTGGTCTTGGTTCAATCCATAACCCTACGGTTCCCAATCTCCTATTCAAAGCATTACCAAAACCTTTTGCAGTCCACGTTTCACTATACTTTGGCTCTCCACACTTAGTCAATTCCTCATCAACATAATACCCAAGATTCTTCGCCAATCTTGTCACAAAATGTCCTCCACAAATGTTACTGTTGCTCTTGATTCCCGGGGCTCTCCTAGACAAATATTCGGCAACCTGCCAAATAGCATTACCATCCTTAGTTTCTTCCAGCAACTTCATAATCCATAAGTCCGGTTTCTGACATTTGTCCCTGCTTCCAAATCTATTAAATGGCCCGGTCACAATCAACTTGTGAAGTATCCTCATCAACGGATTCCTGATAGTTGAAGCATTCCTCCTAGCACAAGTAGGATCTCCCACTTGATTCCAATAAGCGGGAATACTAGGGTAATCTTTTTCAAACCTCCGAAGTCTAGAAAAGTGAGTTTCAAATAATCGATGATTTACCTCATGTGGCTCATACAAACCAAGAGCTACACCAAAAGCTGGCAACGTGTAAGCAGGATCCCTACCACAAAGTCTAAACCAAATACAAATCTCCGACATCAAATTCCGAACATCTACTTTTCTTTCAAAATACATGGTTGAAAAGAATTCCATACACCATTCTCGGTAGACTTCTTCATTAACACTGAATGCTCTTTCCCATGACAAATCATTGAACGAATCTCCATCCCCTGGATATACATAAGACGTTCGCATCATCCTTCTTAACTCATCTTCACACTCACATTCGTTAAATAAATCCCAATCAATCACCCTTGGAACTAAACATTTCCTATGTTGTAACTTCGACAATCTTTCTCGAAAAGCATGTTTCTCTCCATCGGTGAGATTTTTGAATTTTAAATTAGCATTTGCTTCCTTCTTCACACTATACTTAACCTTCTTCTTCTCGTTCCTTTCACAAAACTTCGTAACAAGCGGGTTAATTGGAATTTCCTCCCCACTCGAGCTTCCTATAATAATTCTCTGTAGAAATCACAAAAATAAGATCATATAAGAGTGTTAGAACAAACAAAAAGGTTAGAGAACCCTCTAATAGATATTTCCAAATTTCACAAAAAATATTCTCAGAAACCGCAACCGGATTCGGTTGGATCACCAACCGAATCGGTTTCCTACTGACATCAGGCAACAACCGTTCGGTTGCCATGCGCAACCGAATCGGTTGTGCAGACTGCATAAGGTATTTCACCTTCAAATCCTTAACATCTCGAATTTCTAACGCTCAAACCACTCTTAGATCGCATTCTATCATCCTCAATGATTTCCCACATCCTAGAATTATTCTATCTTGCTTCCAAATCATCAAACATCTAACATCTAAGAACTCATCTCATCATTCTTAAAAATCATTAGTTCTAATAGTGTAGCATCCATCAAAATGAATCACTAATTGTAATTTATCTCTTCCATAAGCATAACCCAATTAATTCCGAAAAATCTTATCATCTAAAATCCATTCTATGGTGAATCAATCAATCATTCTCTTGTTGTAATGCACTCCTATATCAATTACTCACTCAATCCTAAAATATTACCACTTAATTCGAATTATAACAAAAACCCCCAAATTGGTGACCTAAAATCCAATTCGAATCAAATGTTCTAAATAAAACCTTAATTGAGTAAATTGAATGTAATTGCTTACTTGCTTGGGTGCCATGATGTTATCCTACAATTCAAAACAACTTCCAATCTGCTCTCTTGGATGAATTTTTGCAAAACCCACCTGGAAAATTAGTGTGTGTGTGTGTTTTTGGAAAAATGAATTTTTTATATTTTGGTGCAACCGGTTCAGTCAAGGACACAACCGATTCGGTATGCTTTTTGCCAAATTTGCTTTTTTACTTGTTTTAACATGTTACTTAGGCATTTACCCTCCAAGCAACATATTTTTACTCAAAAATTCCTGCTAAAAATTTCACACAACATTTATTCACCAAATGAAATTTTGAACAATCATTCAATCCAAAAAAAAAACTAAACTCATCATATAAATGAACTAATCCAAACTCAACTCAAACTCATAGTCATAATGTATTAAAACCAAATTACCTCAATCATAACATGAAAAATAAATAAGAAACAAAAAAAAATCCTAATGCATCAAATCAAAAATAAAATAAAATAAAATAAGAAATTCAAGCAAATGATTGCTTGTTATTACGGTCTTTCCTTTCCTCAAAATTCCTCAAAATATTCTTGCCTAAGAATATCCTCGCTTTGAAATTTTCCGGTCAATTCACGGAATGTTTCAAAAGTTTTAAATTTCCTCATAAATCTTCGTCCATCCGGGCATAATATATCAAACTTAACATGCCATGCCCCATCTCCGGCTTGCCTCTTGTAAGTCCCCAATCCTTCGGGTTTCCACTCCAAATTCTTAAGTTGCACCGGTAAAGATCCTAAAAAGTCGGTCAACTTCTTGTAAACCAATATGTTTTTAAATGGGTTGTAGAAAGCTTCTATCGCGAATGCACGTTCCATTTCGTCCTCTATATCGAAATAAGGTGGAGTTAAAGGTCCGTACATTGGATTACCGTGGACATCACGTCCCACTTCAAAACAAGTTAAATCATCATTTGCATCCATCCATTCCAAATCTTCCATACCTTCCAAAATTGGTCCTCTTGGTCTTGGGTAGTATGTTTGCCTCGAAATTCCATCGTCAATAGTCATGGTGCCTCTTCCCATGTCTATAATTGCTCCACAAGTTCGTAAAAATGGCCTCCCCAACAATAGTGGTAAACTCTTGTCCACCGGAATATCCAAGACAAGAAAATCTGCCAAATACGGTTGGTAGCCAATTTGCACTCTTACATTCTTAACTTCCCCCATTGCCTTTGCTTGAGTGTTATCCGCCATAGTGAGCTTAGAATGATTAGGTTGCGGATTACTTAGTCCCAAAGTTTTGAACAATGGATACGGCATCACGTTAACACTCGACCCCGTATCAGCTAAAGCATAAACTGGTGTAGTTCCATTTATTTTGATTGGCAACACAAAATTACCCGGATCCTTTTCTTTCCTTGGCATGCCTTTAAACAAAATTCGATCTCGATCCTCATCCGTGAGATTCTTATCTTCCAACCTAGCCCTCGCTAGCATCAATGCATCCAACTTCTTTCGATAAAGCACATAATCTTGGAGAACTTCAATAACCGGTTTCTTTTCATTGAGCTCTAGAAATTTTTGCTCTAGATTCTCTAAGATAGCTTCTTTTTGGCTTTCGGTTAAGGGTTTGATAGTAGTGGTAGGTGACAATGGTGTGTAATCATTTTTGGTGGTGGAGGTTGTTGTTGGGGTTAATTTATTTGATGATGGTTTCTTTCGGTTTGCTTTCCCCATTTTCACCACTTCCACATTTTTCTCCTCCATATTTGCACACACTTCCACTAGCATCTCGTTGATCCCTTTTCCTTCTTCCAACTCGGTTATGTTAATCCGCATCTCTCCCATACCAAAATCTACTTGACACCTGGTTGTGACAAGAAAATCTCTACCAAAACAAACATTTGGCTCATCCGCATTACCTTCCTCTAGAACTACAAAATCAGTTTCAAACATATGCCCATGAATATTGACCTTCAAATTCTTCACCATCTTTCTCCCATATGCCTCATAGTCCATACGAACATGACCGATTTCGTCAAGAACCTCTTCCAAGATATAATTCTCTCCATACGCCATATTAAGCTGTGCATCCCAAGCACGTACTCCTTCCACTTCACAAGGTGTTCCAAATCTCATCATCGGTGAATCATATACCGTTGACGGTGCTTGTGTAAACACTACCACTCTTTTGTTTTTGGGTAGTTGAACCTTGTTTTCACATACTTCTTCCATATCACCCGTGTCAATTCCCAAATCTTTCTTGCTTTCCTCCAGAATTCCTCCAATCTTTTCTAATGAACTTCCCGTATCCTTGAACATGTCATCCAAAGTACGAAGGTATTCCGAAATTCCGCTCAAACTATCCATGTTACTAGACAACTTAACAAAGCAAAACAAATCAAATCCCGAATGATTAGCGTTAACGTTAGTAAAACAAGAACAAACTATAAAAAACATATAATAAACAACTAAGACATCTAACAAAATTAAGAAATCAAATAAAAACTCAAAACCTCAAAATGATAAAACTCGGCACAGAAACTCCAACCGGATTCGGTTGGATCACCAACCGAATCGGTTGGTTGAAAAATTTTAGGACAGAAACACGAACCGGATCCGGTTGCGGGTTGCGACCGATCGGTTTGTTTGAAAATAATTTTTTTTTTTTTTTTTTTAAAACAAATTTAATAATAATTGAAAGCAAATAACTGTCATTAAGGATGTACTAACTCTAGTTAATTAAATAAAACTCTTCATAAACTAATAATTAAATAACTCATTAACTCTAATTAAAACCAAAATTAAAACTAAAACTAAAACTAAATAAACTACTAATAAATCTATCATAAAATAAACTATAACTGAAAATAAGATACTCTTAACCATTACCATCAATTATAAAATTTAAAATAAAAATAAAACTAGATTATCTAAATAACAAATGTAAAGAAAAAATAAAATAAAGACAATAAATCTAAGAACTGATTAAACCACACAATTACTCTAGAAATCAAAACACAATAAACTAAAAAGATAGATATAAAATTCGAACCAAAGAAAATTTTCACAGAATGTCTAACCGGATTCGGTTGGCTAACCAACCGAATCGGTTAGTTTGTAACAAAACTTTTTTTTTTTACTAATTAATTTCAAAGAAAATTACAGAAAAATCCCCGGCAGCGGCGCCAAAAACTTGATGTGCTCCGGTTGGTGCAAGTTTTAAAAATTTATAATCACGAATTAACCGTATAACCTTTTAACACATACGAGCAAGTATACTCGTCCGCAATAGTAACGTTTTGGTAAGTCGAGATCGTCCCAAGGGATTTTTGTTTTGAAATAGATTTTATTAAAAAGTTTCTAACAAGAAAGCTTGTCAAGGCTCTCTCGAATAAGTGTTCTAGTGAAAATACGAATCAAGAATAAAAATATATACTTGTGTGAAGTCTCATAATCAACCATAGATAATGTTCATAAAGGTTTGGTGTATACTCTTAGTATGATGCACAAATCATAAGCAAATGATTCCCCAACCATGGTATTTGTTTGTAAAAATCATTCTAAGAACAAAAACATTTAGGTAATCCTTTCGGTCCTTATCCCAATGATTATCCTATAAAAATTCCATTTGTTTGCAACATGTTCTCATTAAATTTGTTCTTACGAATCTTTCGACCCTTCGTGATGAAAACGTTCTAGTCTTGTTTTAATAAGCAAAACATGGTGGATGTCAATCACCATATCCCCATACTAGTTTGTCACAACACTTTTTGGAATAAAACACAAGAGAAATCCTTTCGGTCCTTTTTCTTAAAACATGTTTTATTGACAAATCAATCCAAGACTAGTATTTTTCCAACAAACTCATTTAAACAAGATCATATATACATGCATCACATTTTGAGAACATTATTATGATTAATCACATTCCAACACACAAGTATAACACAAACTACTCCATGAAAACAATCATATCTAAACACAAGTCATAACAAAGTAATTCAAACAATTCAAGAGAATAGATTTCCATAACAAAGTTCATAGAATACCTAATCTTTTGTGATTACAAGAATTAGAAATCGTGGAATGTAGCAACCACGCGCCTCCAATCACCTAGGATCACCGCACAACTCCAAACTACCGAAACAATGGACAAGAATGGTTCCTTCCTTGCTTCTGGACGTTTTCCAGTAATTACCAAGCTTTTGGGTTGAAATAAATGGGTAAGTATGAGTTTTGGTGTAAACTAATACTCTATTTGTTGTGTCACACTTAGTATACAAGTACTAGGTCCTTTAAATAGCCAAAGCACTTGCTTAACTGCCCAAAAAACGTTCTCTCCAAGTTAATATCAAGAAATGATCGGACTCCAATGATTATGGGAAGTTAAGACAACCATAAATGCGAATTGTGTAACTGCAGAGCCAGAAACCGGATCGGTTTCTCTGTCGACCGAATCGGTCACAGCTTTGACCATTAGCCCAGCCGGATCCGGTTGCGGGTTGCGACCGAGCGGCTGGGTTTTGCTCCTTTTGACTTTTTGCTGACTTTTCCATTACGCTTCATTCTATGCTTACGTTGATGATT
The DNA here is from genome assembly GCA_019973895.1 of Chrysanthemum seticuspe. NCBI lineage: Eukaryota > Viridiplantae > Streptophyta > Magnoliopsida > Asterales > Asteraceae > Chrysanthemum > Chrysanthemum seticuspe. The sequence goes on along the minus strand of BPTQ01000002.1, from coordinate 122,630,495 downwards.
TCCAAAGCCAAACTTGATCTTTCCTTGCTGTAGATGCTTCGAAATCACTACGCTTCCATATCATTGAGTCCACAAGCTTCCAATCTCAACTTCCTTCCTTTAGACGCTTCCAAATGTGCATAAAAACTTCATTTCTTCAATATTCGCAATACCTGGCTACATATACATACACAAGACGCATCTTTGCACTTTTGCAACAGTTATGAGTAAATATAGCCGAATATCATGCACAAAACTGACAATAACGCTACTAAAAACATGTTCATTTTAGACGTTATCATGTGGTTTTCAAATATCTTTAATTTCTATTCATTACTATATATATAATTAGACATTGAAAATGCTACAGTGGTTGCTACAGTGCTCGCAACAGCAAAACAGTGTCAGGCTATTTGGGCTAATGAACTGGTGGGCCACCAGCCCGGAAACGCTAACTCTGGCCCAGGATACAATGATGAAGATGAAGAAGAAGCCCTATAGAATTCTATATCTCTCTCACACAGCCACCATATTCCAGAACTATCTTCATTCTTCTACATTCCACATGCCTCATTCTTCTCTCTTTCTCATCGTTGTTTATCCATAAACAAGAAACGATTCCAGAAGTTACATACGTTCAAGTCAGTGAATCAAAATCAAAATCAATTTGGGCCTTGCAGGTATGTGTTTTTGACGGTGGTGTTCTGAGTTTTCAGTATGGTTTTTTATGAAATATTTATATGTTCTTGATGTTTGGTTGATTGATTATCGATATAGTGAGTTGTGTACTTTCAATTTGTGTACTTTTAAATTTGGGTTTATTGTGAAGTTAGGTTTATGAAGTGACTATTTTATTGTTGTTATAATTAATGTTTTATTGTTATTTTGATTTATGTTAGCGGGTTTTGAAGAAATGGTGAATATGAAAGTTGAGAAGTTGTTGCATTTGATTATTGGTTTTAATGTGATCTTTAGTACAGTGGTAAAGAATTTGAAATTTGTTATTAATTGTACTTAAAGTGTTTAGGCTTTTAAGGATTATGTTTTAGGATTAAAAATGTTGGTTCTGTTGTTTATAGAGATATGGACTGCTGATCTTGATGGTGATTGTGGTGTCGATAATTCGGGTGAATGAGAAGGGGAGTTTTTCCCTAGTAATCCAAAAATTAAGTATGAGGTAAGCAAATTTCAAAATCACTATGGTCATTTGATGAATTTTGAAGTTTCGGTATTGGAGATACGTTATATATTATGGTGAATTAGTAAAATTTATGTGATTGTTTGGTTTTGGGGCCACTGGGTTCAACAATGGGAACAATAAGGTGTTTTCTATTTAACTTCACTAGGGATGATACAAGCTCGCCATTCTAGGGAGAATGAAGTTTAAACTCTAAGGACACACCCTTTTTGTTTCGACAAAAGGGGATAAGAGTGTAAACGGATAAGGTAATGTAAAGGAATTATGAACACAAGTAATTTTGCCATTTTACCTATCTATTACGTTTATATATATTTTATCATCATCAAAAAGGGGGAGATTGTTAGTGCAAATATTACGATATTTAATCTATACAGTCTTGTTCGTTTTGTTGATGACAAACATGTAACTTGTAATACATAACGTAAAATGTATAAGTTACTCGTAATATTATTTTGTCTCAACATACTTTCAACACCTCTTGATGACTCAAGTCCGTGCATGCTACATACATGTTCGTACATGTTTGTTATGTTGCGTTATGATCAAACCCCTAACAAACCATTAAACATGTTTAGTTAAATAGTTTATATAAAACTAAAACCATTTTTATAAAGCACTTAAGCAATCTTAGTTACTTACATTTTATAAAATACATAAACAAAAGTAAATGTGTTGGGTAAAAATCATGATCCATAACCCATGCCCATGACCCATGATCCATAACCCATGACCCATTACATGACATCATGCATGAAATCATGTTGGGTAAAACGCATGACCCATGACCCAAAGTCCATGACCCATGACCCAAAGTCCTTAACCCATTGTCTAGATACATTGTATCTTGTTGGGGTACCCATGACCCAAAGTTCATGAACCATAGTTCATTACCCATAACCCATAAACCGGTATGTAACCTAAAACCCGGATTTGTTGCACGGTACTGCTGTTCCGCCGGATCCCTTTGGGTTAGGCAGGCGGATCCCTCTTAGAAGGGATCCTTTGGGCAAAAACATGTTTTGGTCTTTTTGCCTATAAATAGCAAACCACTTCTCACCATGTTTTTGTATCTTTTCACATATTTTCTCTCCACCATTTCTAACATATTTAGATCAATAGAAAACATGTAAACCACCCTCATCTCATATGATCATAATGTTTGTAACTTTCATTTGTTGTAAGCATACTCCCGAAGTGATCCTCCAAAGCAAGCCTGGAGATCTTGCATCCTTACCTACTGAAGTGATCATCCATGACAAGCATACAAGCATATGAAGATCTTCTACAACAAGCTTTGGAAACTTGTCATATTCATTCATGGAAGACTAACTACATCACGCTTTGTGTTCTTGATGTTTGGTTTAGGATTTCATATCCATTGGACACATTGTCTTGGATCTTGTCTTATATCATCTTCTTGTATCTATAACGAGATTAGATGGTTTATGTGTTTGTGCCATAAAACACAAGGTTTGTTAGGGCCACAAAACATAACGGGTGTCATAGATGTGTTGTGTTGGTCTGGTAATGGTTCCTCCTTTGTAATGGAACCCGGTATCTAGCCTTGTACCGGATAAAGTGTAGGCGACGTTGTGATAGGTTTGGTTCTACCTCGTGGAAGAACTCGGTGTCTAACCTTGTACCGGATAAAGTGTAGGCGACGTTGTGTAAGGTTTTCTCCGCCAAGAATGGAGTTTGTTGATCTAGTGAGTAACTCTCGAGTTGGATACTCGGGAAGTGGAGTAGGGCGAAGAGGAGCTTCGTGACCGAACCACTATAAATCCTCGTGTTGGTTTGTGTATCCTTTAACCTATAGCTTTACTTTTATTCTTGATTTATATTGTTAATTGTCTATGTGGTTGATGTTTATATTTGTGATGTATACTTGGTCTTTCATATAGTCATAAACTATATATAACACTTTACATATTATGACTCGCTTGATCATTAATCTTGCAGAATCTTATGTGATATTAAGGGGTTGACCTTACATGCCGTAATACGTTAAATGCATCCTCGCATCGAGATTAGCAAATGAAATGGTATGTTTTAAGTTTAAAACGGAAACGTATTCACCCCCTTTACGTTTTCCACAGAATCTAAACTAACTTAAATTACTCAAAACTGCCACCTAGGATTACTCGAAACTGTTTTTTCTTGAAAGACCAAAATAACTTGAAACTCTTAGATTTCTCAAAATTGCCACATCAACTATCAATTACTGCCACGTAGATTTCGAGAAAATTTGAATATTTCGAGAAAAATCGAAATAAGCAATTTTCGAGAAATATTCTAGAACAGTAAATATCAAAAAATCCTAAAAAGGTGCATCTTTTATGATTGTTTTAGGTTTTTCTTAGATGAATGACTAGGTAATCTCTTAAAATACTATAAAGATCAAACCTTTAACATAACAAACCTCTAAATCAAAGATTCAACCAAGAAAGTACTCGAAATGAAACCGGTGTTGTGCTACCTTCGAAATCTAACCCGAAACACTAACTAACCTATCTAATCAAACCAATAACTGTCATATGTCTCTGATGTCAATTGTAGGATCCCACATTTATAAACTTAAATACTAAAAGGTGGTGACTTGATGGTGGTGGTGGTGTTGCCTTGTTTTAGAAAGAAGAGGAAAGGAAGAGAGAGCTCTTTATTTCACACACTTAATACCTTCAAGAAAACACACATAAGTGAGACTTGTATGTATACATATATCATCCAAACGCCTCATGGTTCTAAGTTTGGGATTTAGTTCTCGTGGGCTTGGCCTAATAATACATAAACTATTAAACTAGACGTATAGCCTATTAGCTTAGTTCCTATAGCCCGTTACTAGACTCTTACATATTCTCTATCAATGTTACATAGTTCCTAACGTAGAATGACCATTGTATGATCGTAAATATTATTGTGTTGATGATTCGGGTGGTCTTGGATGATGGAAATACATGTTAGCCATTTAGAGAGAGAAAGGATAAGAGAGGGATGTTCTAGTTAGAGACTTGCTTTGCAAATAATGAAATATTAGATTGAGAAGCACCACCCCTTCCAAGGATGGAAGGGGTATTTATAGTTACAGACATAACGACCTCCTGACGGCCTGTGGATCAGGTATAGAGTGGGTAAAGACCCGTCCTTCCTCCACGGTGTTACACTAAACTAATCTACGCTACAAACTAACTAATAAACTACTAATTAACGTAACAAACGACATGTCTACGAGCTAACTTATGCTAGATAATATTTGGGGTGACCGACACTTCACTTATGGAATTTCCAATTCCTAACAATCTCCCCCTAAGGGAGGTCACCCCATGTTTTACATTTTGAATCATAACATTCTATTCTTGACTTCGTTCTTGAGCTCGTAGACTTTAATTCTTCAACTTCCGCATCATTGTGCTTTAGCAGTGACTCTTCATAGTCCGATTATGTTGTACTTTGAGTGGAGGCCCTTAACTGATCCACATCATTGATGATCTTCGAGCTTTCATTGAGATCATCAGCCACAGTAAATCTCTGAATCACCCTTTTTGTGTTGCCATCATGTGAAGTTGTGACTTTCGGACCGACATGCTCACACTTTTGAATCATGACATCTTTCCATCAGAGTAGCGGAAGCTTTACTGGCTCATGATATTTGCAGCAGCGTAACACAAGCATAGTATAAAAATATCAGAGCCAGGTTATGTAGATATGCACCAATCATGATTTCTTCAATTAAGTGTGGATGCTGTGAGCATGCGGCTTTGGATTGACTCCTCAATTCTGATCAGCTGCAACCGTCCAAATGTACCTGCAAACAAAAATTAGCAATAAAACACACAGAAGTGTCTTTGATCACTTTCGTTGAATTAAGGTACACGGCCCACGGTTCCCCGTTGATCAGTACAAGTACTGCCTGTGATCAGGTATAATTCCGAAGAATCTCCTTGATAGGATTTCGCAGCTGCTCTAGCTGTTCTCAAACTGGAACGTCTCAAAGAAGACAACACGGAGTGAGTGAACCAGCAAATTGAGATTTACTGGTTGATTCAAAATGATTTGAAAACAATCGCGTATTGCATGAAGAAAGAGTTTTGCAATACGACGAAGGTTTTAAAAGAAAAATCAATTTTCAATCATAAATACCCTTTTAATTTTGAAAGATTAATACACAGTCGAGGTGCTAGAGAAAAGAGTTTTTGAGCACAACGACCGGTTTTTCAAAGGTATCCGTCAATCCTTTTCCTGGACCAAGGTTGATTCAAGATTGAATCGCCCCATTGTTTCTATCCAGTTGTCACAAGCTTGATCTTTTGCAAGATCTCACATGTCACCCACCAAGAGCTTTTTTGATGTTGGCTCTAGAAGGATTTCCATCTTCATCGTGAATACTTTTACATATCACTCGGATGTTCTGGCAATACCACAAGGATAATGCGTAGGACTCTCAATATATATACTTACTTTCCACATTATGTGAAACAACAAGTATTTATTAATTTAGTGTCCTAATGAGATATTGTGGATGATTTCTTGGCTCTAGACTCAATCGTGCACATTTGGTTCATATACCGGAGACTAGGGAGAGGGTCTCCTTCTTCAGTATCAACAATCTCTAAGAGAACGTCAATATATTATGTAGGTTCCCCGTGAGAATGAAACAAGCCCTTTTAAGAGGAACTTGAGTAGCTTGGAAAGTTTAATGCATGTTTTTAACATAAAGTTATGTTATTAGTTTGAAATATATTAGTTAAAAATCTACAAATATATTAATAAATCTTAAAATAAATATATTAATAAATTTAAACTTAAAATAAATATATTAATAAATTTATTAATATATTAATAAATCTTATATTAATGTTCAATCTACAAATATATTTATTATCAAAAACTATCTTACTAAATGTTACTAAATTTATTAATATATTAAATATATTATATTAATGTGTATTAATGGATTTATTAATATATTTATTTTAATAACTAAATTTTTTAAAATCTACAAATATATTAATAAATTTATTAATAAATCTTAAAATAAATATATTAATAAATTTAAACTTAAAATAAATATATTAATAAATCTTAAAATAAATATATTAATAAATTTATTAATGTGAATTTTAAACTTAGTGAAAGATTTTAAACTTAGTTTAAAATTTATTTTAAACTTATGTTATTAGCTTGAGGAACACAAATTTGAAAGATTTGTGTTTATTAGTTTAAACTTAGTGACCTAAGTGTTGGTTAAGAGTTTAAATTCTTTACGTTTGTCAAAGCTTATGCGTAAACGCAAGCTTATGTTAGGTCACTAAGTTTACAACACAAGCATCAATAGAAAGAGTAGAGAGGAGAAGATATCGGTTGAACAACACACAAACACACTATGCGTAGAAACATAAAGAAAGGTTAAGCGTATGCAAGGTGAAAGAGAGTGAATTGAACAACCAACCCTCAAGTGAGGGTTATACAAGAGTATTTATAGGAGAGGGAGCTAGGGCAACACTCCTAGTCCCTTCCTTTCCTTATTGTACTTGGGCCTAGGCTTATGGGCCTTCTACATAAGCCTAAGCTAATAACAAACATAAAGGCCATAATTAAGCTAACTATTACATATGAATCACTAACACTTGATTTAGGTTTAGGAGTGATTCCAACAATCTCCCCCTAAGTGTTGGTGATGAACGAATGTAAACAGTGAAGGTGCCGATGTAATAGTAGCTTTGACGTCTTCTGAAATTCTTCTTTCTTGTGAGAAGAATTGCCTTGATTCGAACAATCTCCCCAGTATAGAGAAATTGTCTTCTTTGAACAGTTCTACTTTGACGTCATCGTAATCTTTGTTCTTAGATCATTGTTCTTTGTGATGGTAGTGATAGTATGTTGTTGTTGTCTGCATCAAGTCTGCCTCAGGTCTGCTTCGCTGCTCCAGTGTCTCCACGTCATTCTTCAACATGCTCACACGCTCTTTGACGTTGGATTTCAGTACTGATGAAGTTCTTTAAGTCTTTAAACTTTGTAGATTCTTTGACTTGACGAAGAATCATTCTGACTTTTGTGTTTCCTTTAGATAGAACTTCCATTAGTGATGTTGTTGGTATGAGCATGTGAAGAATCTGCACGATCAGTCCGCTCCAGAGCTTCCATAAGAAGAAAACATAAGAAAGGTTAGTAATAAGCGGATTCCGGCACTTACAAGTTTGAACTTCGAGAGTGTTAACAGCATAGTGTGAAAACACAACTCTAATTCTCACAAAGGCCGTTCCTGAACTGGAGTCCCACAAGTGAGATAACACGATGTACCGAAGTACATCTACAGTTCAGATGAGTCGTTGAGGTACACCGAAGCATCACCTCACGACTGTAGACCGTTTGAGACACACTAAGCGTAATCCACGTTGAGTTACCGAAGTGACCTTCTGTCAGGGCTATTTGATGTTGACCCTGGCAGGAGTTTCCATTTAATCACTGAGGATCACAATTGTGAACCTCTCATAAATGTTCTCGACAAATTGCTAAGATATGTGAAGGACTCGATAACGTACCACTGATGTTCTTATTGTTGAACAACAAGTGATGAAATGTCAATTGTACCTTAGAGATCTTTTGATGAATCCCGTGGCTCTAGACTCAATAGTGCGTTTTGGTTTTCCTGAGCGGAGACTAGGGAGAGGGTCTCCTTTTTCAATATCAGCAATATCTAAGAGAAAGCCGATAGATTATGTAGGGTTCCCTGTGAGAATGAAACAAGCTTCTATTGAGAGAAACTTGAGTGGCTAAGAAGGTTTAGTGCATGCGTCACTGGGTCCATGACGACTTTTAATCTTCAATACCGGCATCATCAAGTGACAACCAGTAGCATATGAATTGAACCCGGTGTCTGCCCTAAGTTGAATAATCTGGAGGGCTATTTCTTTTCACCCTTTACTTTGCATTTCTTTTTGATTCTTAAACTCCTTCTTTCTCCAATTCTCATTTTCTCCTTTTTATAATCATACCTAAGGATTTTTAATTCTAACTATTGGTAGTGTCCTTGGGTAGATCCCTCCGGCTCTGGCGGATCATAGGACGGTTATTCCTAACCTTAATCACCTTATAACTCCATTGCTACAAAACCATTTTTCATGAAAATCTCTCAAAGTGTTTGTGAATGAAAAACATGTTTGAACACTTCAGGAGTTTTAGTTTTTCAGAAATACTCCCCCTCCACATGTGCTTAAGAGTTTTTACGGAAATCTGCACGGTGAGGAAAGAGTTTGCACTTTTTTTGAATTGATCGACTCAAGATAGACAATCCCCCGCGAGACACGGTTATGTTGAATAGTTAAAGAGTTACATTGTCAGCTTCTAGGTGACAACTAGCTCTAATAACTATCTTGAAGGGGTAGACAAACCTCGAAAGATTGTTAAACCCGTCAAAGTTCATGTCTACCAAACGTTTCTCGAATGGTACATTCTACTCGGACAAGTCCTTTGCGAGACACGTTTACATCACTAGCGAACTAGCTTGAAATTATTACCCGTCTCGGACAAGTCTTTTCGAGTTACAAATGGTTAAGATCTCGTCAATTCGTTGGTTAAGTCTATAGCACAACGATTCATTTGCATTTACACAACATATTTTTTATCACATAATTTTCTCCCCCTCAAAAATGGCATATAAATGTTATTTTTGAAGAAATGTTGAGAATAAATATGACCATTTTGAGTTTTGTGGGAAGATTACACAAAGAACAATTTAGTGAACAAAGTTTTTAAGTCAAATACTCCCCCTCAACAAGTGATATAAACGGTTGAGGTTTTGAAAAAATCATAAGGGGAAGTACTTGTTCTTTTGAGTAAAACCTTTGAAAAAATGAAAGGTTTGATAGGTTTTACTCAAAAGTAAGAAGCTTTCGCTCCTTTTATAAGGATTGTGGCACTGAAGCGTACCACAGGGTCCTTTCATTACAAGAACGGGTTCTACACTGTTATGTGTGCACAAGCCATAGTCATAATAAATCACACATCCAAATGAATATGAAATAGAAGCAGTTTAAGGGGTACCAGGTAGTCCAGTAATGTTGCCAGGAATGCGAACAGGGCGTTGATAGCCGGTGAGAGTAATCCTGGGACGACCACCTACAAAGCTCTCTAATGTTCTGAACTGGTCCCTTCGATACAACCTTTCATCAATCATAGTGATGATCCTCTTCACATCCCGTCTATCCTGAGAGTTCCATCGCTTTGGTTTCCCAATGTCTTCATGTATATCCTTCAACCTATAAGCCAATCCATCCCTAACCTTCTTCAATGTGTGATCCCCAAACTTGTGAAGATCTCTACACGCCATCAAGAAATTTCGTTGAAGTTCACTGCGATAAACTACGCCGAATGGTTTACTGACGAGGGTGTATTGTGGAAGCTGGTTGATGTCGGGAAGTTCTAGCTGAGGTCTGGTGAAGTTGACACGGGTCTGATATGATTCAACAGTGAGTTGTAAGTCTTCTACACGTTCCTTGATCACGATGCTTCTGATGAAGATAAGTAATGACTTGATGAATTCACGTTGAACTTCAGTCGAGAATTGTCTCATGTGTCCCTGTACTTTTGCAAGATACAGATCTTCAATGTCGTTGAGAGACAAATTCTCAAAGTCCGCTTCACAGAATGCATAATCCCTTTCGTCTTGTCTTTTGACCACGATATTCTTTAGGAAAGTGTAGTCCCATTTAGACGAAAGATCAACATGCTTAACAGCAACGATCCCTTTAGTACTATACACTGCATGTTGAGACTTTCGAACCGCATCAAGAACTGGTGTTGCTTGTGTACCACCACTTGAACCTCCAGGGCCACGAGTTTGATATTTTACGAATTCTTTAGCAAAGTGTTTTTGTCGGAGTTCCTTCAACTTCCTTTGATATTCCTTTTGCTCATCTATTGATTCTTCTTCAGAGCTCTCCTTATCATGCTCAATCACTGGAGTTTTCCCTTTTCCTTTATCTGCTGGTGGACTGGGAGGTCTAGCTACTGGTAGAGTAATGTCGGTTGCAGTTTCAGAGTAGAAGATCTCATCGTCTGATTCGGTTTCTTCAGAGCTTTCGTCCACTAGCTTTCTTGGCGGTTCAGGCTTGGGAACTGGAATAGGAACAACTTCCTTATAAGGAACTTTTCGTCTGTGTCCAGGTTTCCTTTTAGGGAACTTCCTTTTAATCTCAGTGCTTGCAGCACTTCTTGCACTTCCTCTTCTGGTTTTCCTGGTAGGTGTACCAGAAGGCTTGTCATCAAGAAAACCAACCTTGCTTTCTTCAACTGCTACCAGATACCTTTTGTATGTGTAGAGCTTTTTGATTTCATCGGACAGAAGGTTTTTGATCCCAGTTGAGCAAACGATCTAATATAGAAACTGACTTGTAACAAAAACTTATTAAGTATTACGCGGAATTTAACACTTAATCATAAGAAGAAGAACAATAAACATTCAACACCTCAATATTATTGATAATACGAATACTCTTACAGTATTAGGGTTTTGCAACCTTGAAGTGTATTGACCTTAGATATAAAACATACGTATATCTAACCTAACCTAGGATCTCCTTTTATAGGCTAAGGAGTCCTATACATTATACAATACGTAACCTACAAGATAAATAACTTTTCCATATTTATCTAATACAATAAACTAAACCGACGATACAAGACTAGCAGTGGTTACATATCAATATCAGTGGTTACATACTTCTACTAGCCGCGGTTTGTCTTCATCCGTGGTTACATCTTTCTGTCCGTGGTTATATCAAGCCTGTCCGTGGTTCCAGTACTTAGAATAATTCTTGATCCAAGGAACCTAAAACCCAACAATCCTCCCCTAAACTTGATACATTCCAACAGAATTCTCAAGTTTCCTTTAAGCTCAAAACATCTGAATTGGAGGATGTAGCCAAACACTTACTAGCCTTAAGAATATTCTCATACTTCAGCAACAAATTGTAAGCTTGACCATCATAAGGTACTAACATCTTGATACAACCAGGCTTCAACATCTGAGCAATTATTCCTGGATACTTATTCAGTTGAGGATAATCACCTTCTACAAGCATATGAATAACCTTTCCAGAAACAGTTAGAACATGAACTCCACAAGTTTGATATAAAAACCATCTAGTAACTTGACCATTGTAGAGTCCTTGCCATTCAGGTTCATCATGAGTAGGTTCAAATAGAATCTTCAAATGATAATAAACCAGTCTCTCATGATAATCATTTGGATGTACTTCACCAAACTTATTCTTGTAAAGTATCCAAAGATTCATCAAATCATCTCTATCAAAATACTGAAGCATCTGTGAAAATTGATTATACTCAGAAACTTCATTGTTGAGTCTTTGAATTTTCCAAACTCCTTCACTTCCAATTATAAGCTTAAACTCATAAGAAATGATTTGATTTTCATCTTCAACAACTTTCAATCTTTTAGAATCAGATGTCTCCTAAACCTCAGATTTTCTCTTTCTTTTACTTTGAATCTACTCTTCACCCTTTTTAATCCACTCTTCTTCCTTTTTGGAATTCATTGGACATAAATCATCTTTATTAATCCTCATACATCTCTCATAAATTTCCAAAATTCTTTCAAATGAGCATCTACTAAGATTATCAGAAACATGAATGCCTGAATTTTTAATAATTTTCATCAATACATTCCTCATCTGAGCAATTGAAGGAGGTTTCTTTCTTACAACTTGCTTCTTTTCTTTACTGACCTTCCTTGCCAATGTACCCAAAAGTCTAGCTTTGTCCTCATCATCCAACAAAGCCCATTCTTGTGCAGTATACTCATCACTTATTAATTCAGAAGCTTTAAGATAGTTTTGTGATTCATACCATGTAGCTAACCATCTCTGACTAGCTTCCTCTTCTTCTTGCTTTCTTTTCTTTAAAGCTGCTTGATCCTCTGCTACAATACTTTTAGCATACTCTGCATCATAAGCTTCTTGTTCTGCTTTATTTTTAAACTTCAGGTCTGGTACTGCAACCCCTTTACCTTTCCTAACATCAGATTGAACCACTTTCTTCTTCAAAGGTTCACCAATAACTAGACTTTTAACTCTAGGTTTGGTTGCAGTAGACTGAACAGAAATAGATGAGGTTTTGCTTAGATTTATCAAGGTACTTGCAGCTTCTTTCTCAACTTCTTTAGATTTAAGTTGTGATTCAGAGAGAGTTGTGACAATAGTGGAAGTGGTTATGATAGCAGTGGGTATGATAGTAGTGGGTATAATTGTGATATCTGAAACTGCATCAGTGGTTACAAGAGTACTAACCATGGTTTCAGACATACCATCAATGTTTGTGTCCTTCACTACATCTTCTACAACATTCTTCAAACTTTCAAGAAATGCTTCATTCCCATCTTTATCAGATACCAAAAATTCATTATCTCCACTATCAACATCTTCATCCATAGGTACATCAACAAATATATCACCAGCCTCCCCTGAATTCATGCCTTCACTCCTACCCTGTTTGGATACATCTTCCACATTCAGAGCTGGAGAGGAGTCCACCTTCTTTTGCTTTCTTCTTATAGCTTTCAAAACAGCAACCCCAGGTCTTCTTACTTTTTCCAAAACCAACACTCTGTGCTTCAATCTCCGAATATCCTTTCCCTGAAACACAGTCAACTTCTGTAGACCTGAAATTGTATTGTCCATCTTAGCACACTTAGCCGTAAATTCATTCAAACATTCAAGAATATCCTCCCCACTTCGACCTGTGTTAACTGGTTCGAGAGGTGGTTCATTGGAAAAGTCATTATGTACAAACTCATTATCCGTCAATTCAATTTCATGTTCCAATCTATCCTCATCACTTCGAGCTGTGTCAACTGCTCCGAGAGGTGAATCCTTGGATATAGTAGACATAGCACCAGACCTAGCCTGATCATCTATGCACCCTTGAGTAGCCAGTTGGCTAGAGATTCCTCCACCTGTGTTAAGTTCCAAGGAACTCTCCACATTAGGAGTTGCCAATGGTTGAGTCTTATTTATGTTTCCACTATCCTGACCAGCATCAAAGCATGAATCAGTAGTGGAAGCCCTTCCAATCATGTCACCTCCACTCCATGTGACAGCCTCATTAACAACACCACTAACACGAGCCTGAGGTAGCTTAGTGCCCTTATGTGTATGACTATCAGTGGATTGAGATGTATTAGCAGTGGATACAGTGACAATAAGTTGAGACACAAGACCTTCATCAAACTCAGGATCAACAGGCAAAGTAAGCATGTGAGGAAATAAAGGAACATCTCTAATGTGTACATTCTGTGGCTGATTCTTCATATGAGCAAAAACCTTAGGAAGCATATGATGTACTTCATACTCCCTAGTATGTTCAACAGGTTCCTCTATTTGATGTTCCAAAATTAGTTGAACAAACCTAGGATACAAATAGTATTTACCCTTCTTCCTAATGTTTTGTACTAACCCCTCATAAATCATCCTAGACCAATTAAACTTCCTTCCATCAGATAAACAAATAATAGCAGTAGCAATTTTTGAAGGAAAGTCATTAAAACCTGTGGTCTTGTTACACATACACATCAACAAGGTGTGAATCAAAAACTTCCATTGTTGTGAAAACAAACTCTTAAAGAATTGTACCTTTTCACCCCTATGTGTATATCCTAATCTCTCTAAACCAGCAACAATCTCAACATCTGAAAGATTATCAACACCATCAGCATCATCAAACTTCAAAACTTCCCGAATGATTTCCTCAGTAACAGAAATAGCATTCTCATCCACTACAGAACTAAACACCTCCACGCCATCAACCTCTTCAAGTGTAGCATTCCTCCAGAATTGATGTATGTAGGCTTTAAGAATGGTGGGTTTAACTGTTAAAGCATAGTGAATGGGACTGTGAACTAGGAAATCGATCATTTGATGAAACCCTGCAGATCGAGCATTCTTGGTGAGTATGGCAACTAGGTTATGTGAAGTGGAATACTTTTCAGCCATTTGTGATTAATAATGAGTATAAAGTGGATTTTGTAAATTATGCAAAGAAAGTGATTAGGGTTAAGGTTAAGCGCCAATTGGAAGTGGTTTGAGAATCAAATAAATGATCCGTCCGTGATTTGGGGAGAGTGATATAGGTTTGCCAATGTTACCAAACAGCCCCTGTAATATCCAAAACTAAGCACCATGCTATCCGCGGTTCCAGAACTGCTATCCGCGGTTGAAACATACCATCAGTGGATACATTGGATCACTTCTTCCAAATGACCAAGAGATATAGCAAGTAAATCTGTGTCCCAATAAGTAAGATCTCACAAAAATATGAAGAATTACAAAAATAATGAGTATAAAGTGGCTTTTTTTTTTTTTTTTTTTTTTTTTTTTTTTTTTTTTTTTGTTTTTTATCAACAAACACAAGCAGCTAACACACCAGCTCCTTATGCACACAAATCCTTCATACCTGCAAGACAAAAACACAAAGCCAACACAGAGAATAAGGTTATTGTTGTCAGTGGTTAGTAAGAGCCAGAAGTGGTTCCAAAAGACCTATCCGTGGTTTGAACAGGTAAGTCAATATGGTCAACTTCTTGAACTAATATCAGTCCAATACCCAAGAAACTCATTAACTCCCCAACCACATTTAACCTGCCCCTTATTTACTTCCATAACCCTAAACTCCACTTATAAAAAGAACCCAAATCTTACATAACACACACACCAATCAATATCAAAACCCTAAGTGCTCCAAAGTCTCCAATCAACTGCAATCACAATGTGGAACCCTAGTTGGAATAAACCAGAAGTAGTTAATCTAACATCCTCCTCATCTTCATCATCATCTTCATCCTCAAGTGAAGATGGTAACCCATGGCAGTTCTACATTCCTCCACAAGAACCAAGACCACTAAAATCCCCATTTCTTCCATCATCTGAAGATGATAGTGTGGTGAATCCAAGTGATGCATCTGAGGACTCTGATGACTCCTCAAAGAAGATAACTTCAAACTCCCAACCTTCATCATCCCAACCCCAACCAAGACCATGAACAAGAAATCCACCACTCCCAAAAGACAGAGAGGTGGTTCTTGGTCTTCCTGCACCAAGTTGTGGTGCTTCTTCACACATCGTAAGGGGGAAGGGAAAAAATAAAATGGAATGATGCTTTTTGGTGAAACCAGTAGATGCAAGTATAATATGACTATGTCCTTTGTGCTTCATCTATTGTATTCATCTTCATCATCTTCGTTTGCATCAATCCATCCTTCCCATTTTGATCCTTAGTTGGTTCGTCATACTGGTCATGCATATGACAAACGCATATCTAGCAATCATGCATATCCAACAGCTGAGGATAGTATTAGGAAATCATGTATAGAAGTAGTCTTTTATTTAGCACTTGAAGTTTCATTGTAAGCTGTAAGCTGTAAACTGTTTTGATGAATGAATGAACAATGTAACTTCAGTACTTCTTTAGCTTCTATAATGACTTGTCTTTTATCTACAAAATGGTTAGTAGAAACACAGAACAACCAGCAGTGGATTGAATAAAACTATCAGTGGTTAGAAACAAAAATAGCAATACTAAGATTACATAATAACAGTCCAATATTTATACAAACTGGTACAAAACAATTTGAGAAGTTAGAGATTAATCATTCCAATACTAACAACAAGGTAATGAAACCTCCCCATATCAAAATCTTTGGTAAGAAGATCAGCAACATTGAAATCAGTATGGATTTTTACCATTTGAATTAGCCTTTTCTCATTACAATCTCTAATAAAGTGATGCCTTATCTCAATATGTTTAGTTCTAGAATGTAAAACAGGATTTTTAATAATGCAAATTATACTGTTATTATCAATGTAAATCTTAGTATGCATAAAATTGTACCCAAAATCCAGCAATTGATTCTGAATCCAAAGAACTTGACCACAACAACTAGCATCAGCCACATATTCAGCTTCAGTTGTAGAATTTGCCACAATAGTTTGCTTTTTACACTGCCAAGAAATTAATCTGCTTCCCAAAAACTGACATCCTCCAGTAGTAGACTTCCTATCCAAACTAGCTCCAGCATAGTCACTATCTGTGTAGGCCACCAAATCAAAAGGGGAATCCTTAGAGTACCAAAGGCCCAATTTAGGATGACCTTTCAAATATCTAAAGATCCTCTTAACAGCATTCATGTGTGAGATATTTGGTGTGACTTGAAATCTTGCACACACACATACTGAGAACATAATATCTGGCCTAGATGCAGTAAGATACATCAAAGATCCAATCATGGATCTATACAACTTCAAATCAACTTTGGGACTTCCATCATCTGGTAGCAGAGGTTTCTGAGTTTCCATAGGTGTACTTGCACTCTTTACATCTTGAAACCCAAACTTCTTTAACACATCTGCTACATACTTGTCTTGACTAATGAAGATACCATCAGTCCTTTGTTGAACCTGTAGTCCCAAAAAGAAAGTGAGTTCTCCCATAGAACTCATCTGAAACTTATCATGCATAAGTTTCTCAAAATCTTTGCATAGCTCCTTGTTAGTAGATCCAAAGATGATGTCATCTACATAAACCTGAACCAATAAAATATCATCTTTGTGCTTTCTAATGAACAAGGTTTTATCAATCAGCCCTCTTTTAAACCCATTGTGCATCAAATAAGTAGACAGGCACTCATACCATGCCCTAGGAGCTTGATGCAACCCATACATAGCCTTCCTCACCCTGTAAACCTTGTCAGGATGATCAGGATCTTCAAAACCAGGAGGTTGACAAACATAAACCTCCTCATCAATTGTGCCATACAAAAATGCACTTTTAACATCCATCTGATACACAACAAAATTCTTGAATGAAGCCTAAGCCAAAAATAATCTGATAGCCTCTATCCTTGCAACTGGTGTAAACACTTCATCATAGTCCAAACCTTCAGTTTGTGTGTATCCTTGAGCAACCAACCTTGATTTGTTTCTTACCACAATTCCTCTTTCATCCCTCTTGTTTCTGAACACCCATTTAGTCCCAATTTCCCTCTTCCCATTTGGAAGATCAACCAATGTCCAAACGTCTTGAAGCTTGAACTGTAAAAGCTCTTCTTGCATTGATTCTACCCAGCCTTCTTCTGATAAAGCTTCTTCCACTCTCTTGGGCTCCTTTTGAGACAGAAAACAAGCAAACAGGCAATTTTGCAGATCTTTATGACTGTTTCTTTTGTGAAGTAATTCTGCAAAGAACTCATGTTCAGGAAAGGGTTCAGTGTTCTTAACCCTGCTTCTTGTTTGAACTGGTGTATTCAAGTTTCCAAGTATTTGTTCCTTGGGATGAATTTTGTGAATCCTGGTAGTGGTGATTGGACTTTCATTAATTACAGTTTCCAAGTTAGTCAAATCAGCATTGAAGAAATCATCCATGTCTTCATCATCAGTAGGAGTATCAATTTCTATCAAACCAGGCATGGTAGGATCATGTGGATACTCCTCATCACCAAATAATGGCTTTCCAGTTGGTCCAAAATAAGTACTATCACCAGTACTTTTAGCCGGGGTTTCACTTGGACTATCAGCGGTAGAAGATGGCTTGTCAACGGTTACAGTTGGCCTATCAGTGCTTTCAGTAGGCTTAGCAGTGCTTGCAGACTACTTTTTCTTCTTTTCAATTTCTTCTACCGACACTGAGTTATCTTTCAACAACTTATCCTTATCTTGATGATGATCATTATTTCCTCCAGTATTCAGTACATCATCAGCAGTGGGACCTTGCTTGTGAATGATGGAAGGAACAGAACCAGCTTTCCACTTTTCAACCAAATAGAACTCCTTAGGAGAATCAACTTCCTTGGAAGATTTATCTGCCTCAGAATCCTTTTGTGTACCTGCATTAACATTAGTGGAAGTTCCTGCAATGATAGGCTCATAATTCATAGATTTGGTTAGCATATCAATGTTAAATAGCCAGTCTGGTCCTTTGGTCTCAACACTAGGAGTCTTTTCACTGAATTGAACATGTAGGTTCTCTTCAACAAGTCTAGTCCTCCTATTGTATACTCTAAAGGCTTTGCTATGAGTAGAATAGTCTAAAAAGTATCCATCATCTGCTTTTTCTTGAAACTTGCCTAGGTAGTCTATGGTATTCAAGATGGTAACAGGACACCCAAAAGGTTTTAGGAATGCAATCATTGGCTTCCTATTATGTAACAGCTCATAGGGGGTCTTGTTATGAGGCTTCACTACCTTACTTCTGTTTTGCACATAACATGCAATTCCTACAGCTTCAGCCCAAAAGGTAGTTGGTAACTTAGACTCTGACAACATGGTCCTAGCAGCCTCAATTAGTGTTCTATTTTTCCGTTCAGCTACACCATTCTGTTGTGGTGTTCTAGCAACACTAAACTGTCTTTCAATACCTTTAGCTACACAGAACTGATTCATCACATCATTCTTAAACTCAGTTCCATTATCACATCTGATTACCTTGACCTTATGATTTACTAGATTTTCTATCTTAGTAATGAAACTCTTGAGGATCTCACGAGTCTCACTCTTAGCAGCCAAAAAGTATACCCAAGAAAATCTACTATAATCATCAGTGATAACTAGGCAATACTGCTTATGGTTCAGGCTTCTAACAAAGGTAGGTCCAAA
Organism: Chrysanthemum seticuspe; assembly: GCA_019973895.1. Taxonomy (NCBI): domain Eukaryota; kingdom Viridiplantae; phylum Streptophyta; class Magnoliopsida; order Asterales; family Asteraceae; genus Chrysanthemum; species Chrysanthemum seticuspe. The sequence continues at coordinate 122,611,658 of BPTQ01000002.1, read as the reverse complement.
TAAGTCCATATGAAGCATAAACAGTGGTTGTGAGATAGTGTTTACAGTTTTGGTCTTACAAGAAGCTCTATGTTGTTTTCCTTTTTGACAGGCCACACACAGTTCCTTACACTCAAAAACCTTTGAAGGTAACCCTCTCACTAAGTTTCCTTTTACCAGTTTATTGACTGTTTTGTAATTGAGATGACCTAGCCTTCTATGCCACAATATTGACTCATCTACAGATGCTTTAGCAAACAAACATAAGGACCTATTAGGAAGAACATCTTTAAGATCAAAACAATATATATTTTCCTTCCTAGGTACCCTAAGTTGTATAAACTTCTCATCAGGCATCTTAAACTCAGGAGACAACACCACACACTCAGTTTCCCCAAAAAGTACCCAGTTTTTCTTATCACACATTTGAGAAACACTGAATAGATTATACTTAAGTCCCTGTACCAAATAGACTTTTTCAAAGTCTAAATTCCTTGTTCTGATTGTGCCTCTGCCAAGTATCTTTCCTCCCTTTGGATCATTGCCAAATGCCACATATCCTCCATCAAAAGCTTCAAAATCTTCCAGATTGCTCCCATCCCAAGTCATGTGCCAAGAGCAACCACTATCAAAAACTCCTTTGTCTTTTAGTTCAGTTTGAAGATTGCCCTGTACATTAAATTACACACAAATTAGTTCCTTTTGTGGACCCAAGCCAATACTGACTTGGGTCTGCCCTGTGAATCAAAATATTCAAATTTCTTTAGGTCCATTGATGCACAGTTGACATGTGGTAAAACCTTGGTCTTAGGCTTCCATTGCCAACTTGCTGAGGCCTTTACAGCATAAAAATGATTTCCAACCACTGTATCAGTTATCACCTTTGGAATTTTTAAAACTTCTTTTGAATCAGAGGTGATATTTTGCTTAACAGTGGTTTGATTCTGCTTAGCCGTGTTTACATTTTGCTTAGCAGTGGTTGGAATCCATTTAGGTGCAGCAGTGACTATTGATTTTGTATTCCCATTCCTCATCAACATTGCTCTTGGAATCATGTTTTTGTTTGGATGAGGGTTTGTTTTCTTTGAAAAGTTTTGATGATTTACCCTCCTCCAATGATTCCAAACTGGTGGTCTGTTTTTATGACAATTTCTCTGTAAGTGCTCAAAACTACCACAGTTATAACAAGCTTTCTTGACACATTGAAACTCATCACCTAATCTGTTAGAAATTAGACCATTTAAGCTTCTTTGATTACCCCTAGGTTTATATTGTTTCATCAGTTCCCTAGGTATTTCCCTGTACTCTACTACTGTAAAACCCTAAAACCGTTAACGTGTGAAATGACCTTTTTGCCCTCAAGTTTAATTATTCTAAAACTCAAAAACGTTAATCTCGTTAAATACGTTTAACACGGACCTCACAAATAAATTGCACAAGACCATGATAAATAAATCATACTTATGCTTATGAATTCTAGTTATATAACACATAAAAGATTATTTGGTCTACATATAAAGCAAAATAGATAATTTAAATTAAAATGTACAGACTAAATTAAGTAAATGAAATTGTGGAGATTTGGTCTTCCCCTTGATTAGCCGATTTTAACTCCCCCTCCCCTTAATCACGTTTAACATAACATCTACTAAACCCTAATCCAAAAATGACGGCTACTCCATCCTCCCCACCATTTTTTTTGTGGACACAAGGTACTGCAAGGTGGAATTCGTAGGTGTTGTGAAAGGGCTGAATTCGTGTGAAGGGTATTTGTGTGCTTGGTTCATTTGTATGAGTCCTTTGTTCCTGTTCCTTCGTACATCCGATCATAAGGTACTCCCATATTCGTTTATTGTTTTCTTGATTCGTCTAAAGGCTTGCCATCATATGATATATCTGAATAACTAAACCTTGTCACGTAAAAACAATCAAAGACTCGTATATAGGATCACACAATACGTTTTGTTTCATTTAATAAAAGATATTCAAAGATATTTATATGCATGTCACCAAATAAAGAGCATCAGCTTGTAGTTTGTTTTGCCATTACAAGTTCACATGTAGAAGATTACTTGGATACATAAAACATTTCCATGCGTCACTGATGAGTGTGTAAATACTCATCATTTTTGGTCAAATCTGAACTGCAAAACATTTAAAAACACTCAGAAATGCATCAAAATACTGAAAATATCCCAAAATTGTATTTTATATGTTTCAAATGCAAAATGTTTAAAAACAGTTGAAAAACGAACAAAGTTTGCATAATTGGCAGTTTCAGTCCCTCAACTTTCAAAACTTGTCAAATTTAGTCCCTAGGCATTTGTTTTGTAAGAAAAATCACCAAAGGTCCTTTTGAAATCATATGTTGTCATATTTAATCCTTTGGTGAAAATTTTCAATAATTTACAAGTTTGGTCCCTGCACTTTCAGAATTTGCAAAAATGGTCCTTGGGAAAATGTTATTGTTGGAAATCTCATGTATGGTCCCTGGATTATTGGGACATGGCAGGAATCACCCTTGGTTTATTTTGGAAGATGTACAACTTTGGTCCTCCAACTTTCAGAATCTACATAATTGGTCCTTGTGTTACTAATCCTAAAACCAAACCGGACCCTTTTGTTAACAAAAACAAGCCCAAACACAAAATAAACCCACCAATTCACAAGCCCAATCCACCAAAGCTTGAACCTTGAACCCCCCCCCTTGAACCTTGAACCCATGTCTAATATTAAGCCCCCAGTCAAACTTGGTTTGACTCAAACCAATCCCGCCCCTCGTTTTAACCTTCGTCTTCACCCACTCTCTAAAACCATCTCACATCACCATTCTTACAGCTCACACCCCACACCCTATCCCCTCCACCTCACCTAACAAAACAAGAAACAATTAATGTTTCTCCTTCCTTGCACTCAAACCCCCCCCAGTTGATATACCGTTTTCCTGCCAAAAATGCCATCAACGGCCAATATCAACTCAAGTGATCCAATGGCTCTAAAAATTGGTGGGAAAAGCTCAGAGGACAAGTGGGAGTACTTCTGCTAATAAAAAGGAGGAAGAGAAGCTAGTTTAAGAGAGTAGTTTTTAGTTTTAGTTTTTCATATATGTCGTTTTTGATTTTTATGTTTTAATTAAGTTCTAAATTGTAATTTTAATCTTCCTTGTACTGAACTAAGGCAGTTTAGCCAGTTGTAACTCATTTTCAGCAATAATTTAAAGTTTATCCAAGTTTCTTGTTGTTAAGTTTTCTTTTACTTATGCAGTTTTAAATAATCTAAAAGCCAGGCTTCAAATAGCTCCATTATAACTCAAATAAGCTTACTAAAGCTACCCATAGCTTTTAGTAAGCTTATAATTCAGTTTTAAGCTAACTCTCATATTGGTCAACATAAGTCAAACTGAAGCTCATTTGGAAATGGTTATAATATTGGGTTGATGCAGAGCTGAATTGGGATTGGTATTGGCTTAGAATAGTGGTATCTGGTTCTAGATAAGCTGCATATGAGCTGGACCTCATGTGAGTATTTTTTTTAGTTCAAGCTTAAAACTGTTGTGCCAACCTTTTTGTTTTATTGTATGCTGTAGGTTATTAGTGAGTATTTGGCTTTTGTTAGGTTATAATTGCTGTTAGATTATAAGAATTCATTACTGCTCAGGTTTAGGATCAACTAAGGTAGAGCAATTAGCTAAGCATTTAGCTAAAGTAGTGTTTGGATCATAAGGTCAATATGAGTTTGAGGTCATTTCAGTGATTGGAATTAGTTGCTTAAGTCTCAAATGGTTACATAATAGTTATTTCTGTCATTAGTCTGCATTTTAGACCAGGGAAAGTCAAAATTGCATATAATCTGTCCTTGTGATCAGATTTGTTTGAATCAGTGGCTTCCTTCTTACGTATAGGTTTAGGAAGAGTAGAAATAGCTTCCATTAGTCTTGGATAGGTCATAAATATCATCATCATTACACAAATCTGGTTTTAAGCTCACTTTGGTCAACCATTTGCAAAACTGTCTTAAAGTCAAAAGGTATAAACTCAGTTTTTACCAACCTTTATAGATTTTTAATGGTTTCAATTCTGAATCAATACTGTTGATATTTTGGGATTATTAACTTCAACTGGTTGAGTGTTCAAAAGTGATTTTTTGTGCAATTTTTGGCAATCATATTAAGCTCTTAACAAGCTTGTCTTTTAGGCACTTTTTGCCCTGTGCACATACTCAGTGAGAACTAAGTGTGCACAGGTTTGTGCAAAGCTCTCAACAAGCTCATGGGAGCTTGTCTTGGTCTGATTTTTGGTTTATAAGCTCCTTGCCAGGTCTACTTGAGATTGTGGTATTTGGTTTTGGTTTCCAGCTAGGGTAGATAGCTTGTTTTTAAGCTTGAAATCAGCTCCTCAAAACTGAAATCACTTGTTTAATTTTGTACTCATAAGCTTGTAGCTGGTAATCTAGAGGTGTAGACTAGTTGATTTAGGTTCTTTTCTCTGAATTATAGCTTAATCTAGCTTATGTGTTCATTTTGTGCTTTCTAGTGCTTATTAGCTTATTTTAAGTGCTTATTCTCAAACAGTTTGCGCTACAGCTTGTTAATCCTTCACATAAGCTATAGTTTTTATAATTTTCATAAATTTAGAATATTATTTTAGACTTTTCCTGAATTTTTCAGATTTTTCCATTACTGTTTAGTATTTTTCCTTATTTAAAACAGTTTTTAGGACTTTTTAATCAGTCTTTATTGCAATTAAATCAGAAAAGCTTCAAAAAAATAAGTTTTCAATTTTCATAGATTAAGATAAATATAAAAAGCAAAAAAATAATTTTTCCAGATTTTTCTTAGTTAAATTTGTAATTTTTAGCAATTTAATTATTTTTAAATAGTTTTTAAATCATAGAAATTAGAATAAAAATCAGAAAAATACAAATCCAATTTTCAAAAGTTTGTTTAGTTATTTTAGATTTTTGAAAAGTAGTTTCACAATTTTCCTCTTTATTTTCATAATTTTTAGTATTTTAATTTAGTTTTAAAAGTTAAAATTTGTTTTTAATTCAAATTTATAAAAGAAAAATCAAGAAAATCCAATTTTAAAAATAGTGATAGCGTTTATTTAATATAATCTAGCTTTTTAATTTTCTTTAATTTGCATTTAAGCCCCTGTAATTTACAAACTTTTGCTTTAGGTATAATTATTCAAAATCATAACCCCTTTCTTGTTCAATATCACCCGATCACTACCCGTTTGGCTATTCAGTCGCACAGCTCGTTGGGACTTAACGACCTGGGGAAACACTAAACTCTCCTGGACTTAATTGCATTGCGTTCTCAAGCTGTCTGGCTTTTATTACGGTTGACCATTCACAAGTGGTTGACTTGTGTAATAAACCTGACCGTTTGGGACCCAATCAAATTTTGGCGCCGCTGCCGGGGATTAAATATGTATGCTAGTCCTTCTCAACTCCCTCAGTCTGTTGTTATCACACCCGAAATGCCCACTCACTCTCTGAACATGGGGGACGAGCATCTTGACACTGTTCCTGAAAAGGAATCGGACGAATTCATAAAGTCTAGTGTTGAGAACCTTGTCCCAATCCCGAGAGAGTCACAGGGAACTTTTGACCATATGTGTGATATCCCTTCCCCTCTTGAGTCTTCTCTAGATCATTTTGAAATTTTCTCCGATTTTAGCGACGATTGTGCTTCTTATGGAAACATCGAGTATGTTGAGGCATCACTCCCACAGTCTGATCCTCTTCTTGAGGAGTTCACCGATGAACTCACTCACATCAGTCTACTTTCATCAGAAAGTGACGATGGTCTCTTTGATTTCGAAGCCGATCTTGGAGAGATTGAAAGTCTCCCTTATAATGATCGTTCACCCACTTCTTATCCCAACAGTCCAATAGAGAATATTGATCACTTTGTTCCTGAAGCATTCAAAACAACTCTCACTAATCCTCTATTTGAATTCGACTCTGAATTCACTTTAATTTCTGAGAATCCACTCTTTGATACTCAGATTGAGGATAATGATGAGTCTACAGTGGAACAAGAATTCACAGATTTACATCTTGTGATTGATTCTCTTCACGAGGAGTTCGCCGGTGAACTCACTCATATCATATCTCCGCCGGAGTATGATAACTTCCACTTTGATCATGACACACCCGGGATTTGTCTTGAGCACGTGAGCTTAAATGATGAGATTCATAATACTGAAATTATGGATTCTCCTATGGATGAAGATGAGTTAGTCATGATTTTCATCATGACTTTCTTTCTTTTCTTCACCTATCCCGTGACTTCTTCTCTTCTTCACTCATTCGGGAGTGAAGATACCATCTTTGACCCTGGCATTTCCATGTACCATTTGTGAGCCGAGTCTGTCTATGTATACCTCATCGGTGTGGAACTTTCACGTACTTCAATGTTTATACAAACATCTTGAATGAAAGTCCGATGGAGATTGTCTCTTCCACTTACTTCCCCATGAACAAATTAATTCGGGGTCGAGTCAAGCTAGCGACTCGGTAATCAAAAACAGTAGTTAAACATGGGTTTTCACCCGTGTGTACCACCCTAGTGTGGGGGAGTTGCCCCCCGCTGTTGTATACAAGTTTTCAAAAAAAAAAAAAAAAAAAAAAATCACAAATAATGGCCGTAGTTTTTCCCTTTTACGTTCTATGTTTTGGCATAACCACCGGTACTTTGAATATTGAGGGCAATATTCATTTCTAGTGTGGGGGGGAATTCTCACGAATTTTATCATGTAATTATACCACCCAATTCCCCCATTTTTGGCCAATTTTTTTTTTTTGGAGTAAGTGTTTTGCACTTACTCAGCTTACGGTTATCAGTCCGCCATGTCTAATAAACAAAAGGATTGGCTAATCCAGGAGCAAACGGCTCTTGGTAAAGATATCTCAAATCCGTTGACGGCTTGCAATTTGCCTAAAATTGTATGGTGTTCAGCTCACCATATCTTTAATTAGTGAAGAGTTGGCTAGCCCGCAAGTTTATGGCTTGTGGTAAAGGCAGTTGTAAAACCATAATTGGTAATCGACTCACCAAAGATAGTATATATTATCTAAGAGTTGGCTAGTCCAGAAGCAAACGGCTTCTGGTAAAGACAAATCAAAACCGTTGAAAGCTGGTGGTTTGCTCAAAATCATTTGGTTATCAGTGTACCAAGGTTCTTACTTGAACTGAAACATTTGGCTACTCCAGAAGTAATGGCTTTTGGTAAAGAGATTCAAATCCATTAAGTTTTCTCAAAAGATTGCTAGGGACTAGCAATAGTTTAGTGTGGGGGATTGATGAGTGTGTAAATACTCATCATTTTTGGTCAAATCTGAACTGCAAAACATTTAAAAACACTCAGAAATGCATCAAAATACTGAAAATATCCCAAAATTGTATTTTATATGTTTCAAATGCAAAATTTTTAAAAACAGTTGAAAAACGAACAAAGTTTGCATAATTGGCAGTTTCAGTCCCTCAACTTTCAAAACTTGTCAAATTTAGTCCCTAGGCATTTGTTTTGTAAGAAAAATCACCAAAGGTCCTTTTGAAATCATATGTTGTCATATTTAATCCTTTGGTGAAAAGTTTCAATAATTTACAAGTTTGGTCCCTGCACTTTCAGAATTTGCAAAAATGGTCCCTGGGAAAATGTTATTGTTGGAAATCTCATGTATGGTCCCTGGATTATTGGGACATGGCAGGAATCACCCTTGGTTTATTTTGGAAGATGTACAACTTTGGTCCTCCAATTTTCAGAATCTACAAAATTGGTCCTTGTGTTATTAATCCTAAAACCAAACCGGACCCTTTTGTTATCAAAAACAAGCCCAAACACAAAATAAACCCACCAATTCACAAGCCCAATCCACCAAAGCTTGAACCTTGAACCCCCCCCCCTTGAACCTTGACCCCCTTGAACCTTGAACCCCTTCTAATATTAAGCCCCCAGTCAAACTTGGTTTGACTCAAACCAATCCCGCCCCTCGTTTTAACCTTCGTCTTCACCCACTCTCTGAAACCATCTCACATCACCATTCTTACAGCTCATACCCCACACCCTATCCCCTCCACCTCACCTAACAAAACAAGAAACAATTAATGTTTCTCCTTCCTTGCACTCAAAACCCCCCAGTTGATATACCGTTTTCCCGCCAAAAATGCCATCAACGGCCAATATCAACTCAAGTGATCCAATGGCTCTAAAAATTGGTGGGAAAAGCTCAGAGGACAAGTGGGAGTACTTTTGCTAATAAAAAGGAGGAAGAGAAGCTAGTTTAAGAGAGTAGTTTTTAGTTTTAGTTTTTCATATATGTCGTTTTTGATTTTTATGTTTTAATTAAGTTCTAAATTGTAATTTTAATCTTCCTTGTACTGAACTAAGGTAGTTTAGCCAGTTGTAACTCATTTTCAGCAATAATTTAAATTTTATCCAAGTTTCTTGTTTTTAAGTTTTCTTTTACTTATGCAGTTTTAAATAATCTAAAAGCCAGGCTTCAAATAGCTCCATTATAACTCAAATAAGCTTACTAAAGCTACCCATAGCTTTTAGTAAGCTTATAATTCAGTTTTAAGCTAACTCTCATATTGGTCAACATAAGTCAAACTGAAGCTCATTTGGAAATGGTTATAATATTGGGTTGATGCAGAGCTGAATTGGGATTGGTATTGGCTTAGAATAGTGGTATCTGGTTCTAGATAAGCTGCATATGAGCTGGACCTCATGTGAGTATTTTTTTTAGTTCAAGCTTAAAACTGTTGTGCCAACCTTTTTGTTTTACTGTATGCTGTAGGTTATTAGTGAGTATTTGGCTTTTGTTAGGTTATAATTGCTGTTAGATTATAAGAATTCATTACTGCTCAGGTTTAGGATCAACTAAGGTAGAGCAATTAGCTAAGCATTTAGCTAAAGTAGTGTTTGGATCATAAGGTCAATATGAGTTTGAGGTCATTTCAGTGATTGGAATTAGTTGCTTAAGTCTCAAATGGTTACATAATAGTTATTTCTGTCATTAGTCTGCATTTTAGACCAGGGAAAGTCAAAATTGCATATAATCTGTCCTTGTGATCAGATTTGTTTGAATCAGTGGCTTCCTTCTTACGTATAGGTTTAGGAAGAGTAGAAATAGCTTCCATTAGTCTTGGATAGGTCATAAATATCATCATCATTACACAAATCTGGTTTTAAGCTTCACTTTGGTCAACCATTTGCAAAACTGTCTTAAAGTCAAAAGGTATAAACTCAGTTTTTACCAACCTTTATAGATTTTTAATGGTTTCAATTCTGAATCAATACTGTTGATATTTTGGGATTATTAACTTCAACTGGTTGAGTGTTCAAAATTGATTTTTTGTGCAATTTTTGGCAATCATATTAAGCTCTTAACAAGCTTGTCTTTTAGGCACTTTTTGCCCTGTGCACATACTCAGTGAGAACTAAGTGTGCACAGGTTTGTGCAAAGCTCTCAACAAGCTCATGGGAGCTTGTCTTGGTCTGATTTTTGGTTTATAAGCTCCTTGCCAGGTCTACTTGAGATTGTGGTATTTGGTTTTGGTTTCCAGCTAGGGTAGATAGCTTGTTTTTAAGCTTGAAATCAGCTCCTCAAAACTGAAATCACTTGTTTAATTTTGTACTCATAAGCTTGTAGCTGGTAATCTAGAGGTGTAGACTAGTTGATTTAGGTTCTTTTCTCTGAATTATAGCTTAATCTAGCTTCTGTGTTCATTTTGTGCTTTCTAGTGCTTATTAGCTTATTTTAAGTGCTTATTCTCAAACAGTTTGCGCTACAGCTTGTTAATCCTTCACATAAGCTATAGTTTTTATAATTTTCATAAATTTAGAATATTATTTTAGACTTTTCCTGAATTTTTCAGATTTTTCCATTACTGTTTAGTATTTTTCCTTATTTAAAACAGTTTTTAGGACTTTTTAATTAGTCTTTATTGCAATTAAATCAGAAAAGCTTCAAAAAAATAAGTTTTCAATTTTCATAGATTAAGATAAATATAAAAAGCAAAAAAATAATTTTTCCAGATTTTTCTTAGTTAAATTTGTAATTTTTAGCAATTTAATTATTTTTAAATAGTTTTTAAATCATAGAAATTAGAATAAAAATCAGAAAAATACAAATCCAATTTTCAAAAGTTTGTTTAGTTATTTTAGATTTTTGAAAAGTAGTTTCACAATTTTCCTCTTTATTTTCATAATTTTTAGTATTTTAATTTAGTTTTAAAAGTTAAAATTAGATTTTAATTCAAATTTATAAAAGAAAAATCAAGAAAATCCAATTTTAAAAATAGTGATAGCGTTTATTTAATATAATCTAGCTTTTTAATTTTCTTTAATTTGCATTTAAGCCCCTGTAATTTACAAACTTTTGCTTTAGGTATAATTATTCAAAATCATAACCCCTTTCTTGTTCAATATCACCCGATCACTACCCGTTTGGCTATTCAGTCGCACAGCTCGTTGGGACTTAACGACCTGGGGAAACACTAAACTCTCCTGGACTTAATTGCATTGCGTTCTCAAGCTGTCTGGCTTCTATTACGGTTGACCATTCACAAGTGGTTGACTTGTGTAATAAACCTGACCGTTTGGGAGCCAATCAGTCACCCAACCTGTAAACTGTTTTTGTATCATGATACTAAACTACTTTATTTGGTGGCTGTTGGGTCGTGAAATATGAATAACCTGATTTTTTAGAAGAGCTAAATTATTGAAAAGGGGTGTGATATATGTGAAACGTGAAGGGTGGATTGTGTTTTCGTCTCGTCATTGCATGTGCATGGTCCAATTTGTTACCGTCGAATGATGTGGATATGAGTGAGTTTGGAACGGTCTAAAACATGGGTACCAACTGTTTGAAATGGGTTAGAGTGATGGCGTATCTTACCCTTATTGTGTCTCGTTAAATAGAATGTCGAGTGTGAGTGTGTGTATGTAAACGAGAGGTTGCATACATGATCATTAACGTTAGAAAGGAAAAAAAAAAGAAATATTAAACATGGAAGATTGGGTACAATAGAACCATTTTGGCTTACTGTTTATAAGCTCTATATAGGTACTGTAAGTGATCCCTGACATCTTAATATTGGTTAGTAAATAAATGTTTTGTTATTTCACATGTCAACTTGTAATAAGAAGAGAAGTCTTGAATGGAAATTTTCTGAAATACAATATTTTGTATGCAAAGCACTACGTAGGGATGTAGGTAATTAAATTAGTAAAAATTATAATAGACCATAATTGAAGGACAAAACAAAAGTAGTAGTCTATCATCAAATTGATAAATGGCTCCATAAATTATGTAGATAATACAAAGCGGGAGTAAGTTGTATGTTCAAGTACGCCTTTTCGAGTACACGTTGAATTGCTTTAAGGTACGGATATTCTGTCTTTCCTTTTAAAAACATTCTTTGTTCGTAAATATTAGTACATATATTCTATCCCTTTTCAGTAGGGATTTCTCATGACTTTCTGATCCTTTGACTTTGTTCGCCTATGATATTTCATCGCTATGTTTTCCTTTGCTATTGACCCTCTGATATTGAACCATTGCTATTGACCCCACTGTTACTGAACCTCTGTTATTGAACTACTGTTACTGAACCTTTGTTTTTGACCTCTATAACTGAACCTTTGATATTGAACCTCTGTTACTGAACCCTTGATATTGGACTTGATATTGGACTATTGTTATGAACCTCTGAATTGTGACCTACTGATATTGAACCTCTGATTATGATGATTGATATATATTGCTACGCTGTGGACCTTTGTTTGACCTTTCAGATTTATACCCGAGCCAAATACTGTTAACTAGTCATGGAGGTACCATGACCGTGTCATTGATGCACCAATGGCATGACTCCAGTGTGTACGAGTGATGTTACACACCGTCCCTTTCTGTTATCTGATTATGAGCTCGATATATATTGTATGGCCACTATTTGTCTGCAGGGGCGTATGGATGCATCCTAGATCTGTACTGTACTATTACTGATATATATACTGTTCTGGTGATGTGGTGCGTGTGTGCAATACACCCCCTCACAGTCTGGGAGCTAGCTACTCCACTGGTTACTGAGGCCTCCCCTCTTATTGTCTGGTATTCCGAGGTCACCCCTCCGAATACAATGGTTACTATTGATTACTGGGCTGCTATTGCCACTACTGATATTATTGTACTGTACTGTTGGCTCGGGATAGATTTTTGACAACCCTTACACTGTTGATATACTTATATTGTACCATCTGTTTACCCCAACGTACCATATTCTGTATTGACTGCCCGTTACCTTGTACCCTTATGTGACTTATTCTTCTACCATTCCATTCACGTACTGGGTTATTATTATTATGGTTATTGAATTTGATTATGCTTTTACATGTTTTAGGTGACAATCGTTTGCCCTGCTACTATATGATTAATATGTGATTGTCTGATTCATCTATTGACATGCTAATAACTGACAAACGGTTTACCATACTGTTATGTGACTATTTGATTCGTCTGGTCCATGTTAGAGTATAAATGATTGTTTTGACGGCTTATCATGTAAACTCTGTTTTGTTAACCTCGTGGTCTATGAATATCTGTTAGTATCTTTTCCCGCTTATTGTTGATCTGCCATGTGTACATTGTTGTTTATGTTACTGTATGATTCGATAAATGGTTCGACTTATGTGGTCTGGCTTGTTAACTTGTCAATTTGCTCTGCTATGTCCTTAAGTCATTCAATTGTAGTGTTCATGCTGAGTTCATGTTTGATACGTGTGGTTACCATGTCTGGCTACTGATAGTATTTCTACTGTAGTGATACTTGTGATGTTATTAACTGTAGTTACTTGACTTGTATGATTGCCATGATCACTTTCTAATTTAATTGCTTCCACTTGCGTTTAGTTTTCCATTTGGCTTAATTATATTCTGACTTCCTAAATTGATTGTATGCTATTCTTGTTGAGTGAATACGGCGTTTGCAATGTTTGATTTTGTTTTCGGTACCTGTATGTCGGTCTGCTTATATGTGATTATGTATATGTCGTGGATTCCTTACCTTGCTTCGTTCTCCTTGTTATCTGTACATTCTGGATATCGGTATAATTGTGTTATGCAGGATCCTCATTGAGTCATTGTCCTCATTTCACTACGACTTTGTTATCAGTTTCATTATTTCATTTCGCATTTCTGATTTTATTTAGCTTTCATTTTGTTATATCTGTTCACTGGGCTTTTTTCAGCCGCATTTCTTTTCCTGCGGCAGGTTTTAGGTTTGAAGATGGGCTTGATGGGGTGAGAGTTGGATTATTCGAGTAGACCGACCTTAGTTACCTTATCATTTTGGATTTAATTTGAAGAGTTATTGTTTTTAGATTTCTTTTCGTTTTGGACATATTGGATTTTGTATTTTCTTTGTAAGTCATCCGTTATATGACTTGGTAATTTATTTTATAATGTTTTCTCTTGTAAAATTTTATTTGTATGTTCTGTGTTAGGAATTGAAAATTCCATGTTAAAGAGTCGGTCACCCCAATAATGGTCTAGCATATGTTAGCTCGTAGATTTGTCGTTGTTTACGTTATTATCAGTTTATTAGTTAGTTATTAGTTTAGTTTAGCGTAGTGTAACACCGTGGAGGAAGGACGGGTCTTTACCCACTGTATCCCTGATCCACAGGCCGATAGGAGGTAGTGTAGTTTGTAAGTATAAATACCCCTTCCATCCATGGAAGGGGTGGTGCTTGATTTTAATCTAACATTTCCTTTGAGTAAACCTCTAGCAAGAACACCCTCTCTCTCTCTCTACTTTCTCTCTCTAAAATGGAAAACATGTATTTTGATCTCCCAAGACCACCCGAATCATCAAACACATAAATAACGATCCTACAATTGGTATCAGAGCCAAGGTTGTTGTGTTTTGATGATTTATTATGGATCGAATACTTGTTTTTTACTGATTTCGTACCATTTTTTGATCGGAAAATTATTTTTTCCTACTTCTTTGTCATATCAGTTTTTAACTTGTTTTGTGTACCCTTTTTGGTTAAACAAATTTGTCAAAGTGGTCTAATATCTGGTTTTTTGTCTTTTGTCCAAACTGTCTTTTTGAGAAACTAGTCTTTTTGTTCCAAGTTATGGTCAGTTTTTTAACAGTCAAGCTTTGTCATTAATGGGTCAAAACTGATGCAGATGATGTTTTCTTTCTGGGTTTATTATGCATATGGTCGGAATATTGGTCGAAAAACTCATCGGAAAACATATATATCTTGCTAGCGACTTAGACTTGGTGACAATTTGACTTTTGAGTCAAACTGAAATGCTAGCGACTTGTCGTAGCGACTTGGGTCATCTAGCGACTTGTCGTAGCGACTTGGGTCATCTAGCGACTTGGGTCATCTAGCGACTTGGGTCATCTAGCGACTTGGGTCATCTAGCTACTTGGGTCATCTAGCGACTTGCTTTGAAAATATTGGCTAGCGACTTGGACTCAACAGAAAGGAAGAAGTAGAAGACCTAGACTATTTGACCACGACTACACACCAAATACCAGGACTCAACCGACCTCAGTTTCATTATACATCATTGGTCCATGTTAACTGAAACCGAGAAACAGAAAAGATGAAGTATCAACATATCCGAAACTGAAAAACCTTCAATCCTCTTAACCTAATCTAGACTCACCAATGGACCCTCACATCCACTCCTCAAAGTCTAATTCAATCAACAAAATGACTCTAATTAAAACATAAAAATGAATCTCAGAAAGGTCAACTTTATATTGCATCTTATAAAGATTGTTTTTGTTGAACCTTTTTCATCATCAATCCATATGAAGCTATGCTTCTTGTTACTATCCGAAGCTATGCTTCTTGTTACTATCCGAACACAATTAAAGAATAATTGATAACAAATCTGTTATAATTACTCTTTGGTTCGACTAATGGCACTTCAAACTGAAACAAACCACACGAAGAAAATCTTACCCGAGACCCTTAAAGGATCTTGATGTCTATACTCTTGCATCTCTCGTGGGTCAGGTCTAAATAAAGCGGAAAACAAAGAAAACAGGTGTTCTTATGTTGTGTGATTTGTGCTCATCAATTGATTAGTGATGAAAGGGTTGAGACTAAGATTCGTTTTTTTTTATTTCTGAGATTAGTGAGATTATGAGATACGTTTTAATTTGATGATTAGAAGAGGTTGGATAGAGTTAAGTTTTTGGAAGTGGAGAGTGTGAGACTGAGAATATGATGGAGGCGACTTATTTGAGGTGGTTAGGGTTAGTGTATCTTGGAATGTGTTTAGGGTTAAATGGTACTTTATATATATCTGGTCATATGGTTGGTGTGCTGGATCGGGTTATGCTTCTTTTTGGATCGTGGGCTTCTAACATATGGTTAGCATATGTGGTTGGTCTTTGGGCTGAGACTTGTTATGAGACAATGGATCACGAATTTGATGGACTTGGCATAAACAAGCTATTCTTGATGTATTTGGATATGCACATATTGTTCACCGAATTTTTACAAAAGTTTGGTTACAATATTTTACATATTGGACAATTGTTTGGTATTTTGGTATGATAAATTTCACGGATGGATACATAAATTCACGGCTTGAGAAAAAAAAAATGAAAAATGACTACGAGGTTTGTGTACGGTATTATTGATACGAAATTAAAGTGTCGTTATCTCCATATGTGGTCATTATTATCAGCCGGTGAATCAAAGGATGTTCGTTTTCTGCAATTCTCATGAGATATTCGACTCCACAAAATGTCAATGATACTTCACAGTCTAAGCAAAATCTTTCTAAGAATCGTCAGCGTCAGTCATGTTTTTTTTCAAGATGTTTGCTTATGACAAGAACTTGTCGTGCAAATAGTCGTACACGTTATGAGAAACGTGTACTTTGATGTGTTACGGTCAACCTCCAGGGGGAAGTAGTATATACTACTTGACTTAGTATGGTTTGTGAAGCTGTCTACATTTGGATTTAGAATTGTTCATGGTGGACATGAATCGTTGAAAAACCAATGCATGTTCCCTTAAAACAAATATTCACCAAAACCAAAGTTGTCATAACACATTCAAGCTGACATTGTTTACGGTTTTGTCTTGTTTTTGTAAAATCCCGCGAAAGAAATTATTTCTCGGTTTAAATCATAGACTTGTAAAATCCCGTAACAATGGAAACATCCTGGTTAAAGTAATGAGCATTTCCGGATCTATCTTGCGGTTTATTCTTGGTTTTGTAAAATCCCGCGAAAGAAACTATTTCTCGGTTTAAACCATAGAACTGTAAAATCCCGTATTGACGGACCATCCTGGAAAAAGGAAGGTGTATTTCTGGATCTTATCTGATGCTGGTACTACGGTTTCTTCTTTGAAGAAGGGATAAAAGGGTGTACTTCATGAATTAGATGTGTGTTTGGACATTCGTCATGACAGTTTGGTTACTTCAAAGTTTTACGGGGTTATGCTCATTAAACCATGGTCGGGATGAAACCATTATCATAGTTCACTTAAAAAGTCAAAGGAGGCTAGATTTGAGCAGTTCAGAAGATGTGACAACGGCATTAATTCGGTATTATTTATTTGAGGTTGAAGTGAATTATCGCGGGCGAGTGTACTTAGTATCTGAAGGTATCGGGGATGGTTGGATGAAGATTCTTCATGATCCTTGTTCAAGCTTGTTATTTAAAATGAAGACATGGAAATCTAGTTATTGTTGAGTGACTTTTACCTTTTCTTTTACCGCTTGGGGGAATTGGGCTCTTATCATCTCAAAATAACTATCACTTTAAGGAGTTACGTTGTAGTGCTCAATGTCACATTCAATTGTGGATTTTCAAGAGGTGATGTACGTCTTATACTTGATGGTTGGTTGGTTGAAGAGTATAGAGTACTTAGAGATTCAATGGAGGATGAAGTCTCGGCACCGCTCTTTGTTACATATGTGCAAGTATAAGTCACGAGTTAGGGATAGTTTACTTCAGGGTCAAATTCATCATATTGGGTTTTCTCCATCAGTTGTCACTACAAAGAGCCTACAGAATGATAATGGGGATGATTACATGTTTTGCTAAGAGAGCAGAAAAGAGAGAGATTATGACGTCTGTTCACATCAGTTCAGGCCTCGTACTCCAAAGAAAAGAAATGTGTACGTTTCAGTGCGCATTATCTTAGAAAGAAGAGAAATCTTCTCATGACGTCTGTTCACATCAGTTCAGGCCTCGTACTCCAAAGAAAAGAAATGTGTACGTTTCAGTGCGCATTATCTTCCAAAGAAGAGAAATCTTCTTATTATGACCATTCTCATCAACATGCTTCATACTTTTTCCATGCGCTTCAGTCATCAAGTGAACCGGGCTACTGTTGATTGTTTTCTGATTACACTTTCTCAACTATAATGACGATGGCGACATCCTGTGCTGATTTTGTGGGGGAGAAGTGTAAATGGACTACATTTGGATAATGTTCACTTGTTTAATCAAGAATGGCATCTCCGTATGCAATTCTTGAGGGGGAGAAGAAGTGTGAATTTTTTGCATTGTTGATTGACATTTGAGAATATAAATGGTCATACGGCTCTAAACTCATGTAAGAACCGAGCTTCTTCTTATCGGGTAATCTTCACATGGAGTTTCTTCTTAAGAGCCGTTAGTTGACATCTTCACAAGTTGATATGAGTTTATTGACAAAGTGCTTCCGGTTAATACTTCACGTGCACATCAACATGATGATTCCGAACAACCTTCTGTTCTTGTTTGATGTGATTGTTTGTTTGGTGTTACCATCTTATGTGTTCGTTGCGGCCTGATTGCTGATTTCCTTGATGAACATCTTTCTGTTCTTGTTTGATTGGGAGGGATTTTAGTTAAGGGGAATTGCAAGATGTAAGTTGATTGGGATGCTTTTTGGTGATGTTCTTGTTTTGGTGAGTTGAAGATGTTAACTATCTATTCCCCAACTGCACAATCTTGAAGAAGGTCGAGTCTACAGTCTGTTCTACATTTTCTGCTACATGTTAGAAGACTAAAAGACGAGTTGCATTTAACGATCTAAAGACTTCTTCTTAATTTGGGCATTTATCAAACAGATTGTCGGTTTAGGGGAGAGCACTAATTGGGAGAAAGTTATAAGTCATATTCAATTCCCAATTAGACGTGCTCATATTCTTTAGCAGTGACTACTCGAGACGTTGATATTGACTATTGTTGGACATTTGACACAAGGTGATTACTTCGGAGTTAATCATTTATCAATTATTTGAGATTGAAGTTGACTTTCACAATGGCGTGTTCTTATTTGATAACTTGCTCGGGCTTAAGAATTTGAGTTGAAGACTTGGCTTATCTAGTTACCAGCAGTCGAGGTGGATGGTTGAAAACCTGGTTAACTATCACTATTAGGAGTTACTTTGTTTTACTCAGTGTCACACGCATATGACGGTGTGGATAAACGCAAGAGGTGTTAATGTCTCATACTTCGTTTGGGTAGTGAGTACTTAGAGATTTGCTTGAAGCATAAATTCTCTACACCGTTCTTCCATCATTAGGTGCAAGCTTAAGATACAAATGTGGGGAAGTTGACTTCAGTCTCAAGTATGGTATAGCGGGTTTTCTTCTTCAGTGGTCACTTCAAATTGTCTACAGAAGGGTTGATATAAATTGTCAGAGAGAGTCTTCAGCAAGTTGATTCTCACAAAGAATTCAAGTGTTCTTCTCAACAAATTTCTAGTATACGGGCTTTCAATGAGTCGCTGATTCTGAAGCATCAAAACCAGCAAGGGGAAAGGAGACACGCATCTAAACGCGAGTAATCTTGATGAGCT
Source organism: Chrysanthemum seticuspe (assembly GCA_019973895.1). Classification (NCBI taxonomy): domain Eukaryota; kingdom Viridiplantae; phylum Streptophyta; class Magnoliopsida; order Asterales; family Asteraceae; genus Chrysanthemum; species Chrysanthemum seticuspe. The sequence continues at coordinate 122,592,822 of BPTQ01000002.1, read as the reverse complement.
TAATTCTTCTAAGTGATTGAAGATATCCCGGGAAGACAAATGTTATTACCGCAGAGAAGCTCAAGGTTTGACTCATGGCGAGTAAACTTGATGAACTTAACTCTTCTAAGTGATTGAAGATATTCCGGGAAAACAAATGTCATGACCACAGAGAAACTCAAAGTTTTACTCATCAAGGCGTTTAGTGTTCTTATTCCAACTATGTGGGGGAAGAGATGTTAGAGAAAGTTTCTGAAGATAAAAGAGGTACATAAGTGTGTGATGATAGAGATTGTGTACATTGGGGATGCTCAGCTGTCTCACTTGAGGGCTTAATATGTGATTCAGAGATATAATCACTTATTCCGGAGTTGACATCCGCAGAGATTGTCGCCCGCAGAGATAATCAGTGATTCGGCCTGCTTCTTCAATGTTATCGGTTATTCTCTCTTTGGGCATTCGGGTACTTCGGGTTCTTGAGCTTCATACACTTTCTTCAGGGGAGAGAAAAGTATACATCGGGGTTATTCTTTGGCTATTGGACTTAATCTGCTACTTCGATGGTATAAGTTTCTTTGTCTTTGGGTATATGTGTATTCGGGTTCGTGAGCTCTAGTCTAAGAGACTGACTGCATCAATTCGTCTACTTGGGGGAAGTGGTTTCTTGACTACCTTTTGGAATGGATCGCTTCAGACGTCAGTAGAATAGAAATATGAGAAGATTATTTTATGTGTGGGATGATACGTTGCTGTTCTTCTTGATGATATAACCCCGAATGGAGATCCTCGATTATCGTTCTTAAATGGAGCAGCGGGATTTATGATAATGGTGTGCTTTCTTGTGCACCTGGCTAAAGCAAGCTTGAAATAGAGCTTCGAATCTGCTCATCTTAAGGATTTTCGGTTTGGGGGGAAGCTGCCAGAGTCTCACTTTCGGATGGTTTAATTTCTCTCAATTCAGGAGCCTCGAAAGCTTTGGTGGTGAATGTTTAAGAGATGATGACTTCTATCTTCTACAACGGGGCTGTTCGATATCCTTATCTCGGTACTCGTATCATCATCTTCTTTAACTATATCATCTACTCTATCTTTGTATATATTTATCTGAAAAACAAAATACAAAAATATAAAACCAACAAAAGAAAATAGAAAAATATAAAACCTTCAAAAACCCATAAAAATCAGAAAATTTCAAAAATACCAAAAATATGTTTTCCTAGACATGTCTTCTGGTATCGATAACATCTACGGTCTTAGAAATGTCATTCAATAATGGCACGGGATCATAGATGAAGTTCGAGCAGGAGGTGTAAATATTTATTTCCAAAACATGTCTCTAAATATGGCTTACAGTCATTTCAGACTGTAACCCGCGCTTCAAAATTGGCTTGCAGTTATTTCAGACTGTAACTCGAGCTTCAAATGATGGTTTGCTATTATTTCAGATAGCAACCCGTTTTTCAAGGAAGGAAAGTGCTACGCTAAACCAATTTTCAAATATTTCGTGCACTTATCCTAAAAACAAATTGAGGAAAGTATGTCGAAGGACTGCTCTTCCTACTCAAATATTTTTCCGTCTAAAATTCTTCAGAAAAATATTTGTTTTAACAAAATGGTGGTTAATGAGTTGCTATTAAATCAATCAATTTCAGAGTTTTTCGTAAAAACTGAAAACTCAATCAATGACTTCAGCACTTTTAATCTTTTCAGAAAATAAGTCATTGATTGAGGGGGAGAATGTTTTCAAATTTATATCATCTAACGGACTTTCTTAATTATCCTACGTGCTTATCTGAAAAAATATAATTGCCTATGTTGAAGGACTAGGTTTCTAGGATATGATTGTTAGGTTTAGATGATTAGAGTTTGAGAAACACATTATTCCCATACCTTACATGATCTGATTGATATGTTGGATTGACTTTTATTAGTCGATTGCTGTTTGGGTGATGTCGACCACCATATATTTGTATGTGTGTTCACTAACATATGCAGGTATATTGGTATATAAGAATGTTCCCGATCCGGATCCCACAAATGAACATGATTGGATGCCGCAAGGAAAGGGTAACGATATCTTGGGTTGACAAATGAAGAAACGGAGCTTAATTGGACTTCTATGGAGAGTTGGCATAAATGCAACGTAAGAGGTCTCACTGCATCAGCAGACGGTTTTCTTCTAAGTGATTGAAGAAACGGAGCTTAATTTGACCTCAGTTGGCATTCAAAATGCAACGTAAGAAGAAGTCTCACTGCATCCGCAGACGGTTTTTCTTCCAAACCCTACAGCAATAACAACAGAAGCTTCTCAACCACTAACGTATCTTTGTGCAGGATACCATTTTTAAACAATTTTGAATAAATTTGAATAAATTGTTTTGAAAATGGAATATATTGTTTTGAAAATATATTGGACTAAATTTTGAAAATCACCGGACTTCATTTTATCAAAACTTAAGTCACTCAATTATCGACTTCGGTCATCGATTGAGGGGGAGAGTGATTTAAAATAAATTATTTTCAATCAATATTGCTTCATAAAAGTCCGGATTGTACAATATAAGTGGTGATCTAAAGATTTAATGTTATGTCATGGTATGATTTTTTCTTTAGAATCAAGGTCTTTCAAAATGAAATTTTTTCTGTTCTTGTTTGATTGTGAAATTGTTTTATTTTACTTAAAGATCTCTTAAAAACTATCATACCTGACACTAACAATCTTTAATGTCTAAATATGGTCCTTATCTGTCATTTTTCAAAATTAAATCTTGCCACGTCTTTCCCCAAATTTTTCTAAATGATTTAAATCAGTTGGGATCACAAATCTCAAATGGTTTGATATTTCTGATCGGGGTAGAGATCGTGTTTTAAATCTCAAATCTGTTTTAATGGAACCAGTTTTAGTCCTTTAGAGGCACTCCTGCCTCCATGTGCCAAACGATTTCATACACAATGCACATATTGAGGAGGAGGATTTATCCAAAAACATGATGAGTATTTAAACCAGGCCACATATTCTCCCATGTTTTATAAACCGTATTAAATCACTTGGGATCCAAAATCTCAAAGGGTTTGATATTTTTGATCGGGGGAGAATGTGTGATTTAATAATGAAATTTGATAAAAGGTGATCGTTTGGATTCAATTGTGCAGGCTGCTCTCTCGTATGTGCTAAACGCTTTCGAATCTCGAAGCACATATTGAGGGGGAGCAAAACCATCGAGGTACAAAAGTTTTTAAAAAAAAAGAGATTATAAAGTACCTTGATTGTGTTTTCAAATGGTTTTCTTAATGGATTTTGTGATTGTGGATGTGCTTCAAAAAGAACTCTTGCCTCTATGTGATAAAATGTTTTAAAATATCCTATGCACATATTGAGGGGGAGAATTTTACCAAGAAAATCAAATGGCTTTTTCGTATGAAAATTGTGATCAAAGAAAATATTTCAAAGTCCTCTTGCCTCCATGTGGCAAACAATTTCTAAATCACACGCACATGTTGAGGGGGAGGTTTTCTAAATGATCAAAACTATTAAGGTACAAAATGCTTTGATCTCGTATCACAAGTACCTTGATTGTTTTTCCAAATGATTTTTCAATTGGTTTCATGAAGGAAAGAACAATACCAAAAGACCGACCAATTTGCTTTATGCATGGTGTTATAAGGATGGTTAGGTTAGGTATTTGTTCCCACGATCCAGCCAGAACCGGAGGGATCTACCCAGGGACAATCCACTAGCTAGTGTAGAGTCCGTAGGTATATTGAAAAAAGGAGAAAAAGTGAGATTTGGGAAGAGTGCCGACTGAGATAGAGCTAGAACTGGAATAAACCCAACAAGGTTCTAGTAATGAAGTCTCGGTAAGCACTGAAGGGGTTGAAGAATGAAAAAGAACTGAATGTGAAAAAGGGTGAAAAGAAATAGCCCTCCATCAATTCAACCTTAGGGCAGTAACCGGGTTCAATACATATGCTACTGGTGTTTACCAAGGTAACGCCGGTATTGAAGACAAGACATCATGGACCCAGTGATGCACTGCACTAAACTTCCCAAACCACTCAAGTTCCTCTTAAAAGGGCTTGTTTCATTCTCACGGGGAACCGACATTATCTATCGACTTTCTCTTAGAGATTGTTGATATTGAAGAAGGAGACCCTCTCCCTAGTCTCCGGCACAGGAACCAAATATGCACTATTGAGTCTAGAGCCAAGAGATCATCCACAATATCTCATTAGGACACTAAATTCTTGAAGACTTGCTTTTTCACACAATGTGGAAAGTAAGTATATATTAAGAGTCCTACGCATTATCCTTGTGGTATTGCCAGAACATCCGAGTGATATGAAAGTATTCACGATGAAGATGGAAATCCTTCTAGAGCCAACATCAAACAAGCTCTTGGTGGGTGACATGTGAGATCTTTTCAAAAGATCAAACTTGTGACAACTGGATAGAAACGATGGGGCGATTCACTCGTGAATCAACCTTGGTCCAGGAATGGAATTGACGAATACTTTTGGAAAAAACGTTCGATGTGCAAACCTTCTTTTCTCTAGCACGTCGAATGTGTACTTATGTTTTCAAATTCAAAAAGTATATCTGATTGAAAAATACTTTTAGAAAAACCGTTCGATGTGCGAATCTCTTCTTTTCGCTCGCACGTCGAATGTGTACTCATTCTCTAATACAAAAAGTATTTTGATTGAAAATTGATCTTTCTCATAAAACCTTCGTCGTATTGCAAAACTCTTTCTTTAAGCAATACGCGATTGTTTTCAAATCATTTTTCATCAATCAGTGAATCTCAATTCGCTGGTTCACTCACTCCGTGTTGTCTTCTTTGAGACGTTCCGGTTTGAGAACAGCTAGAACAGCTGTGAAACCCTGTCAAGGAGATTCTTAGGAATCCTACCTGATCACAGGCAGTATTTATACTGATCAACGGGGAACCGTGGGCCGTGTACCTCAATTCAGCGAAAGTGATCAAAGACACTTTCGTGTGTTTTATTGCTAACTGTTGTTTGCAGGTACATTTGGACGGTTGCAGCTGATCAGAATTGAGGAGTCAATCCAAAGCCGCATGCTCACAGCATCCATACTTAATTTGAAGAAATCATGACTGGTGCATATCTACATAACCTGGTTCTGATATTTTTATACTATGCTTCTGCTACGCTGCTGCAAATATCATGAATCAGTAAGGCTTCCGCTACTCTGATGGAAAGATGTCATGATTCAAAAGTGTGAGCATGTCGGTCCGAAAGTCACAACTTCACATGATGGCAACACAACTAAGGGTGATCCAGAGATTTAATATGGCTGATGATCTCAATGAAAGCTCGAAGATCATCAAAGATGTGGATCAGTTAAAGGCCTCCACTGAAAATACAAATCAATGCGGACTTTGAAGATTCGCTACTAATGCACAAAGATTGCGGAAATGAAGAATTCAAGTCTACGAGCTCAAGAACAAAGTCAAAGATAGAATGCTAGGAAGCAAAATGTATTTCATGGGGTGACCTCCCTTAGGGGGAGATTGTTAGGAATTGAAAATTCCATGTTAAAGAGTCGGTCACCCCAATAATGGTCTAGCATATGTTAGCTCGTAGATTTGTCGTTGTTTACGTTATTTATCAGTTTATTAGTTAGTTATTAGTTTAGTTTAGCGTAGTGTAACACCGTGGAGGAAGGACGGGTCTTTACCCACTGTATCCCTGATCCACAGGCCGATAGGAGGTCGTGTAGTTTGTAAGTATAAATACCCCTTCCATCCATGGAAGGGGTGGTGCTTCATTTTAATCTAACATTTCCTTTGAGTAAACCTCTAGCAAGAATACCCTCTCTCTCTCTACTTTCTCTCTCTAAAATGGAAAACATGTATTTTGATCTCCCAAGACCACCCGAATCATCAAACACATAAATAACGATCCTACATTCTGATATGACACCAGAATGTGACACTTCTACCCTTGTCGGGTTGGGGTGTTACAACTACTTTCTTGGTAACTTTAGCTCCAAATCTAGGTACAAGGTTGACTTGCTGAGAATCAACTTTCTTAACTTTCTCTATCTCTTTAGACTTAGTTGATTCAGTACTATCTTCCTCAGAATCTGATTCCCAATCTTCAATTATGGGAGCATCAGATGACTTATCAGAACTTATCTTAGGTGTTTCAGTCTTATTTATCTCTTCTACAGGTTTGTTAAAACTGAATTCACTACTAAATGACAGTTCTTTAGCAGGTGGTGCATGTTTCATCAAAGAGGGTGGTGGCATATTATTGTATCCAATTCCAGAACCCTTTTTCATTAAATGACTCTCTATAGATTTATTAACCATATCAGAAGCAAATTGTGTTTTAGCTACCCTAACAACATGTTTTTCTTTTTCATCTAGGGCTTCTTGTTTTACACTCTCTGCCTCTGCTAGTTTATCTTTAAGAATTTTAATCTCTCTATCTTTAAGATCAATTTCACCACCTAGTATATTGATCTTTTCTACATATTCAAACTCACATTTAATACAAAATTTTAGCTTCTCTTCCACACCCTCTAGACCAACTCTATATCCTAAGTTATCTAGAGTCAATCTCTCTACTTCTTTCCTCATACTCTCAGTGATAGCTTTTTGAGATTCTAAGTTATCAGAACATGATTTAAAAGAACAAGTAGATGTTTTAGAATCATTAGATACCTCAGAATCTGAACCAGAAGATGAAGCATAGGCCATTAGAGCAAAGTTATGCTCTTTTGAAGCTTCACTAGCAAGAAAAGCTGCATTTGGACCTTCTTCAATCTGATCACTCCAATCATAATCACCAATTCCATCCTGAGCAACCAAAGCTGAAGAAGCAGCAGGCTCTTCTGTTGTCTTCTTAATGCCTTAAATTCTTTTAGGAGCTCGACATTCCCTAGCAAAGTGACCTTTCTTCTTGCAGTTAAAGCACTCCATCTTGCTTTTGTCGAATCCAGCTCTCCTTTGACCATCATACTTAACCTGTCTTCCAGTCCTCCTCAGAAACTTTCTTGCTTGGAGAGTCAACATTGCCATTTGCCATTGAAGATTAATCTCATCAAGATCATCAGGATCAATTTGATCCAGATCTTGATTCAGCACAGTAACACTGGTAGTTAAATCAGACAGAAAAGCACAGATTGCACCATCACTGACATTATCATTAACAGTGGTATTGTTTGCAATAGCCGTGGTTACACCATAGGCAGCAGTGGATACATCTTGTGGGCTTTTGTGATTAGTGGATACAAAAGCAATGTTTTGATTAGCAGAAGATGAGTGAGCAAAGTTATTCTCAGACTCATAAACCTTCAAGTTGTTGAAAAGATTGTCTAAAGTCATCGTAGGAAAATCCTCCTTATTTCTCCACACAATTGTATGAATAGCCCATTCAGATGATAAACTCCTAATGAACTTCAAATTAATATCCTCTTGAAGAAACTTGTAATTCACTGAATTCAGTTGGCTGATAAGTTTTTGAAGTCTATTGTATGTGCCATCAATCTTTTCTCCACTAAGAGCAGTGAATGTTTCAAATTGATGCTTGAGCATATTCATCCTTGACTTCTTAGTAGCTTCATTACCAGCAAACCTTAATTCAAGAGCATCCAATAAGTCTTTAGCAGACTCATATTGATCAAAGTCCAAGGCAAACTCATTAGGTATTCCCATAGAGAGAATACTGTGAGCTTTGATCTCCATTTTCCTTTTAGCTTTATCAGGTTCACTAACAATAGCTATCTCTAGTCCATCCTCACCCTTCTTAGGAAGAGTGTCTCCTTTTTCAACAACATCCCAGAGAGCATAATCAATCATACGAATGTATTGCCTCATTCGCATTCTCCAGATTTGATACTCACCATGCTTGGGCATGGGTACCTTTGAAGCAGTCACCATGTGAGTTTCGTCAGACATCTTAACTTACTAGGATAAAGCTTAACAGACTTCTTCTTGGTTACAGTTTCTAGATCACAAGCTCTGATACCACTTGTTGATCCCAGTTGAGCAAACGATCTAATATAGAAACTGACTTGTAACAAAAACTTATTAAGTATTACGCGGAATTTAACACTTAATCATAAGAAGAAGAACAATAAACATTCAACACCTCAATATTATTGATAATACGAATACTCTTACAGTATTAGGGTTTTGCAACCTTGAAGTGTATTGACCTTAGATATAAAACATACGTATATCTAACCTAACCTAGGATCTCCTTTTATAGGCTAAGGAGTCCTATACATTATACAATACGTAACCTACAAGATAAATATCTTTTCCATATTTATCTAATACAATAAACTAAACCGACTATACAAGACTAGCAGTGGTTACATATCAATATCAGTGGTTACATACTTCTACTAGCCGCGATTTGTCTTCATCCGTGGTTACATCCTTCTGTCCGTGGTTATATCAAGCCTGTCCGTGGTTCCAGTACTTAGAATAATTCTTGATCCAAGAAACCTAAAACCCAACAAAGGTGATCCGGCAACACATCACCCTGTTTCTTTGTTGTTGACTCCTTGAATCTGACAGTTAGGGTAGGTTCAGACAACATGTCGTGATTGTTGGGGTCATTGAGTCTCTTGGGGATATCAGGATTGAGTCCAAGAGCTCTTTGGATCAACAATTTTGTTTATCTAATATAAGGAATCTTTGAGCCAAGCTTTTTGAAGAATGAAATCATGTCGTCCCATATCAGAGCTTCAATTTTGATGTGCTTCAAGTTGATCAAAGCCCAAAAGATCTGCAGTTCCATGAGCTTGGGATGCTCATAGCCACTGTCACAACCGGAAACTGATTTGGTGATGATGATGTAGAGAGTTCTCTAGGGTTGAGGAATATTCTTAAGATCCACGTATGAATGCTTAGTGATTACTCCTGTAGCTTCATCATAACCAATGTCGATCATGAATTGGAGAACAGTCTCTTCAGTTGGTGCAGCAACGTATTCGGTTGGCTCGATGTCGGGAATGAGGAGAACAATCCTTAAGTCTGCAGGTGTGATGGTGACTTGTTTGTGGTTGAGAGTCACTGTCACAACATTCTGTCCTTTGATTTTTTGCATTGTGTTCCAGAACTGATGAATGTAGATCTCTAGAACAGTAGCAGAATGGGAGAGCATGTTCTGATAAGGATGGTTCTTCAGAATATCCACAGCAATCAAGCAAGAAGACTCTGAGCAGGTGAGGGTTTCAAAGTCAACACGAAGGTTGTTCTTTCCAATCTTCATCGGATAGCCATTTGGGAAGATATCAGCAATGGTGAGAACATTTGGTGCATCCACATTCATTTGAGCGTCCATGTCGTGATCTGAAATAAATTTAGCCAAAAGAACCAACATATCGAAAGACATTATGTTAGTCAACAGATGGTTTTATTGTCTAATTATTGAATGTGCTATGTCGATGATTGTTACGAGTCCAAAGTCACTTGTTTGTCCAATAGTCCAATGACGTCGTGATAAGTTTCGTGAGTTAGTTAACTTTAAGTTTTAAAGTTTATGTTATCACTTATTTTTCACAACATATCAAACGTTTAAGCTTATTAGTGACATTATTGGTTTCGTGACGTTATGATTTATTTATTTACAAGTTTGCACGCGTAACAATTCATGATTAAGGTTAAACAAGGTTTAGGCGTAGAAATGGCAAGCTTATGCGTAAACAGAAGAGGTACACGCGTAAACGCAAGCTTATGCGTAGGATCCTGACTGATATCTTCCGTTCATTAAATTCTTTCGTCAACACTAAAATCTTTCAAATTTCAAACATAAGTTACTCAAAATAGGAAGATTTTAAACTTAGTGAAAGATTTTTAAATTTTAAATTTATGTTAATAAATATATTGTAAACATAAGTTTAAAATATATTGTGTGTTTGTAACATATTGGATTTCATAAACACACTAAACCACAAGATCAAATAGGCGAATAAGAGGTTTTAGAGAGAGAAAGTTAGAGGTTTAGGAACTTTGGTGAGCGAAAGAAAAATCTTATTATGAGCTCCAACTCTCTACCTTGGGAGGTAGAGAGTATTTATAGTCATTACATAAAAACGCCACCTATTGGGCTGTAGATCAGGCATACAGTGGGTAAAGACCCGTCCGTCCTCTACGGTGTTACTTAAACTAAATACTACTTAACTTATAATAATCTACGACTACGAGCTTACTAACGATTACATATACTTGAGGTGACCGACTCTTTAATACTTGGATTTACTAAATCCTAACAATCTCCCCCTAAAGGAGGTCACCTCAAACATGTACTAAAATTACATTGAATACAATCAGATATTACATTAAAAATGGTTCTTGCATTCTTGATGTAGCACTTTGCTCCGAAGCTCGTAGTCATTGATTCTTCTCATTGCATGTTTGGTTAATCCAAGTGGAGGTCTTTTACTGATCCACATGATAATGAGTTATGAGCCAGCTTTGAGTTCATCAGCTACCAAAAAAATCTCTGATACATCCATTGTGGTGTAGGTATTATGTGATGTTGTGACTTTCGGACCAACATGCTCACATTCTGGATCATGATATATTATCATCAGAGTAGCGGAAGCTTTCGTTGATTCATGATATTGGCAGCAGCGTAGCAGAAGCATGGAGTGAAAATATATGAGTCATTGATGCACTAATCATGATTTCTTGAGAAATGAATATATTGTGTGAGCATGTGGCTATGGATTTACTGCTTCATTCTGATCAGCTGCAAACATCGGGCGTACCTGCATACAACAGTTAGCAATAAAGTGCACGAAAGTGTCTTTGATCACTTTCGTTGAATTGAGGTACACGGCCCACGGTTCCCCGTTGATCAGTACAAGTACTGCCTGTGATCAGGTATAATTTCAAAGAATTTCCTTGACAGGGTTTCACAGCTGCTCTAGCTGTTCTCAAACCGGAGCGTCTCAAAGAAGACAACACGGAGTGAGTGAACCAGCGAATTGAGATTTAATGATTGATAAAAAGAGATTTGAAAAACAATCGTGTATCGCTCAATAGAAATTGTTTTTGCAATACACCGAAGGTTTTAATGAAGATCAATTATCAATCATAAATACCTTTTGAGTTTGAAATATTTGTACAGAGTCGATGTGTTAGAGAAAGGAATTTATAAGCACAACGACCGGTTTTACAAAGGTATCCGTCAATCCATAACCTGAACGTGGATTGATTCAAAATATTGAATCGCCCCATTGTTTCTGTTCAGTTGTCACATGGTTGATCTATTGGATAGATCTCACATGCCACCCACCAGGAGCTTGTTTGATGTTGGCTCCAGAAGGCTTTCCATCTTCATTGAGAATATGTTTGCATATCACTCAGATGTTCTGGCAATACCACAAGGATAATGCGTAGGACTCAAGATATAAACTCTCTTTCCACATTGTGTGAAACAGAGAGTCTTCATTGAAAGTGTCCTAATGAGATTTATAGATGATCTCGTGGCTCTAGACTCAATTGTGCATATTTGGATCCTATAACGGAGACTAGGGAGAGGGTCTCCTTCTTCAATATCAACTATCTCTAAGAGAAAGTCGATAGATAATGTCGGTTCCCCGTGAGAATGAAACAAGCCCTTTTAAGAGGAACTTGAGTAGCTTGGGAAGTTTAGTGCAGTGCTTCACTGGGTCCATGACATCTTGTCTTCAATACCAGTGTTACCTTAGTAAACACCAGTAGCATATGTACTGAACCCGGTTTCTGCCCTAAGGTTGAATTATTGGAGGGCTATTTCTTTTCACCCTTTTCATATTCAATTCTTTTTCATTCTTCAACCCCTTCAGTGCTTACCGAGACTTCATTACTAGAACCTTGTTGGGTTTATTCCAGTACTAGCTCAGTCTCAGTCCGCACTCTTCCCGTATTCTCATTTTTCTCCTTTTTTCAATATTCCTAAGGACTCTACACTATCTAGTTGATTGTCCCTGGGAAGATCCCTCCGGTTCTGGCGGATCATGGAAACAAATACCTAAGCTTATCATCCTTATATCACCATACATAAAGTAAAGTTGGTCGGTCTATTTGGTATTGTTTATCTGCCATTAGAACCAATTGAAAACCGTTTGAAAATCAATCCAGATACTTATGATATATTATCAAAGCATTTTGTACCTGAATTGTTTTTGATATATTTTTAGAACAAGAGCTCCCCTTCAACATGTGCATCAAGTATTTGAAATCGTTTTGCACACGGAGGCAAGAGAAAGAATTAACTTCTTTAATTACCATTTTCTGAAAGATATCAACATCACTTCCCTGATCAAAACAAGTAGATAAAGCATATTAGGGAAGGATGAGGTTTTCATAAGCTTGCTCCCCCTCAATATGTGCCTTGAGGTTTGAAAGAGTTTTGCACATACAAGAGGGAACCTACACATTGATCACGTTTTAAATCTTTGTGGTTTAAGATAGATGCTCCCCCTCAACATGTGCATGAAAATTTTGAAATCGTTTGACACATGTGGGAAGGAGAGCTTGTACATCCTTATAAAACCATTTACCGAATTATCAGATTAAATCCAATTTAAATCACAAATTCTCCCCCGATCACAATTATCAGATCATTTAAGATTTGTGATCTCTGTAGATTTAAATTGATTTTGAAAGCTTTTAAGGAGAATTGTGACTTGATTATGAAAGCGTTTTAACTGATAAAGATCGGATTTTTAGACTTTAAACTCCATTGAAAAAACATGCATGATTATCTTTTGAAAACAATTGAATGAAAAATAACCTTTTAATTTAATTGAAATCATTCTCCCCCTCAATCAATGACATAAGTTGTTGATTGAGAGATAGATATTTTGACAAACTTTTAAGTACAGATGATTATCAAAAATAGAGTCCGAGTTATTTTTCAAATCAACTAGTTTTCATTAGATAGTAAGGATTTGTTTAAAGAATCAGAGCATTAGATTTAAAAACTAAGATAAAGCATGGCTCTGTACTTTCTTTGAAAAGCGGGTTACTGCCTGAAATGACAATAAACCATTGTTTCTCTTTCTCTAAAAATATATATATATGTATATATATATATATATATATATATATACTAGTGGTCGTAGCCCGCCCAATGGGCGAGCATGATTTATAATTATCGTTGACATAATTTGCTATAGCGAAATAAGGAGGGTAATCGTAAAGAAGTTTTTCCATAAAAATTATATAACATGTTTAAAAATTAAAATGTAAAATACGACAATCACATTATTCTTATTAAAGACGTTCAATTAAGCATGATTAGAAACATAAACACAAACCATAATATTTAGAGGCGTGCTTACTAACAGGTTGCCTATATTCTTGTTCCATTCCAATGGTTACATTATTAGCATAATCGAACTGAAAGTAACTTTTACTACCTGGTCATTTTTTAATTGTACACCATGAATATAAATAAATAATTATGACCCAATGAGCCTATGGTTACATTATTAGCATAATCGAACTGAAAGTAACTTTTACTACCTGGTCATTTTTTCATGGTACGCCATGAATATAAATAAATAATTATGACCCAATGAGCCTACTTTGTGCCTTCACAAAGTTTGATTAAGCATAGTTGCTCCATAAAGGGTGCAATCTGCGGGGGAAGGAAGATTCAATGTTAAATCATGCGAATAGCTTGAAAACAGTTGACACCGTGCAACACTCGATATACTCCAATTTACATCATAAGATCTCCTAACATTTTAACAGTTACATTAAAATAAAATCATTACATGGCATGAACTTTTGTTATACCAATGTTAGATAACAATAATCTATAATCGAATCCAAACACTCTTATCCAATACATAACCCCTACATCTATAAATACATTTGAAGTTCAAGCAAACTAATTCAATTGAGTTATAAAGAGAATAAAAAAAGGGACTTACAATATGAAAATAAGTTTCAATATAGTAGGCTTCAAATAGCTCAAGGTCGTAGATAATTCCTTTTACAATTCAAATAATCTAAACATTCCCCTATCTATACATGTCAACTAAAGTTCTTGTTTTGGTAGATTAATGTTACTGACCAGTCTCAGCTTGTATTTGTTGTGCAAACTCTTTTGTTAAGTTGTCAGCACGTCATCTGGTCCACCTGCAAAGGTATACACTCGAAACACCTTCCAAAGGATTTTCCCCGAACTCGTTTTCTTGCTGTTCTTTTTAGATGCACGTGACAATCTTTTTTCCTGTTCAAAGAAGATAAGTATTGGCTTATATAAAAAATATCATTGTAATGACTCGGGACCAACCCAGAAAAAACCCATTCCTAGCCGAGTAAAACCTGAAAGTTGCAGAAGTATGAAAGGATATACCTCAAATGCACCACTGAAACTCCGCTTTAATTGATTTGTCTTGAGCTTGGGAATGACAACTGACAGAAACAACATTCTTCGACGATACCTTGCAATTAACCTGCATTTAAAATGACTTCCTTTCAAACGTGGAGCAAATAATAATAAAAAAAAAAAAAAAAAAAAAAAAAAAAAAAAAAAAAAAAACACTTTACCTTAATAGCCAGACTAATTTGGAAAATGTATCAAACAAACCAATCAAGATACCACACTAAAGAATGTTAATTAAGCTTGAACAAAAGATTACCGCATAAGAAGCAATAGACTCCATGTGACTCAATGGTATCTAACATATTTGACTGTTTTGTAAAGTACAGATCTTGGTTGAAAATCTTCTCAGCCATCCTGTATATCTAAACCTTCGAAAGGGCATGGACCATTTTGATCATTCATCTACAATAGAGTATGCACCGCATGCAGAATCTTCTACAATAGAGTATGTACCACATGCAAAATCTAATGTCGTTAGTATGATGGTGATAAGAAAACAACGAACATAAACATAGAACCACTAATACATACTGCCACGTAAATTCAGCCAGATAATCATAAATATTGTGATGAGTATCAAAGAAGATTGTGATAAGAAAGATTATGCTGCAGATTAGAGGGAAAGGTCTTGTTACTTTGTCAAAGAAGATTGTGATAATCATGTTATTTTGGTTTAGTAAAGAGAGACTAACCTAAGCACATTGTAAGCGTATTATAAATTTCTTCAAGGCACTTGTTACTTTGTCATGTGATAAAACTAAAACCAATCTGTAATCAGCAAGTCATCATCAGAAAACTGTTATCAGCCAGCCTTGGTCTGCAAGCCGACAACAACAGCCCACATCAGCAAAAAAGTGCCTGACAAGGGTTTATTAAATATAAAAATCCAATACAATTCAAAGCACTTACTAAGTTTTCGTAAATATTGCACGCGCAAAAAACACACCATGTTACACACACTTGTTAAAGGAGGAAAACCAATCTGTTTGCTTCAGCCAAGCCATTATCGTCTATCCTTGAAACATATTTTAGAAGAGGAGCCCATGTTACCTAATATTTTCAAGTCCAAATGTCTTAGAAAATGAATATCATGTATGATTTGTGGATTTGTGTTTTGAAAGTCTAACAACGAAAATAACCTGGATAGACGTCAAAGGCTCTCCTCATCTTTTCCATTGCACGCCTAATACCAGAAGCTGCAAGAACGAACATAACAGTTAAGAATCAGAAATAAATACAAAATCACTGTAGCTTACTTACACATCCAATAGCAACATAACCAAGCATGAAATCCAACTATTTCCTGGTACTGATCATAAAGGTTTTTACCCTAAAAATTAATATAATTAAACTCATAAAATCCAAAAATATGAGGTAGAATCCTATTTTATGTCAAAATGAGTAAAAACATGAAACCTCTTCTTCCCCCAAGACTCCCAGACGGTGATATACTTTTTGGTAACGTGCTTGGCTTATCTTACATATTCGCACCCATGCATTTTGGTGCCTTTCATCCCGCCAATCCTATTCCAAAATTCATTATTTTAAATATACAAAAAAAAAAGAAAGAAAGAAAAGAAGCAGAAGAAGGCCAAGCAGAGCTTAGAAAAAGAATTTATATTTCATAAACTGACTTGCACCTGCTGAGCTCTCTTTCTGAATTCAGCATCTTCATCAAACCTCTTATTCAATTCCTCATACAACACCTATCAAATAATCAAATGAAATAGAATGAAAGATAGATATAAATAGCTAAACCTCAGGATGCATCAGGTATAATGTACAATAACTTTATGTGAATTTTTCACAAACATGATAAAGTGTACATTAATTATGGACTTACATTTGGATCTACCATTTTTGCTGCAGACCGTGCCCACATTAATTATGTCAATTTTTTCACAAACATATTAGGTAAAATTTTCAAAAAATTTCACCGTATTTTTACTATTTTATGCTGCTTAAAGTGATAGTGTTGTATTCTAATAATCAAATATTACAATACAATTATACAATGAGAAGGGTGTCAGCCCCTCGCGTCAAATATTACAATACAATTAAATGTATATTTTACATACCAAAGACATTAACTACGCACAAATATCAGAATCAACGTATACCATTCATAAAGACCAGGCTTCCCTTTATAAGTATATATCATAGGCTCTTGTTTAAAGTTACTGTAACTAAGATTCAGTGCAGTTTCAAATGCCTTTAAGATTTCTTCTTGAAGGCTCCATGTGTTACGTTCCTGTATCACAAAACCAGTGCCAACATCTTAACTGTCAAACAGAAAAATAAATAAATAAAAGTATCGATCACCATTAGGGTGCTTCGATCTAAGAAGACATTCGTACCTACACCTCAATCGTGATCTTCTTCAAACAACGGTGGTAACTTGTTTTGATTCATAGTTGCTTTTTGAATCAAGACTCATCCTACATACATATTAAATCAGTTACATGATCACGTGCATGCACTTGATAGCATTATATTAAATCCAATAATTTAAGTTTAGGCTTACCATTATGAGTTTGTGATTGATTCGGGAAACAACAGTAGATGAGATGTGTGAAAAAAATATGATATTAGGGTTTTGAGAAAAAAATATATTATGAATGAACTGCAAAAAAAAATTTCGTATATGTTTTATTAGGTCAACCTAAGTTGTAGGGATTCTCCTACATAATTGTTTGCATTTATAGATTATAATATGCAACATAATTATCAAAATAACTTGTTGCCTAAGTGGTAAACACACAAGTTATTTATCAAAACAACCAAGGTTCAATCCTTGCAAGGAACCTTTTTTATAAAAAATTTTCAAAAATCTTTAAAAAAATTCCGAAAATTACAAAAAAAAAAAAAAAAAAAAAAAAAAAAAAAAAAAAAAAAAAAAAATCGGAAAATTAACAAAAAAAAAAAAAATCGGAAAATTAACAATTAATTGCTTACTTGGACAACTTATGATTATGTGGCATTAAATTGGACTATGTGGCATTGAGGTGGCATTGAGGTGGCATTGAGGTGGCATTAATGCCAAATGCCTCCTGTTATATATAATATAGATATATATATATATATATATATATATATATATATATATATATATATATATATATATATATATATATATATATATATATATATATATATATTTTAAGAAAATTCGAACAACATCTAAAGTCCCGTGTCATTCTTTGAATGACAACATTAAAACCGTAGATATTAATCGAATCGAGAAAAACATGACAAAATGACAATATTTTTTGAAGATTTTTTGAATTCTTCAAATTTTTATGGATTTTGAGAGTTTTATAATTTTCTATTTGATTTTTGAAGGTTTTATAATTTTGTATTTCGTTTTTCGAATAAATATTTACAAGAGATAGATGAAGAAAACCTTTTGCTCCTCTTCTTCCTCTTGGAGACGTTTGAGTGTTTCCGGTTGTAGGCTCTTAAGACCAAGTCGTGGAAGAATAAACTCAAAACGTTCTCTAGGAAGAGCTTTGGTGAAGATGTCTGCTAACTGGTATTCAGTCCTCACAAAGTAAAGTTCCACCACACCGTTTTCAACTTGTTCCCTGATGAAATGATGCCGAATGTCGATGTGCTTTGCTCTTGAGTGTTGCACGTAGTACAGAGGAATTTTGTTGAATTCAAAGCCATAGTCAGATAATTGGGATCTCATCCATAGGATTTGAGCACAACAAGATGACATGGCTATGTACTCAGCCTCTGTAGAGGAAATAGAAGTACTCATTTGCTTCTTTGAAGACCAGCTCACAAGCTTATCACCCAAAAAATGAGCACCTCCAGATGTACTTCGACGAGTATCTTGACATCCTGCATGATCAGCATCTGCATAGGCTGTTAGTGACATACCGGTGTCCTTCGGGTACCAAAGTCCCATATTGGTGGTTCCTTGAAGATACCGAAAGACCTTTTTAACCGCTTCAAGGTGCTTTTTAGTAGGCTTAGCCTGGTATCTAGCACACATGAAAATAGCGAACAAGATGTCTGGTCTACTAGCTGTGAGGTACATCAGGGATCCAATCATAATACGATATTTTGTTTGGTCTACCATGATCCCTGAGTGGTCCTCATCTAGTTTAGTACGTTCAATCATGGGAGTGTCAACAGGGTCACTAGAATCAAATCCAAATTTCTTTAAAATCTCATTTGCATATTTAGATTGATTTATAAAAATGCCTCAGGGACTTTGTGAAATTTGTAATCCTAAGAAAAATGACATTTGTCCCATCATTGACATTTGAAATTTAGAACCCATTTCTTTTGAAAAATGGTCACACATTGGGGTCAGTCGAGGCAAAGATAATATCATCAACATAAATTTGAACGTGAATTAAATGTTTGCCTGACTTCCTGGTGAACAATGTAGGATCAACTGCTCCTTTGGTGAATCCAGTAGACAGAAGAAACTTTGATAGCGTATAATACCATGCCCTTGGAGCTTGCTTTAAACCGTAAAGAGCCTTCTTCAAACGATAAACGTGAGTAGGATGCTCTGGATTCACAAAGCCTTCAGGTTGGCTGACGTAGACGACTTCTTTAAGATCTCCATTAAGAAACGCCGTCTTTACATCCATTTGATAGACTATCATGTTCTTACTTGCAGCATTAGCCAAGAATATTCTGATTGCCTCAATATGAGAAACAGGAGCAAATGATTCTTCAAAGTCAATACCCTCCTCTTGGCGGTATCCTTTTGCAACTAATCGAGCCTTGTTCTTTAACACATCACCATGCTCATCAAGTTTCACTTTGAAGATCCATTTTAGAGCAATGATCATAGCACAATCTGGAGCAGGTACTAATTCCCATACATCAAGTCGATCAAACTCATGAATTTCTTCTTGCATAGCATTGAACCAGCTGTCTTCATTCCTGGCGGTTTTAACATCTTTTGGTTCGATCTTAGAGAGTACGGAGTTGAAGAAGCACCATAAGGCATCGGTTGCCAGTTGTTTCCCTGTGGATACTGGACGAGAGGGATTTCCAATGATGTTGTCTAATAGATGATCGTGAGTCCATTTTTTGAGTTGTTCATGTGGCTGTTGTTGAGGGAATGAAGTAGCAGAGTCGATGTCTCCTGAAGAAGATGGTTCTGATGATGATTCAGGAGCAAATATGTTTTCAAATGGAGCATCTTCAGGAGTAGCAAAGGGATTAACTTCATCATTGACGCCATAAACAGTTCCATGATGTACATTTGAAGATTGATGATTTGTTGATGAGACAGAGTGATCAACAGCAGGCGCTTCTTGACTTAGTGATATTGAGACTGAAGGATTGACTTCATTCACAGGGATATGAGCAGCCTCTGTTGTAGGAATTGACAGTTCATTAGCACTTGGCTCATAGTGTTCATCAAACATCGGATCAAACAATTTCTTCAAATCATCTTCAGTTGGAGGTACATATGGAGTAGCTGGAGAGGAATTTGGTACAAGGGATGAACAAATGGGACTGTTTTGAAGTGCGGGTCCAGAAGTGGATTGTCCAGGAGCCATTTGACCGGTCAGCTCATCAAACGTAACGTGAATTGTTTCCATGATATTTCGGGTTCTCTTGTTGTAGATTCGGTAACCTTTTCTGTTTGATGCATATCCTACAAATACTCCAATGTCCACTTTAGCTTTCAGTTTACCTAAATCTTGGCCATCATTAGTTGGATAACATAAAGCACCAAATACACGAAGGTATGATAGATCAGGTTTTCTATTGTGGACAAGTTCGTATGGAGTCTTTCCATGAGAAGTGTCAATTAGAGATCGATTTTGAGTGTAGCATGCAGTGGCAATAGCTTCAGCCCATAGAAACATTGGAACCTTTGAGTAGATCAGCATTGTTATTGCAGCTTCTACAAGAGTTTGATTTCATCTTTCAACTACACCGTTCTGTTGAGGAGTTCGAGGAACACTTCTTTGAGGACTGATTCCAACATTTCCATAAAATTCATTAAGTTCTTTATTAACAAACTCAGTTCCATGTCAATACGGACGATTCGAACTATTTTGTTGAGTCGGATCTGAAGTTGTTTAATGAGTTTAATGATGACATCTGGAGTTTCATCCTTCGTCCTCTAAAACTTAACCCAAGTGAATCGGGAGTAGTCATGAACCACCACTAACACATATCTCTTCCCATTAATAGTTTGTACTCTCATTGGGCCGCACAGATCCATATGAAGGGTATGAAGAACTTCCATTACAGAGTTTGTAGGTTTTGGTTTGTGGGCATATTTCGTACTTTTTCCCAATTGGCAAGCTGAGCAAAGATGATCTTTTTCATATTTTAATCTGGGTAATCCTCTGACAAGATCCTTTCTGGAAAGGTTGTTTATGGTGCCGAAGTTCAAGTGATTGAGATGACGATGCCATAACCAAGACTTAGTTTTAGAAGCCTTTAACAGCAAGCAGATTGGAGAAGACTTCATCATGTCATCAATAGAGATGGTGTATAGGTTAGAACCTCGAGTACCTCTTAATAATTCCACACCATCAAGTTCTCTAACGAAACAAGTATGTTTTCTAAAAGCCACTTCTAGATCGGAATCACAGAATTGACCAACAGAGAACAAGTTATGACCAAGACCCTCGACATAATATACCCTGGAAGTTACACTTTTACCAACCACGTAATCACCATAACCCATAATAGCTCCAAAATGGTCGTTCCCGAATCTAACTGTCCTGATGAATTTACTCACGAAGTTCATGAGCCGCGACAGGTATCCAGTCATGTGCTTGGAACAGCCTGAGTCCAGGTACCACAGAACGATTTGAACGATCTGCAGTTGAACACAGAAAAGAATGGATAACTGGATAATTGGGATCCCCATGCAAGAATGGGTTCCATTTGGTTAGTAACAGTGATTGGAACACCCACATCAGAAATAGAAACATCCATATCAGAAATAGAAGCAATGGAATCATTAGAAATAGATGCAGTGCTAGTGTCTGTATTTGACCTATTCAAAGTATGTTCACTTCTTAAGGGAATAGTTCTACCAGTAGGCATCCATATTCTAGTGGGCATTGTCTGATTAACTTTATGGCCAAAAGGTATCCATTGATAGCCTATCTTACTAAATGTTCTTCCTGTGGGTTTCCACTATTTTCTAACTTTCTTTCGCCTTTGCTAGCCTTCTTAGCATGATTTTTTCCATTAACGGTATTAGCTGGGGATTTGACAGTATTAGACAAAGCATTCACACCACATTCATGATTAGTAACAGAATTCAAGCAGACATCATTACATGGTTTGCAAATAGTATCAGAATTCGAATTATTTACAGTACGCCTATGGCTAATACTAGAATCAACACGATTCGTTTTATTCAACACAAACTTAAAGTTCCTAGGATGGTCTTCTACTCTCTTCTAATGCACATTCTTAGCTTGCGAGGTCCTATCTTGCTTGGTATTGCCTGGAGGCTTTGACCCGCTTGCATTAATGTCATTGATTACTCCTGTAGAGGGAATTTTGGGAACATTAGTTGGTTGATCTATTTTTTGCATTCCTGAACTAGATGTGCAAGGATCTGAACTACTACAAGGCACATTAGTGTTCACTTTCTTAAAACTGGGCATGGAATGATTTGAATGTTTGGCACTAGGCATAGAGCAAGGCATTACAGCTTTACCTTTCGCACCTAAGGATTTAGGACATGTTGCAATTAAACATTCTAGCAGCTCCTGAGATCGTTTGGCACAAATGCAGGCAAACCTAATTTCTCTGTAAAGAGGCTTATTAATGAAATCCTCTTCCACAATCTCACGGAGACATTCTAGACTATCCTTAAGGTAAGCACAATATTTCTGAAACACAAGTTCATTATTCCTAAGATGCGGAGGAATGTATTTAATAGTCACAGAATATTTGCAGTCAGATGATGATTTTGAGGCAACATTCTTATTAAAAACAAGTGGCAGTCTCCCTTTATCCTGACTTCTTAGATTCTCAATTTCTTTTTGTAAAGAAGTTGTTTTTTCGTTGTTTTTGTCTCGAGTGACTTTTATTGAATCATATAACTCCTTAAAGTGACGTTTAACCTTTTCATTTTCTTCTAGAAAACTCTCGTTTTCCTTTTGTAATACAGTTACTAGGTTTTGAAGATGAAACGTTTGAGAATACTGAGAATCTAAAGGAGGAGGCATTTGGGAGCCAGTCACATTGTTCTTTTCACCCTTTAATTGAGAAATTTGGGCTTTCAACTTTCTGATCGTGTTACAATGAGCTTGAATCTGTTCGTCTCGTTTGTTTATCTGAAAAACTGCATCAAACTCTGGAGCATCTGAAGATGTCTTGATATTTGAGGTTTTGACATTTTCTTTAAGATGTTGATATTTTAGTTGTAAATTAAAATGATCAACTTCTAGTTTAGAAAGGTGTTTTACCAAATTATCGTGATCATCCAGATCAATTTTCTCATTTAGTTTAGAGTTAGTTTTTTCAAGCTCAATGACACGATCGTGGGAGACTTTCAGAGCAACAGATAATTCATGAAATTGAGAAGCATTAATGGAACAATTTGTAGCAGTGAAAAACACATCTTGAGCAATACATTCAGAAATCAGATTCTCATTTAGTGTATGCAAGTTCTTCCTCTCAATCTCACTATATTTTAATTCTCTCTCATAGTCACTAACCTCAACTATCATTGCATCAGATTCTTTTTCCATTTCTTTAATATCTGTATCCATCCCCTTTTTAAGACTCTCAAATTGATCTTTTAGTTATTTAAAGAAAGGCATGACCTCAGTTAAATAGCATTCTTTAGTTTGCTCAAAACCCCTTTCCCCTTCAGTTATACCAGTGGGTGTGATCCTTTTCTTGCAAGTTTTCTCAAAATCAACAAATAATTGAAAGATAACGTATTGACTGATTAAGGTCTTGCTTCTAGTGGCAATAGTCCTAAGAACTAGATGCATTGGTGTATTGGAAGGATACACAGTTGCTGAAGGCATTTTCCTAAGAGGGGGGTTTGTTACAACAAGATTCTCTGCTTTTTGCTTATCTAAATCCTTTTTCCAGAACACTTGTTCGGGCGTTAACAACGTTTGAGGCTTAAACTTGTTCAAGGAAATCCAATTCTCCTTTTTGTAATCATGGGGTGTGATAGTTATTTTCTTCTCTTTACATTTAGGATCATCTAGTTTCTTGTTCATCTTTTCCCTAGTGACTTCATCTGATTTCTTATCTTCCTCAGTGCACTCAGCGCAACTAGGTTTCTGTCTGGGCTTAAGGATTTCATTGCCATCATAAATTACCTTATGAGCTCTTCTAGCCTTTTTAATGACCTCTGGATTTGGTTCCTCAACAAGGGGAATGCTATGCTTATTGCTTAAGACTCTATGCTTAGTGATCATGTGAGCAGTTTGAATGGTGTTCCCTTGTATGTACAACTTATTTTCAAGCTTGTTTTTCAAAGTTTTCAGATTAGAAAAATCATTCAAAAGTTTTGATTCCTTAGCATTGAATTCTTGCTTAAGCATTTTCACATTTTCTTGAAGTTCTTATTTTTGCTTAGCAGTTTTAGAAAGCTTTTCTTGTAATGAGTTTAACTCTTGTTTTAATACTTCTTCTCTAAAATTACTTTTTCTAATGATTGTACGCATTTGGTCATCCATTTCCTGCTCACGAGTGGTCAACTCAAATTTAGCACGTTGTTCATAAATAGCAACACGTTCTTTATATGCATTCAGTTCAGAGACAACAGAATCATCAGGGGCACATGCAGTGAATTCATCAAAAACATAGTCATTATTGACTGCAGAAGATGCATTACTTGGTACAGTCTCACTTTCACTTTGCTTCACATATTGATCATATGAGACAATATTGCTATTATCCACATCATCAATATCTGATTCATAAGTCTCAAGGGATTGTACTTCATTATGCATCTTTCGCTCATCAACATCATCATATAGTTTTAGTACCTCTGAGATGATTTTGTCTTTGGATGGACCAGCTTGTTGTGGTGGAGAGACCTTTGGAGAAACCATAGGTGAGATTCTAGCCATGAAGATTGTTTGAGCAGTAGGTTCATCATCGACATCAGAGTCAAATGCATCATAATCAACTACTTGGAAGGTATTCTGATGATTATGACCCATCTCCTGAATTGGCTGTTCATCAACATAAGCATCATAAGTCTTGGCATTCCCTTCAGCAAGAAACAATAACTCCTCTTCATCTAAAGCAGCTCCATTATCCTGAGCTTGAACAAGCAACATCTTATCCCTTAAGTACTCTGCATTCTGAGGACGTTTTGGTGATGTATAGTTCCTTGCAATATGTCCATCTCCTCCACAATTTTAGCACTTGATCGGCTTTGCTTGTCCCTGATTTCCATTTCTTCCCCTATTCAGATTTGCCACATATCCTCTTGATTCGGTGCCAAACCGTCAAGTTTTCTCACACAAGCTAGCCACTTGTGAATGGCTAACCGTAAGAAACTTAAAACAGTCTGGAAACAAATGCAATGAAGTCCAGGAGAGTATAGTGTTTCCCCAGGTCGTTAAGTCCCAACGAGCTGTGCGAGAATAGTCAAACGAATAGTGATCGAGAGGATTTGAATGGGAAAAGAGATGTGATTGATTATAACTAAAGAAAGAGTTAATAAACTACAGGGGCTTAAATGCAAATTAAAGGAAATTAAAAAGATAAACTATATTAAATAAACGCTATCACTATTTGTAAAATCTAATGTTTTTGATTTTTCTTTTATAAAACTTAAATTAAAAACTACGTGACGTACACAAGAAAATGTGAAACTTGAACAATATTAATCCTAAAAATATGAAAATGACATTTTTACAAACCTAATGATAAAAGAAAATTTTTAGAAAAGAAAATTATTTTTATAACTATTTATCTAATTATTATTAATTAAAAACTATTTTTACCTATTTAATAATACCCTAAAATACAAGAAAATATGAAATAAAGCTTGAAAAATGAAATTATGACTTAGAAAAATATAAAATAACTAAAAAGAATTTTCAAAACTATTTTTATATTTTTCTGATTATTTTTCTATTTTCTATGAATTAAAAACTACTTAAAACTAATTAAATTGCTTAAAAATACAAATTTAACTAAGAAAAATCTGGAAAAATATTTTTTTGACTTTTTATATTTATCTTAATCTAGGAAAAATGAAAAATTATTTTTTTGAAACTTTTCTGAATTAATTGGATTAAAAGCTATTTAAAAAGGCTTAAAAACTGTTTTTAATGAAGAAAAATAGCAAACAGTTATGGAAAAATATGAAAAATTCAGGAAAAGTATAATTTAATATACTGAATCTAAGAAAAATAGAAAAAAAAGTGGCTTATGTGGTAGAATATGAAACTGCAGTTGCAAGTGCTTATAAATAAGCACTTTGAATAAGCCAAAGGGTACAAATAAGCACCAAACTAACACAGAAGCTCTAATATGCTAAAAGTACTCAAAAGCAACTAATTACCACAAGCCTAAACCTCTGAATTGCAAACTGCTATGATTTGATGTTTTGAAAACTCAAGTGCTTAAACAGTTTTGGCTACTAAGTTTAAGCTTAAGAATAAGTTACCCAATAAGCTAAAAATCAAAACCAAAAGTTGGAACTTAGAGGAGACCTGGCTAAGAACTTAAAAACCAAGAATGAGACCTGGACAAGCTCTTATGAGCTTGTGACAAGATCTGCAAGAACTGCACAACACCTGTGCAGTTCAGTTACCTGTGCACAGGGCATATAAGCCCATCTTGACAAGCTGATTTGGGACTTATAAAAAATTACTAAAAATCAATAAAAATCATGTTAAGTAACTAGACCAGCTGAACTTTTAAAGTCCCAAGTTTCACTGAATTTGACCCAGAATTGAATCTATGAAAATTCACCCAAGTTGGGTATAAACTGACTTTTTCACCTTTGACTTATTGAAACAGATTTGCAATTTTGACTTTTGTGAGATTCTAACACCTCCACTATGAACTAGATGTTAAGATAAGCTATGCTGAGACTTGAATAAGCTAGCAATGCAATATCTAAACCTAATCCTAACCTCCTTGAATTTTGTAACTAACAGATTTGAACTTAAGATCAGTTTGAAAGCTATTTTGACTATTGAAGTTCTATGACACAAATTTATGAACTGGGAATACTAAATGGACCTAAACTATTGTAATGCAATAAAATTTAGTCACTAACAAAGCATCTTGCCCAGATTCATAAGCAGATCCAAACACTCATTTGGACCACTGATACACAAATTTTACACTACTAAATCAGATTTTAACCATGAATCAGCATGAACACCTGCAAATGGTTATGTGAAAACTAAATGGTGCACCAAGACCAAAACTAACACTCAACTAAACCTGCTTCTAATTATGCAGATGATGACAGTAATGTGAGGGAAACTGAGAAGCATATACAAATCACTTACAAGGTTCTGCCAAAGCTGCAAGCTAATGAAATCAATGGAACAGTACACTAACCACTATCCAACCCAATTTAATGAACTAAATCCATTTCCAACTCTGTATCATCAATCCAGTTGAATTTCGTTGACCCACATGACATATTGCTCAAATTTGATTTATAAGCTTAACAAAAGCTATAAATAGCTTAACTAAGCTTATTTGATATTAAAGATAAACCACTATAAGCTTGACTACAAGAACAGTATACTGAATTTTTTAACAGTAACAATAAAACATGAAACTTAAGTGAAACCTTGAATTAATTCTTGAAAGTGAGTACAATGATTAAGTGGCTTAGTTTGAATACAATAAAACTTAGGATTACATTTTAAAACAGTAATTAAGCTAATTTAATAAAAAACGACATACATTTTAAAATGAAAACTACCTACTGCCTCTTCCTTCTCTCTTTCTTCCTTTTTATACACCAACACAGCTCCCACTTGAGTTCTGAGTGATTCCCACTAGCTTTTAGGACCATTGGATGAGTAGAGATCATTTTGGCCATTGATTCAATTTTGGCGGGAAAGGGTATTTTGACCTCTGGGGCTCTGAATTTGCAACTAGGGGGGGGGGTGATGTAGGTGTGATGATGAGGGGGGGTGAGTTGAAGAGATAAGGTGTTGCAGGGATAAGGTGTGAGAGGATGGGAATATGTTGAGAGTTGCAGTCAAGTGGTGAAGAGGATAAGCAGTAAAGGTGGGAAAAGGTGAGTTTGAACGGGGTTTGACCAAGGGTCCAAAACAGGTAATGGCAGGGGGGGTCAAAAAGGTTATATGGCAGGGTCAAGGGTTCAAAGGTCCAAGGGTTTTGGTTTTAATACAAGGACTAACTTTGCAATTTCTGATTTTTGAAGGACCATTTCTGCCAATTTCCCAAAGTTCACACAAGGGTCACTTTTGACAAGTTTCAATAGTGCAAGGACTATTTTTGACATTTTCAAATTTTCAAAGGACCATTTGTGACAATTTTCAAAGTTTAGGGACCTAAATTGTAATTTTGTAATTTTAAATCTCAAGGACCAATTTTGACAACTTAAGAATTCCTAGGGACTTGAAATGATATTTTTCTTTATTTTGATTTACCAGGGACTGTTTTTGACAACTTTTGAAACTTGGGGGACTAAAACTGCCAATTATGCAAACTTGATACGTTTTTCACTAGATTTTGATATTTTTGCATTTAAAACACATAAAACACTTATTTGTGATATTTTTATCATTTTGATGCATTTCTGAGTGTTTTCAGATGTTTTTGCAGTTTAAATGGTACAAAAATGATGAGTATTTAGACACTCATCACCTCTACCAACTCCACCTCTTCCTTGTTCGTACTGCCTTTCTTGAATTGGCTGCACCATAACCTTCCTATCTTTGACAGTGGCTTGATTGTGTGGATTGGATGCTGTTCTGAGGTTGTTGTTGGTGTGTGGGAGAGAGTTCATGTTTTGACTAACCATGAGAGCCAGTTGATTAATGAAATTTCCTACGGCTGCATCAGCATCAACTTGTTTGAACATTGGATCGGGAATGAGTTTGTGATTACCATTACCCATTGGAATGACTTGAGATGCTTTGGTGGTAATACCAACATTGGTGTAGAAAGCTGTAGAGTCATTTGGTGAGCTTGATTCTCCCTGATTGGTTTTGAATTGCTCCAGAATCCTTTTCTCAAACATAGCATGTCTTTCATTCTGAAGAAGGAAAGCATAGAGTTGCTCATAGTTTGTATTCTTCAATCCTTTGGTTAGCTTCACAGAGGTGACAAATTTGTGCCACTCGGGATTCATGTTGTTT
This sequence comes from Chrysanthemum seticuspe, assembly GCA_019973895.1. NCBI lineage: Eukaryota > Viridiplantae > Streptophyta > Magnoliopsida > Asterales > Asteraceae > Chrysanthemum > Chrysanthemum seticuspe. The sequence continues at coordinate 122,564,179 of BPTQ01000002.1, read as the reverse complement.
ACAAACTTTTAATTCAGCTGAATGTTAGGCATAGTCATTTTGATGTTCCTCATGTCATTCACAAGCTTATGGAATCTCACATAGTACTCATAGACACTCTCATCTGGGTTCATCTTGAAGTGCTGAAATTCATCATACAATTGTGATTCTCTGTCTTCAACAGTTAATTCAGAACCTGAGAGAAGCATCTTGACATTATCCCATACACACTTTGCTTCAGTGTTGTGATTGATAAGCTTGTAGATATCTTTGGGAAGACCTTGAAGTATAATGTTGGAAGCCCTGATATCAGCATCGAATCTCTTTTTCTCCTTATCATTTAGCTCATCATACGTCTTTGGTCGGTCTATTCCATAGATCACTGTTCCATCTTCAGCTGTATCAATTATGTCTCTAGTAGTCTCAACCCGATAAGGTCCTTCATCAATGTATTTGAGAATGTTGACCTCATTTTCCTTTCCAAGACAGTACAATTTGATTCGTTAAGCCCAAGAGTCGTAGTCAGTTCTGTCAAGCATGGGTGGACGAGTGTCTGAACCAGCTGCTTGAACATCCTCGGCAACAGTGGAGATGATTGTAGGTACGTTGGTAGACATGTTTACAGATTAAACGGGATTTTATAGCTCTATGATTAAACCAGGAAATAGATTCTTTCACGGGATTTTACTAAATCAAGAGAAAACCGTATTACAGACAAAAATCAACCAAGTCGCTAAGAAACCCTGAACCAAGTCGCTAAGCACCAAGTCGTTATAATGCCAAGTTGCTAAGACACAGTCAAGTCGCTAAATAACAACTCGCTAAGATCCAAGTCGCTAGCAAATTTTGACAGCAAGTCGCTATGCACCAAGTCACTAAGTTGTCAAGTCGCTAAATAGCAACTCGCTAAGCACCAAATCGCTAACACCAAGTCGCTAACAAACTTAAGTACAAGTCGCTAACTTTCACCTAGTCGCTACCCGTAGTGGAGAATCCACTAAGTGTACTGTTTGTCGGCTTGTCTCAATAGACAAGTCGCTAAGCTCAACTCGCTAAGAACTTCAACTACAACTCGCTAACAACTTACAAAGCAAGTCGCTAGCTAGAAAAACAATCCGTGGCTCAAGTCGCTAGCTAGAAAATCTCACAAACACCACTTTTCAATCCAAAAACAGCCCAACCACGATGATTCAAGCTTACCAAATCAAAAACCAAACACATACAATGATTCTAAACACAAAACTACACCCAAGATTCAAACTTTAACACTAGAAATGATCCAAATGATGCAAAAACCACTAAACTTTTTCAAACTCTAAAACCATCTAAAAGTCACTAGAAATCCAAGGATATGTAAGAGATGATCAAACCATGGCTCTTGATACCAATTTGTAACATATTGGATTTCATAAACACACTAAACCACAAGATCAAATAGGCGAATAAGAGGTTTTAGAGAGAGAAAGTTAGAGGTTTGGGAACTTTGGTGAGAGAAAGAAAAATCTTATTATGAGCTCCAACTCTCTACCTTGGGAGGTAGAGAGTATTTATAGTCATTACATAAAAACGCCACCTATTGGGCTGTAGATCAGGCATACAGTGGGTAAAGACCCGTCCGTCCTCCACGGTGTTACTTAAACTAAATACTACTTAACTTATAATAATCTACGACTACGAGCTTACTAACGATTACATATACTTGAGGTGACCGACTCTTTAATACTTGGATTTACTAAATCCTAACACAGTGCGTCACTAGGTCCATGACGTCTTGTCTTCAATACCAGTGTTACCTTAGTAACAACCAGTAGCATATGTATTGAACCCGGTTTCTGCCCTAAGGTTGAATTATTGGAGGGCTATTTCTTTTCACCCTTTTTCACATTCAATTCTTTTTCATTCTTCAACCCCTTCAGTGCTTACCGAGACTTCATTACTAGAACCTTGTTGGGTTTATTCCAGTACTAGCTCTGTCTCAGTCGGCACTCTTCCCATATTCTCACTTTTCTCCTTTTTTCATCATACCTAAGGACTTCTACACTATCTAGTAGATTGTCCCTGGGTAGATCCCTCCGGCACTGGCGGGATCGTGGGAACGAATACCTAACCTAACCATCCTTATAACACCATGCATAAAGTAAATTGGTCAGTCTTTTGATATTGTTCATTCCTTCTCGAAACCAATTGAAAAATCATTTGGAAAAACAATCAAGGTACTTGTGATACGAAATCAAAGCATTTTGTACCTTAATAGTTTTGATCATTTTAGAAATGCTCCCCCTCAACATGTGCATATGATTTTGAAATTGTTTAGCACATGGAGGCAATAGTTCTTTGAAATAATTTCTTGATCACAATTTCCATAGAAAAAGCCATTTGATTTTCGTGGTAAATTCTCCCCCTCAATATGTGCTTTGGATATTTGAAATCATTTTATCACATAGAGGCAGGAGTTCTTTAAAGTACTTTTCACGATTGCCAATAGAAACCATTCGCTCCCCCTCAATATGTGCATCGATATACGAAAGAGTTTGGCACATATTAGAGAGAACTTGCACATTGAATCAAAACGATCATTATTTATTAGATTTCATATTAAATCACAAATTCTCCCCCGATCAAAAATATCAAACCCTTTGAGATTTTGGATCCCAAGTGATTTATTAAGGTTTAGAAAACATGGGAGAAAATGTGCCTGATTTAAAAACTCATATAGTTTTTGGATAAATGCTCCCCCTCAACATGTGCATTATGTATATCGAAATCGTTTGGCACATAGAGGCAGGAGTGACTTTGAAGGACTAAAACCACTTCCATTTAAAATAGATTTGAGATTTAAATCACAATCTCTCCCCCGATAAAAAATTTCAAACCATTTGAGATTTGTGATCCCAAAAGATTTAAATCATTTAGAAAATTTTGACGAAAGACGTGGCAAGATTTGATTTTGAAAAATGACAGATAAGAACCATTTTAAGACATTAAAGATTGTTAGTGTCAGGTATGATTGTTTTAAGAGATCTTTAAGTAAAATAAAACAATATCACAATCAAACAAGAACAGAAAAAATTTCATTTTGACAGATCTTTGAGTCATAAAGAAAATCATACCATGACATAACATTAAATCTTTAGATCACCACATTTTAACGTACAAACAGACTTGATAGATGAAATATCGTTTGAAAATATTTAATTTGAAATCACTTAAGATTTGACAGAATAACGTCCGGTTGATTTTAAAACTTTGAATCCGATTTATTTTCAAAACAATATTTTTTCCATTTTCAAAACAATATTTTTCAAAGTTTTAGAAAAATGGTATCATCACTATTAGCCCTGCACAAAGATACGTTAGGTGGTTGAGAAGCTTCTGTTGTTGCTGTAGGGCTTGGAAGAAAAACCGTCTACTAATGCAGTGAGACTTCTTACGTTGCATTTTTTATGCCAACTGAGGTCAAATTAAGATCCGTTTCTTCATTTACTGATGAAGAAAACCATCTGCTGATGCAGTGAGACCTCTTACGTTGCATTTTTCCATGCCAACTCTCCATAGAAGTCCAATTAAGCTCCGTTTCTTCATTTGTCAACCCAAGATATAGTTGCCCTTTCCTTTCGGCATCGAATCATAAATTGTGGGATCCGGATCGGGAACATTCTTATAGACCAATATACCTGCATACGTTAGTGAGCACACATACAGATATATGGCGGTCGACATCACCCAAACAACAATCAACTAATAAAGGTCAATCCAACATATCAATCAGATCATACAAATGCATGGGAATTATGTGTTTATCAAACTCTAATAATCTAATCCTAACAATCATATCCTAAATTCCTAGTCCTTTGACATAGGAAAATATCATTTTTAATTAAGCACGTAGGATAATTAAGAAAGCCCGTTAGATGATATAGATTTGAAAACATTCTCCCCCTCAATCAATGACTTATTTTTCTGAAAAGTTTAAAAGCGCTGAAGTCATTGATTGAGTTTTCAATTTTTACGAAAACTCTGAATCTGATTGATTTACAAGCAACTCTTTTTCCACCATTTAGAAAACAACAAATATTTTTCTGAAGAATTTTAGACAGAAAAACATTTGTGTTGGAACAGCAGTCCTTCGACATACTTTCCTCATTTTTTGTTTTTAGGATAAGTGCACGAAATGTTTGAAAATTGCTTTAGCGCAGCACTTTCCTTTCTTGAAGAGCGGGTTGCTATCAGAAATAATAGCAAACCATGGTTTTGAAGAGCGGGTTACAGTCTGAAGTAACTGCAAGCCATATTTTGTGACATGTTTTTGAAAAAGAATATTTACACCTCCTACTCGAACTTCATCTATGGTCCCGTGCCATTATTGAATGACATTTCTAAGACCGCAGATGTTATCGATACCAGAAGACATGTCTTAGAAAATCAATATTTTTGGTCTTTTTCAAATTTTCTGATTTTTATGGGTTTTTTATGGTTTTATATTTTTCTATTTTCTTTTTGTTGGTTTTATATTTTTGTATTTTGTTTTTGATAAATATTTACAAAGATAGAGTAGATGATATAATTTAAGAGGATGATGATACGAGTACCTAGATAAGGATATCAAGCAACACGTCGTAGAAGATAGAATACATCATCTCTTAAACTTCCACCACCAAAGCTTCCGAGGCTCTAGAATAGACGATAGAACATGAGCCTTTGAGAAAGAGAGACTTTGGCAGCTTCCCCCCAAACCGAAAATCCATTAGATGAGCAGATTCGAAGCTCTATTTCAAGCTTGCCTTAGCCAGGTGCACAGAGAAGCACACCATTATCATTGATCCTGCTGCTCCTTTTAAGAATAATCACCGTGATTCTTCGTTCGAGGTTATATCATCCAATAGAACAACAGCAACGTATCATCCCACATTTAAATAATCTTCTCAAATTTCTTTTCTACTGACGTCTGAAGCAATCCATTCCAAAAGGTGTCAAGAGACCACTTCCCCCTAGTAGTTGAATTGATGCAGTCCGTCTCTTAGAATAGAGCTCAAGAGCCCGAATACACAAATAGAGTTCCAAAGAATAAATGATAGCACACCACCCAATGCACATTTATCTTTCCTGATGATTGTGTATGAAGCTCAAGAACCCAAAGTACCCAAATGCCCCCACACTTGTGTGCCTCTGTTATCTTCAGAAACTGACTCTCTCTTACATCTCTTCCCCCACTTAGTTGGAGTAAGAATACTAAACTCCAGGAGTCAAACCTTGAGTTTCTCTGCGGTAATGACAATAGTCTTCCCGGGATATCTTCACTCACTTAGAAGTATTAAGTTCATCAAGTTTACTCGCGTTTAGATACGTGTCTCCTCCCCCTTGCTGGTTTGATACTTCAGAATCAGCAACTCTTTGTAAGCCCGTATACATGAAATCTTTTGAGAAGAACATCATTAGCTCAGATGTATCTGTGAGAATCAACTTGCTGCAGAATGTGAGCAAGTCTAATTGGGGATTAAATCAAACATTTCACCCTCCCCCAATTAGTGCTCTCCCCTAAACCGACAATCTGTTTGATAAATGCCCGAATTAAGAAGAAGTCTTTAGATTGTTAAATGCAACTCGTCTTTAGTCTTCTAACATGTAGAAGAGAATGTAGAACAGACTGTAGACTCGACCTTCTTCAAGATTGTCCAGTTGGGGAATAGAAATCAACATCTTCAACTCACCAAATGCATTCTAATTACCTTAAATGTAGCAAATCTCCTTAACTAAAATCCCTCCCAATCAAACAAGAACAGCAAGATGTTCATCAAAGAAATTAGCCCAGCAACTAGAAGCACTTTGTCATTTATCATATCAGCCTATGTGAAGATGTCAACCAGCGGCTCATAGAAGAAACACCATGTAAAGATGACCCGATAAGAAGAAGCTCGGTTCTTACATGAGTTAGGAGCCGTATGACCATATATTCTTAGATATAACTCAACATGTAGAATTATCATACTTCTTCGCCCCCTCAAGAATTGCATATGGAGATGCCATTCTTGATTAAATAAGTGAAAATCTTCAACAAATGTAGTCTATTCACACTTCTCCCCCGTAATATTTGCATATGATGTTGCCATCGCCATTATAATTGAGCAAGTGGAATAAGAAAACAATCAGTGGTAGCCCAGTTCACTGGATAACTGAAAGCGCGTGGAAAAGTATGAAGCATGTTGATGAGAATGGTCATAAAAAGAAGATTTCTCTTCTTCAGAAGATAATGCGCACTGAAGCGTACACATTTATTTTCTTTAAGGAACGAGGCTTGAACTGTTGTGTTCAAATGTCATAATCTCTCTCTTTTCAACCTCTCTTGGCAAACATGTAATCAACCCCATTATCATTCAGTAGGCTCATTGTCGTGACAGCTGATGGAGAAAACCTAATATGATGAATTTGACCCTGAAGTAAACTAACCCGAACTCGTGACTTAAACTTGTACATATGTAACAAAGAGCGGTGCCGATTTCCATTAGCATCTCTAAGTACTCTATACTCTTCAACCAACCAACCATCAAGTATAAGACGTACATCACCTCTTGAAAATCCACAATTGAATGTGACACTGAGCACTACAACGTAACTCCTTAAAGTGATAGTTATCTTGTGGTGATAAGAGCCCAATTCCCCCAAGTGGTAAAAGAAAAGGAAGAAGTCACCCAACAACAACTAGATTTCCAAGTCTTCGTTTTTGATAATAAGCTCGAACAAGGATCATGAAGAATCTTCATCCAACCATCCCCGATACCTTCAGATACTAAGTACACTCGCCCATGATATTTCACTTCAACCTCAAATAAATAATAATGAATTAACGCCGTTGTCACATCTTCTGGTTAAAAGCTCAATTCTAGCCTTCTTTGACTTTTTAAGTGAACTATGATAATGGTTTTTATCCTGACCATGGTTTAATGAGCATATCCCCGTAAAACTTTGAAGTAACCAAACTGTCATGAAGAAAATCCAAACAAACACCCAATTCATGAAATACACCCTTTTATCCCTTCTTCAAAGCAGAAACCGTAGCACCAACATCAGATAAGATCCCGACATACACTTTCCTTTCTCCAGGATGGTTCCATCATCACGGGATTTTATAATTCTATAGTTTAAACCGAGAAATAGTTTCTTTCACGGGATTTTACAAAACCAAGAATAAACCGAGAGATAGAGCCAGAAATTCACTTTACTTATACCGGAATGATTCCATTGTCACGGGATTTTACAAGTCTATGATTTAAACCGAGAAATAGATTCTTTCATGGGATTCTACAAAATCAAGACTAAACCGTAAGCAACGAGTACTTGAATGTTTTTATGACAACTTTGGTTTCGGTGAGTATCAGTTTTAGGGGAACATGCAGCGGTTCATCAGCGGTTCATTATCCAACATCAACCATCCAATAAACACTTTGGTAAACACATCATTCACGCATTCTGTCGGCTAATGTTGTGACCTCCTGGTGAAGTAAACCCGATATACCAAACTTGACCATGAAGTATAATTCCTCATATTTGTTACTTAAACTTGTACTAATCCTCGTGAAAAAGAAACGGTGTACCCAATGTACAAAACCTCTTGACATTCTCAACTGAGCGAGACACCGAAGTGATAGTTACGTTGTGGGTTAAACGAGAAAGAATCACAACTGTAATTAAATAGCCAAGTCTTTATCACCGTCAATAAATGCCCAAACAAGTCATCTTCGCGGAAGGGTAGAAAGAAAGAAGACGAAATAAGTAAACGTGCCCGGAAAACTTCACTTCAAAACCAAATAAGAGATACCGTACAAACAACCCCGTAGTCAACATTTTCCAATACACCCTTCAAGCCATGACATAACATTTTTTGTGAAAAAGTATACATCAAAGTATCAATCCGCATAACACATCAAATCACATAGCACAACAAATCTCACCATTACACAACTCAGTGTTAAATCACTTCAGCAAATCTTATCGAAAATTCTCTTGAATACAATCCAAATTTTTGAGAAGCCCATTTATTGTCATCCAAATCCAAACAATCACACTAATTACCCAAACTCGTTCCAGTAACAAAAATTAAGCCCGATCCAACCCAAGTAGTTGGTCCAATTCAAGTTTCACATAGCATTAGGTCCAATAATATCCGGATCACATGACACACAAATTGCCTCGGCACCATCAAACGTACAACTTCCCAATGAGGTACTCAGATATATATCGTGATAAAATTTGTGATTCATCACGAGGCCCAAATTTGTACCAGATTTGAACAAGAGTATTTGTTCCCAATGAGGTACTCAGATATATATCGTGATAAAATTTGTGATTCATCACGAGGCCCAAATTTGTACCAGATTTGAACAAGAGTATTTGTGATTTAACACACACGTTCAGCCCAAGTGAATATTCATAAACGTTTAAATGTATTTGTGAATATCATAAACGTTCAGCCCAATTGAATATCATCCAACTCATGTGAGGGCCCAAGTCCAACTCGATAGCAATTTGGCCCATATTAAATCACATAAACCGGTTACCCTAAATTTAAGGTATTTAACACTCAACCTCTCACACCTCATAACCTAATCTTCATATAACCCTAAATTCACTCTCATTATATCCGCCCCCTCCCCACATATCCAAAAAAAATCTGCATCTCTTAACCCAAATCAAAAGCTCAACCGCCCTTCTCTTCTTATCACCATATCACCTCATTATCTCAGCCCCCATTAAAAAATACTCCGCCTCATGGTATCCATAATTTGAACAAGAATAATTTTATCTCGCCACAGGGTTGGCTCGAGATGAGGTCACGGTAGCAACATATTATGCCACAGGGATGGCAAGAGGTTTCATGGTACACGACTTCAAGGTAGGTTTGTATTTGTAGTGATTTAAATATCAACGAACTAAAGAAACAAGGGTATAACATTATTGTTATAAACCTTATCTTTATGAGTTCGAATATATAAATATATGAAGTAGAAGCTTCAGAAATGAATCGGTGATGAACTTTTCATGATAAAGGCCTTCCGGTCTGATTAACCCTTCGAATAATCATGAAATAATATGAGATTTAATTGATTTTATTTATCATTTTAGTCCGAGTCTTGATGAGATCCGTGATGATGTTCTGTCGTGGTTAGATTGGATCAGAAAAAAAGGTCATTGCTTTTAAGTTCAACCACAAGAAAACAGAACAAACTGAGATCGAATATATTTGTTTTTATGTTGAGTCCTGTAAATGAATGAGAGTTGGGGAGTGATTGTGAGGGTCCTTGAAGTGATTCTAGATTAGGATTTGAGGATTGTTGGCCTTTATGTTTGGGATCTGATTTATTCTTTTGATATCTCGTTTTTGTATTCTTGATTACATGGACTGAGGATGTTGGTTATCAACTGAGGTCGATGAGTTTGTATGGTATTTATTATGGTCGTTTGTGGTCGAGGTCTTCTTTCATTCTTCTTCATCATTTTTCTGTCACAAAGTCCCTTTTAGACACAAGTCGCTACGACACAAGTCGCTAGCTGCGGTTGACTCAATAGTCAACACGCTTAGAGTAATAAAGGGCAAGTCGCTAGGTCTTATGTGTGTCAAACCACACAAGTCTCTATTGTTTTTATGAGTCAAGTCGCTACATGATTTTGTGTCAAGTCGCTACTTTTTGAAGTCACAACTCGCTTCCATTATTCAATGAATCTAGAAAACTTGTAAATACAAGTCGCCACCAGTACTTGAAACAAGTCGCTAGGAAGAAAACGATGACAAACAAGTCGCTAGCAAGTTTTTTGACATTTTCCGATGAGTTTTCCGACCATAAAAACCGTTCACCTTCAAACTAACCCAGAAAATGCAGAAAATATGCTTCTTTGACCATTTATGACTATAACCAGTTGACTTAACCAAGAGAAACTTCATATCACATATTAAAACAAGTGACGGAACAAGTTATAAAACTGTTTTAGACCACAACCAATTTAGAAAAACATGATAAAAACAGTTTTAAACATGTTTAGATTAAATCAAGACCATATCAAACCACATAAAAAGGCTACACAAACCGCATATGCTACGCAAACTGCAAACAATCATGAGAGAAAAACCATACGAATCATCAAAACAACACAACCTTGGCTCTTATACCAATTGTAGGATCGTAAATATTATTGTGTTGATGATTCGGGTGGTCTTGGATGATGGAAATACATGTTAGCCATTTAGAGAGAGAAAGGATAAGAGAGGGGTGTTCTAGTTAGAGACTTGCTTTGAAAATAATGAAATATTAGATTGAGAAGCACCACCCCTTCCAAGGATGGAAGGGGTATTTATAGTTACAGACATAACGACCTCCTGACGGCCTGTGGATCAGGTATACAGTGGGTAAAGACCCGTCCTTCCTCTACGGTGTTACACTAAACTAATCTACGCTACAAACTAACTAATAAACTACTAAATAACGTAACAAACGACATGTCTACGAGCTAACTTATGCTAGATAATATTTGGAGTGACTGACACTTCACTTATGGAATTTCCAAGTCCTAAGAACCATAACTTCTATTACTTTTATTAATAAAAGTAATGCTAACATTAATCATCATGGACGGAGAAATGTGTACATCCGGGACGCACAACAAGTTCAAGTGATCGAGCTTAATCGTTTATGCTAGAGATAAAAGTGTCATACCGCATAGATATGATCTATGACTTAAGGTGTTACTTTGATGTTATCGTTTCAAGATTGATCATGGTTACTATTATTGTTGAAGCTGAAGTATTTTATATGATTACTGGTGAAGCATTCTAAGTGAGTTGAATATGCTGATATTATCCATCTCGAACGAAAAACCTTTGTTGTAACGGAAAGTAAAGCTTGAAGTAGTTATAGTTTACAGTCTCATCTAGTTAGTTTCCGCTGCGTGATAAGATAACTGCATACATTGAAAGAAAATTAGAATATACTTCTTCAGTGTTAAGTTTCAAAACAATATGGTTGTCGATTTGGGAGGGAGAATATACTTCTTTGTTATTGCCATTAGGTTGATTTAGAGATTGTATAGACAATTGTATCGAAATCTACTAATAGGGTATTGATTTATAAGCTGCTTCCAGTTAAACTTGGAAGTATTCTATGTGAGTAGTGATGTCGATATGATGCTCCCCAAACAAAAACCCATGACGAAGTTACAGCTTACCAGTCTATGATCTATATTCCGCTGTGCATGTCAAGACAAGAGACTAAAGACTTTTTGGGCATAATTCAAATACACTTCTTCAAACATCAGGGTTTATATCAAACGAGTTATCAGTTTGGGAGGAAGCAAGTAAAATAAAAGGCTCGCTAACTGGGAGGGAGTAATAACCCAATTAGATCATTAAAGTGATTCTGCAACTAACACAAGCAAGTTGAGGAAGATACGAGAAGATCAAGAGTTGTAAAGACGTCCTTAGAGGCTATTGCACTGCTTCATCATTGTTAGTTACTTGTTAGGAATCATTGTAACCAATTCCCGTATGCCCTCACTTGGGGGGAGATTGTTAGAACACTAAAAAAGACGACATTTTGGGATTGGACTAGAAACATAACTAGCTAGACATGTAGGGACTAATAATGTAAACGTGTAATAGTCAAGTTATGTTGAGCTTATAAATACCCCTCAAGACTCCACTTGAGGGGTGTGAGTGTGTAAGAATTTGGGTAGTATTAATAAACTATCTTATGTCTCCACCTCTCTCTACTCTCTTAAGAACATAATCATGTATATCTTATATCATCAACTTAGACCACCCGAATCTACTTTGAATCTTGATAATAACACTTGTGTAATATTATTTTGTCTCAGCTTGTGAACAAGGGAAAAGCACTCGTGCTCACTTTCCTTTAAAGGTGGAACACAGCTCCCAGCATGTGCTTCATCTTCTTCACATGGATTTGTGTGGCCCGATGCGTGTGCAGTCGATTAATGGAAAACGCTACATTCTAGTAATTGTTGATGATTACTCAAGATGGACTTGGGTTTATTTTCTTCGAAGTAAAGATCAAACTCCACAAATGATCATCACCTTTCTCACGAAAATTCAAGTTCAGCTCCGGAACACAGTCCGACAAATTAGAACAGGCAAAGGAACTGAATTTGTGAATCAAACTCTTCGTGCATACTATGAGAAAATGGGAATTGAGCATCAAACATCAATTACCCGGACACCAGAACAAAACGGAGTTGTTGAAAGACGAAACCGTACGTTAGTGGAAGCTGCAAGAACAATGTTGATAAATGCAAAACTTCCAGATTACTTGTGGGCTGAAGCCGTATCTACTGCATGCTACACTCAGAATCGTTCAATGATTATCAAACGCCACGACAAAACACCTTATGAGCTTATCCATAACCGCAAACCGAATCTAAAACACTTTCATGTATTTGGTTCTCTTTGTTATCCAAATAATGATCATGATGACTTTGGTAAAATCAAGGCTAAAGCTGACATTGGAGTCTTTGTTGGATACTGTGAAAACTCTAAAGGATACCGAATCTGGAATCGTCGTACAAGTGAGATTATGGAAACGATTCATGCAAATTTCGATGAACTTACTGAAATGGCTTCTGAGCAAAACAGCTTGGAACCCGGTCATAACCGTCTAAACTTCCCCCAAACCCCATCATCAGCTGAACCAAGCTTACAGCTTACTCGACGTCAAATGGAACAGCTATTTGCTCCTCTATTTTGTGATGATATTGATCAACGTGCTCCAGATGTATCAAATGTTTCCGCTGCTCAACCTGATAATACTCCAATTCCTGATACACCTGAAACAACAACAACTGTTGAAGAAGCACCTCCAACTGATTCTACACCGATAGCCGAACAAACCGCATCCAATGACGCTGAACCAGCTGATGATCTTCTGAATCAAGATGTACCCACACCCTTGGTTTAAAAATGCGCGCATCATTGCACAAATTGCACGCATCATTGTATTGCATTTGAAATTTCGCATCATGACACCTAATGCGAGGCAATTCCAAATTGCATTCGCAATTGACCGCAGTTTATCGCATTTGTGTAATGCTAGCAATAGTCGCAATTAGTGCAATTTGAAATTTAGCCTATTTTCTCAAAAAAAACATTTTTACGAAGCCCAACTATTTTAATAAGGACCTTAGTAAATGACGTCCATAAAAATACACATTGACAACCATAGTTCTTGCCCTACATCCAAACAACCCCATTTTTATTTCATTTAAGCTCCTGGTGGTGCGGCTGATTCTACAAAGTGAGTAAACTCTTTAATTTACATTAATACATAATCGAATAGTTTTCTTTTTTTTGTTGTGCGATTCAAGTTGTAAAACTTATATGTTCTTCTTTGATTAAAATAATCACATATGCTATTTTATTAGGTACAAAGTGAGTTATTTTATTTGATTCAACGCTAGAACTCATATGTTGTTCAACTTTGACTAAACATTATAATACTAACTTTTGCTATTGATTTAATAGGGAGTAAATTATGATTCTTTTTTACTGATATAACTTGTATCTTGTAAGTATACTTTTGATATATTTTAACATCATGTCATCATCTACTTTTGAATATGTTAGTGATTTATTTATAAGTTTGTTGCGTTTACTTGGTACTTAGTACTTGGTAAAAATATAATATTTATAAGTCTTTTTTTACTTTTTTAATACTAAACGCATCACGTCTAAATTGCGCTCGCATTCGCATCACGCATTACGCATCGGCCTTTGGGACCTTGAGCGCATCGGATCGCAAAACGCAATTTTAAACCAAGCCCACACCTGCAGATTATGATCCAAATGCGTTCTTCAATTCTTTTGCTAATGAAACTGCCACTTCTGATGTTGCAGAATCATCCACAAGCCATTTGAATCCTCCTAATCTGCACAATGTATATCAACATCAACCCTCCACACATCGTTGGACTAAATACCATCCTCTTGTGAATATCATTGGAAACCCAAATCAACCAGTCGTAACTAGACAACGCCTTTAGACTGACAGTGAACACTGCATTTATGCACTTACCATTTGCCATGAACCCAAAAACATTAGAGAAGCAATGACTTATGACAATTGGATTGAATCCATGCAAGAAGAACTTAATCAGTTTAAACGTCTTGAGGTATGGGAATTGGTTGAAAAACCAACAGGGGTATATGTTATTGGTCTTAAATGGATTTGGAAAAACAAGTTGGATGCTGAAGGTACAGTTATCAGAAATAAGTCACGATTGGTGGCTAAAGGTTATAGACAAGAAGAGGGGATTGACTTCGATGAATCATTCGCACCGGTTGCTCGACTTGAGGCTGTATGGATTTTTCTGGCATTCGCGGCTCACATGCACATCAAGGTCTATCAGATGGATGTCAAAACCGCTTTTCTGAATGGTCAACTGAAGGAAACGGTATATGGTAGTCAGCCGGAAGGATTTGATGATATAGAGTTCCCAAATCACGTCTTCAAACTAAAAAAGGCTCTATACAGTCTCAAACAAGCCCCTCGGGCGTGACGCTGATCACGCAGGTTGCTTAGATTCTCGGAAAAGTACTTCAGGTGCTCTACAATTTCTTGGTGATAAACTGGTGTCATGGCAATCGAAGAAGCACGATTATACATCGCTGTCCTCAACCGAAGCATAATATGTAGCCATGTCGGCGTGTTGTGCTCAAGTCATTTGGATGAGAACACAACTCAAAGACTATGGTTACGTATTTGACAGAATCCCAATGTACTGCGAAAATCAAAGTGCTATTGCGATCTCGTGCAACTCTGTCTAACATTCGAAGTCCAAGCACATCGATCTTCGATATCATTTCATAAAGGAGCATGTGGAAAAGGGTACCGTTGAATTATATTTTGTGAGTACTGAACACCAACTGGCGGACCTTCTCACCAAAGCCTTAGCTCCTGCTAGGTTTACTGAGTTGATCCACCGGATTGGTGTGAGGTGTTTGACTCCAGAAGAACTGGATGAACTTTTGACACATTCTTAAGACCAGTCAAACACCAAAACCTCTTTTGTAAATATTTTATCAAAAACAAAATAGAAAAATATAAAATTTCATAAAATACAAAAATATTCTTCTATCTAAAATTCTTTCAACATTGCAAGTACAAATCTTCCATCAATACTTTACTTTTTCAAACAATTCAATATTTTCACGGTCAAGTGTTGAGGGGGAGACAGTAAATATTTTCTGCTTCATAAAACCTTGTACCTTCATGTTACCCAATATTGGTTGTATCTTTGATAATGGTGGATTCGTCTCTTGTTTCAATACACTCCTCGGACTCAAATTTGTAAAATTTCACTATTTTTAAAGTCGAGGGGGAGTGTCGTCAAGTTTCTTTCCAAACTTTTACTTCTTGCTTAACCAAAATGGAAGTTATGGGCTGTGAATGAAAATGGTTGAGGTGGAGGGACTACTATTGTCAAAATTTGAAACTATTTTTCAACAAAACACTTCACCTAAAATTCTTTCTCATTTATTACTAGCATTAAAGGATACAACCACCATCATCCACGCTCACAAATCAATCTTCAAATCCGTGTTATAAACATCAAATTTGTAAGTGTTTAAAGCTTCTTTGAGTAATTTCAAACATTGGTTTTTAATTGTTTGCTAATCCAACGGTTTGTTTTTCATCTATTAGTGATTTTAGTTTTACGCGTAAGCGTATGAACTAGTAATCACTTTGGGATGATTATGATGAAATGGGTAGTGTTTTCAAGGCATAAATCATGTTTTAAAACCATTGTCATCCAGAAATTTAACCCAAAAAATGTTTTAATCATTTTTCCAAAATTAGGATTTATGCGTGAGATTTGGGTATTCTCTATCGTGAGTGTTGTAGGACAATTAGAGGCTTAAAAGATGTTTGATACATGCTTAATTAACCAATGAAACCTTTGAATCTCACCCAGAAACTACAAAATGGTGAATTATAATTTTAGGGTTTAAGTATTCGAACATTTGGGTACTTTTGATTCAAGTGGTATTTGATGTTAAAACTTGTTTCAGTCAACTCATATGGCCTCTAAGACTTACCAGAAATCATTTGGTACATTTCCCATTGCTAGATTTCTTATTCGTAAGATTTAACTCTAGGGTTTTATGTTACGCATAACTTGGTTCCTACGCGTAACTGATAATAATTGTGATACCATGTGAGGATGAAAGGGTTTGAATGAGGTGTTAATTTGAATGTTATGATTGAATTATTTCAGGCTTCAACGCGTACAAGTTCAGAAACAAGGTTAAAATTGGATTCTGTGACAACTCGTAAATTCCTCGATGCGTCGTAATTGGAGAAACGTCGATTAGAGCGATCACTATAACAAATATAAGATACGAGTCATATTATATATCGTTTTTATTGGAAATATTATTTTAAAAACAATGGCGTAACTCCCGTGTCATAAATCATTCGTTTACTAAGTTAAACGAGTCCCGAATCATTAAAATACAAAAGTAACAAAAGTTACAACAATAGCCCTTTTGATAATTTCATTCTAACCCTTGTGGTTTTTGAGTGTACAAGTTTGGCCCCTCTTGGGTATATAAATACCCACACAACTGACCCTTCTCTCATTTTATTCATTTCCTTTCTCTCTCTACCCAAACACACACAAATAACCCTTCTGTTAGGAACATGTTTTTATTATCAAGTGTAGGTCATTTCATTTGTAATAGGTCGTTAGTAATTATGGTTTATAAATGTTTGTAATTAGATTCACAACTCATGTAGTAAGCTCATGGGCTGTGATAGAAGGTTCTTCTAGAACCAAAGGGAAACTCCCCTACTTATGTAAACACTATAAATACCCCCTCCCTTGAAGGGAGAGGATGTTGGTTCTAATTGCAATTATCATTTCATTAATCATTCATTAGTTCCTTCCACTTTCTCTCACTAAAACTTTCTCTCTCTAGAAATACATATTGATGTGATAGAATGGTGTCCTAACGACTGGTATCAAGAGCCAAGGGATAGTTTAGGTTAATATTGATCAGATTTAATAGAAATCCGTACTTACAAACGTGTTTTAGATTGAAATTTATGGACTTTTTGGACTGAATACGTGTTTCTGCGCATTTCTCATGAGTTTTGGCGAGTTTGGTGAGTTAGCCATGAATTTTGGCGAGTTTCTCATGAGTTTCTGCGAGTTTCTCTTTGCAGTTTGGCGAGTTTTCGCTTGAATTTCTGCGAGTTTGCAGTTTTGGCGAGTTTCTGTTTTCAATTTCTGCGAGTTTGCAAATTTGGCGAGTTTCTGTTTTCAATTTCTGCGAGTTTGCAGTTTTGGCGTGTTTCTGCTTGAATTTCTGCGAGTTTGCAGTGTTGGCGAGTTTCTGCTTAAATTTCTGCGAGTTTGCAGTTTTGGCGAGTTTCTGTTTGCATTTCTACGAGTTTGCAGTTTTGGTGAGTTTCTGTTTGTCTTTCTGCGAGGTTGTAGTTTTGGCGAGTTTCTTGTCTGCGAGTTTCTTGCCAGCAAGTTGTTTCTACAAATTTGGCTTTCTTCTACTAATCGACTTATATCTAAACAACCTCAACCTTACATATCCTTAACGATCCACATCACTCAACAATTATGTCTCAACCACCATCCTCTAATTATTTTCCTTACAATTTTAATCAACAACAACAACAACAACTCAGTCCACAACATCAACAATGGAATCAACAACAAGCAATTTATCAACAACAATTTAATCAACAACATACTCCACAAATTCCACAACCTCCTCAACAAGTTCAACAACGAATGTCAATGGTTCCACATATCTCTCAACAACAATCTTGGTTTTCTCAAATGTGCGAAGCTGTTACAAGTCAGCAATCGATTCATGAAGCTGGTTCGGATACTCGTCCTCCAATGCTTACACCAGGCAATTATGTGCAATGGTCAAGTCGATTTCTAAGGTATATGGAACTCAAGAAACCTCATGGTAAGTATCTGAAAAAGGTGATATTAGAAGGACCATTTCAAATGCCAACTGAAACTGTTCCCGGAGATCCTACAGCTGTTCCACCAAGACCCGATACTATCTCAATTGTTCCACTTACCCGTTTAACACCAGAACAACTACTTCATCTTGAAGCCGATGAGCTTGCTATGCAACAAATACTTCTTGGAATTCCTAATCCGATTTACAAAAGTATTGATGCACAGACAACTGCAAAAGCTATGTGGGAACAAATTCATCTTTTGATGGAAGGCACTGAACTAAGTAAGATCGACATGGAGTCTAAGCTATATCACAACTTTGATGTGTTTACCATTAAGCCTGGGGAATCACTTGAATCATATTATCATCGTTTCACAAATGTGGTTAATGATTTGCATCGACATAAGATTGATCTTCCAACAATTGCTATTAACACCAAGTTTCTGAACTCATTAGGACCGGATTGGCATAAGTATGTTACTTTTGTTCGACAAGTCAAGGATCTTCATGATGTTAAGTATGGGTTATTGTATGATTATCTGAAACATCATCAATATGAAGTTCTCAAAGATAAAGAAGCTCGTGGCACACACGGTTTCCCTCCACCACCAATTGCTGATCAGATTGCTCTTATGGTACATGGTTATCCAACTCCTTACCCAAAGTCAAATCATGCTTTCGATCAACAACAACGTCACTTTAGTTATGCTCCACCTACACCTTCTCATCAACTCACACCCGAAGGTGATTCTAACAATGCATACTATGCTCAAACCAATGATGATCAAGCTGATGCCTTTGAAGCATTAAATCATGGAATGGCCTTTATTGCTAAAGCCTTCTCCAAGTTCTCTACTCAGTCAAACAATCGTCTTCGGTCATCATCAAACCCCAAAAGTCACGCAGTTATCCAAGGTGGCAAAGTTGAGGGTCAGAACAGAACTAGTGGTCGTCGTATGATTACAAGTGGGTATTCTGGTAATTCTGGAAATGGTCAAACATCAGCAGGGGGATCGGGTAGTAATAACTTCAAGAGAAATGTTTAAGTTGTGGAAACAGGGAATTCACCGGCTTCAGGATCTACTATTCACTACTATAATTGCAAAAAGCAAGGACATCTTGCTAATGCTTGTCCTGAACCACGAACCAGAGGAGGAGATTACTATAAGCAAGTCATGCTGATGGCATACAAGGATGAAGCAGGAGGAGAACTCAGTGAAACTCAGCAAGGTTTTATGGCAGATACTCTCTCAGATGATGAATATGAAGATTTGGAAGCAAATGCTGCAGTTGTTTTGATGGAAAATATGCAAGAACATCATATCAGTCAAACAGAGAATGGACCAGTCTATGACACAGACGGTCTATCTCAGGTACCTGACACTGATATATGCCTCATAAATGCAATTGTGTCTGCATCTGCATCTGATGAGCAGCAATCTGTTCAACATGAATCATTATTTAATCATAATGAAGTTGATCAAATTAACCCCGTGGTTACATTTGATGACCTAAGTGATGATGAAAATAATGAGCATATTGAACATAGTGAAACAATTCATGGTCCAGATTCAGAATATCTGACTTCATTACTTCTGCCATTTCAAGCCCAAACTGCAAAATGTAATGAGATAAACCAAAACCTTAGGGCTGAGATTACCTCATTGCATGCTGAACTTGAGAGTTGTCAAAAACGGATAAATGATTTTGAAACAAAAGCCACTCGAGAAACAAGTTTTGAAGTGGCCTTTCAAAAATCTTACGTTAACGAACAAAATCTTCAACATCAAATGCATGAAATTGTTGTGTCAAATAATGAAAAGATTTCTAAAATTGAACAAGAAAAGTCTGAACTTCAGAAAAACATTGAAAATCTTCAAACGGAACTTTCAAATACTAAACAAGATTTTTCAAAAAGTCGGTCAAATTTTTCTGAATTCAAGAAGAAATCTAAGAAACGCATTGATGATAAAATCGAGGAAATTCTTCGATTGGAAAGACGGTTAAAAGATTTTGGTACTGTTGTATATAAGATTGGCCACTCAGTAAAACAGATTGAAATGTCAACCTTACTTCCAAGTCCTGATGACTCAAAACGTTTTGCTCTTGGGTATAATCACCCACGTTTTCTTCATACAGCTCTCAAGGAAATGCCCAAACTGTATAGTGCTCAATGTCTTTTAGATCCAAGCATGCAACTTGTTGTATTTGATTGTGAGGAACAATGGGCACAAGATGATCGAAGTCACTTAAACTTGCGACAAAATGGAATTTTACCATATGATTACACAAGAGAAAATGCTTCTTACAAACTGAATGTCATTTCAACACCATCATATAATCTTTCTGAATTAACTGAGGCATCTTGTGTAGAAGGCCCCGTTCACAGTGTTGCACAAATAAATAGTCCTTTACCGTCCTCTTGTAAAAGCAACTCTTTGCCAAAAACTCCAAAACCTTGTTTAGTATTACGGTACTTTCAAACGTTTATGGAAGATATTTCATTTTTAGAAACGGCAATTTAGAAAAATTCTGAGTTAAAAGCATCTAATTTTCAATCTGCTTATGCAAGAGAGCAAAGACAAATGTTTCAAACCCAAATTTCACCTCATGTCGCACATTTGCGTCTATGTGCAACACATTGAGAAAGGGAACTTCAACAAGAGGTAACTTCAATGATTGAAGCTTTTAACACACTTGAAAACTCTGTTTCACAAGAACAATGCAAAAACCAAGATCTTCAAAATGCCTTTGATCAATTGTTAGAAGATGCTCTTTCTGCTAATATTGCTTCTGTGGTTATTTATTGTGAATTTACTTCTGTGAATGATACTGTGTTAACTGCTGAGAATCTCAATATGGTTCAAACGTTGGAAATGGACAATCAGATGTTAAGGCATGAAATTGAGAAATTAAAAGAGGAAAATGAAAAAATGTTTTCACAAAATGATGATGTCCAATCTAAACTTTCAATGGAGATTTCTGAACTTAAACGAAAACTTCAATGGTGTCAGTCTAAGACAATTGAATCTGAAGTTGCTTTACAAAAACACATGGAAAAGGTGTCTTTGGATCAGTCGCGAATTTCAAAAGTCGAATTTCTTGATGATGAAAATGCATCGTTAAAATGTCAAAATTTGAAATATGAACAAGAGATTGCACAAGTCAAACAGGAATATAAAACGATTTTTGATTCTCTTAAAACTATTCGTTCTGAAGCGTCAAAAGAACTTGATCACCATGTTGAATACACTCGACAAATGTTGGGTGAACAAGGAAGATTAAATTCCATCATTCAGGATCAAAAACACATCATCATTGACCTTAAAGAAAAGCTAGCTAAACAAGAATCTAGCAAGTCTAGTAACACAAAAGTGATTGCTCCTGGCATGTATATAATTGACAAAACTCAGGAAACTAATTTGCTTTCTTCCACTTCTACAGGAATAGTTGCGTCTACTAATGTTAGAAGATCCGAGAATAAGAGACAAAAAGAAAATACTAGGATCTCGCAACATAGGAAGAGCACTCGTCCGACATCAGAAGTAGAAGTTCATCTTAGGAAGTCGAATAAAAATCATGTTGCATCTGCTTTAGATTCAAATTTGGCAACTTGTAATTCTAATGTCAGTGTAACGAATGATAAGTCTGTAAACGTTTCAAACGTTAATGCTTCATGTGTTTTCTGTCGTAAAAGTATGATGTCTGGTAATCATGGAAAATGTGTTGCAAATTCTCTGTTAGCTCGTTCTAAGAAATCTATAACTGGCCCTCCCTCTAGGTCCCCCATAGTTGCAAAATCGAATTTAGGGAAGGTACACAGTGTAGTTTCTAAGAATTCTGTAGACACACCCATTGCTGCAAAAACATCTTCTAAGCAAGTATACTCACCTAGTGACTTCACTAAGACCAAAGCGAAAACTAATTGGTTATGGCAACAATGGTTGCAGCGTACCTCAAGTTTTAAATGGATTCCTAAATGTGCAAATGTGTGTAACACTAACATAATGGAACTCACTAACTCTTTGGGTTCCACTGCTTCTATCATACCACCTTCATTGTCTTCGTGTGTTGCAGGTGATTCAACTCGTTCTGTGGATTGTTGATAGCAGATGTACCCGTCATATGACATGCAATCTAAAGCTGTTAGTAAATTTTGTTTCAAAGTTTATCGGTACTGTCAGATTCGGGAATGATCATTTTGCTGCAATAATGGGATATGGAGATTATGTTAATGGAAACATAGAGATCAGTCGGGTTTATTATGTTGAAGGTCTTGGACACAATCTTTTCTCAGTTGGACAATTCTGTGATGATGATTTGGAAGTTGCGTTTCGCTCCAAAACATGTTACGTACGTGATTTGGAAGGACATGATTTACTCACCGGCAATCGGAGCACAAATCTTTATACAATTCCTATGTCGGATATGATTGCATCTTCACCGATTTGTCTTCTCTCAAAAGCAACTTCGACAAAATCATGGTTATGGCACAAAAGGCTTTCTCATTTAAACTTTAAACCTATGACTGAAATCGCTCGTCATAAGTTAGTTGATGGTCTTCCAAGGTTCCGGTACACCAAAGATCATTTATGTTCAGCTTGTGAACAAGGCAAGAGCAAGAGATCTAACTTTCCTTCAAAACCTGAACCAAATTCTCAACATGTTCTTCACTTGCTTCATATGGACTTATGTGGCCCCATGCGTGTACAAAGTGTGAATGGAAAACGATACATTCTGGTTATTGTTGATGATTATTCACGATGGACTTGGGTCTATTTTCTTCGAACTAAAGATCAAGCTCCAACAATGATTATCACCTTTCTCACAAAGATTCAGGTTCAACTCAAAAACACCGTTCGAATTGTAAGAACAGACAATGGAACTGAATTCAAGAATCATACACTTCGTGCTTACTTTGAGAAAGTTGGAATCACACATCAGACCTCGATTGCTCGTACTCCCGAACAAAATGGTGTTGTTGAAAGACGAAACCGAACGTTAGTGGAGGCTGCTCGAACAATGTTGATTTTGTCACAATTACCGGATTTCTTGTGGGCTGAAGCTGTCTCAACTGCATGTTTTACTCAAAACCGTTCCATCATTCATACACGTCATAATAAAACTCCATATGAGATTGTTCACAACCGCAAACCAGATATCAGATATTTTCATGTATTCGGTGCACTGTGTTATCCGAAAAATGATCGTGATGATATTGGTAAACTTCAGCCGAAAGTTGACATTGGAGTGTTCATTGGTTACTGTGAAAATTCGAAAGGATTTAAAATTTGGAATCGTCGAACTCGACAAATGATGGAAACTGTACATGTCAACTTTGATGAGCTTACAAAAATGGCTTCTGAGCAGAACCGCTTAGGACCCGCATCCAACCGTCTAAACTTTCCTTCTTCATCAGCTGTTCCACCTATGGAATTCACTCGTCAACAATTGGAAACTTTGTTTGCTCCTCTGTTTGATGAGATTCCCGAAAGTAGTTGTGACAACCCGTACTTTCAGGTCATTTCTCGACACCGTTCATGTCTCATTATTTCAACATTTATAGTAAACTTGGTTTACTTGTTTCAAATTCGCGTAACCTTGGAGGTTTAGCGGCGAATTCATGATCATGACATCACGTACATTTCATATGGACTATGATTAGTCTACATTTCATTGACATCACGTGCATCTCATTAGTTCATTCACGACATTTCATTTCACCTTCAACGCGTAATTTTTATATTTAATAATTTTTATCGCGTGAGTTTTTATTTTGAATATTTAACCCGTTACTTTCAAAAATGATCCCGAGGTATTTTTAAACTTACATTTAGTTCATAAAAACTATATTTTTAGTTTTCCTAGTGTTTCAAATTTATTTGGTATTTTAATCGTTAAAGTTTAATTATTACGTCGTTTTCTTAAAAATTTGACGATAATTATTTTATCACTCAATTTTCACAAGGAAAGTATTTTTACAATTTTTATCATCTCATTACAATCTATTTTGACCTATTAAAAATTTACTTGCACCAAAAATTCCCATTTACCTTTAATTGTACAAATCTCTTACAATTACTACACTTTTTATCAAAGTCTTACAAAATAATGCAAGTAATAGATTTAAAAAAAAAAAAAAAAAAAAATTGGAGAGACAACCCCTCCCCAAAAACCGGCCAAGGGGAGGGTGTACTCATAAATGAGGCATGGTATGTTGATTGGTAATAAAAGTTTGCATACTTAAAAGTCTAACTCAAATAATTCATTCATCTCATAATTCTCATAGTTGCAAGAGTTAAATAAAAACTTTTCTCTCTTTTCCTTGGGTCTCCAAAACCGGTCACAACATCAAAGAAACAAGGGATCAAGATTTTGCAAAGTTCAAGTGTTTACAACCTAGATTATATCCTTTATATGGTTTTGAAATAAAAACCAAGGATATTTAAGTTAATCCTTGTTACCTACACCTCATCACTATCACTTGTAAGCATGTTTTTATCATCCTCATGTTTCCTTTTCATTTTCATATGCTTCTTTTCATTTTTGGAGCTTATATGCATGTTATGTGATTTATACCATTTATTTCATGATTTTAGAAGTTTTATATACTTATGGTCATCCTATAAATATTCCCATGGTATTCTTTGGTCTTGATGGTGATTAGGAACCCATGACACCCTAAGAAGGTGTATGGTAGGATTAGATTAGTTTTGGAGTTGATTTGAAGGGATTAGAATAGGTTTTGTCCGAGAAAAACTATTTTCGA
Organism: Chrysanthemum seticuspe; assembly: GCA_019973895.1. Lineage (NCBI taxonomy): Eukaryota > Viridiplantae > Streptophyta > Magnoliopsida > Asterales > Asteraceae > Chrysanthemum > Chrysanthemum seticuspe. The sequence goes on along the minus strand of BPTQ01000002.1, from coordinate 122,539,442 downwards.
TAACTATATATTTGGTTCTGTCCTTAATTCGAATTTCTGGAAAATCCGACAGTTAGTACGAAGTTTTGGCCTTGATATTTAGAAAATATACTTTAAAACGAATCCGTGGCCTTTTGAACGGATAAAAACGGAGTTATAACGAAGCCGTGGTGAATTTTTAAAGTTTGACGACGAAACGTACATTTTTCAGAAAATTTCAGCATGCAGTTTTTACATATTTCGGGTCAAAAACGAGCCTTAAGCTTCACAAATTATTTCGACTTATCAAAAATATATTAGTTTACTTCGATACGAAGCTAAGGACATATTTTACGTAGAAAACGGATTTGAAACGACAAATATATGCACGTTTTTATAAAGTTGCCGTAACTATTATTTTCTGAAAAATTATATTATTTCTACGATTCAAGTATTTCATTAGCTGTAAGGGCTATGTTTGCGGCAGTTTTTAACTATGATGCAAAACTTTTTGGAACAAATTGTCTTCTAGTAAAATCAAGTTCACCGGCCATATTTTTCAAAACAAAAAGCCGTTTGTCAAGCGGAGTCATAGTAAATTATTTACGGATGTTCAAACTTGGCCGAAACTCATTTTCTGCACCCAATTAGCAAAAACCACCATCTTTAACCCTTAATATCTTTATGATCGAAACCTTTTGGACGAAAACTCCTGAACTGAAACTTTTAGATATCGATACAAACTTTCCAAAACCGTCGAGTTCGTTCTCTAACGATCGACGTACACCATTTTACGACTACTTTTCCGGAGCCATTTTTGTTGATTTCATGATTTTTCCGACAACATTGTTTTGCGACGAAAAGTGGTAATTTCACCAAAAATCATTATAAAACCATTGTAGGATGACATTTTGACGTAAAAACATGTAAAGTCATTTTTGATTGGTCAAGACGTCAAAAGAGTATTTTTTTTCGACGACGAGTAATATTTTCAAAACCCGTAAATGGTATAAATAACATACGAAGTGCATGCATAACATTACATTGCAACTCATGACATATCATATCATTGATAATAGGTCCCGGTTGACGCTTCATATTAAACCTCAGTGTATTCACTTTTGCCGTTATTCCAGTTTATCCAAGTGAGTTTTCATAGCCCCGTTTTACATGCTTTCGATTATTTTCAAACCCACGGGGGAGAATACATTGCACTACATTTTTTTTGTACGATACCAAGTATGTTAAATTCATTACATTGCTTAAGTTACCGCATTTGCCAATTTGAAAGTCCCCATTACTTGAACATGAACCGTTAATCTTTGAAGCGAGGATGAGTGGATAGATCTATCGAGGGTGACGCCTCCATCCGGGTTGGTGAATCCCAACCAGGCAAACGGATGCATTTCATTTGATGGTATTACGGAGTTGTCTGGCAAACACTCTGCAGGGGCATACATTATTGAACAGTCTAGTTTCGGGGTCATGGGCTTAGAGCAATTGTAACATTATTTTTACATGACTGGATTGTCATGCATGGTCTATACTTGTGTAGTCGTATAAAACATTTACATAAACCTATGATTTCTCACCAACATTATTGTTGACCGTTTTTAGCAATGTATTTTCAGGTAACTGAGGCATTCATCATGACATGGTTTAGGGACCTACATTTTGAGTCGCGGCGTCGACTTACATTATGTACATTATGGTACTTTATTTCAAAACATCGTTTGGATTTGTAACATGGATGTATTTTAGCAAACTTTGTAAACCTTTTGGGACCGATGTTGTACTCTGAATGTTTTTATGAAATATCCAACGATGTGTTTTTAAAACGACACTTTAGGTCGTTCAATATAACTGTGATGTGGTGCTATGACAGTCAATCCCCAGGAATTCCATTCCGCTGCAAAACAGGTAAATTGGGGGTGTGACAGATTGGTATCAGAGCTACAGTTATAGAGAACTAGGTTGCATCATTGACCCTAGACTATAGCTACATTATCATAGCATCTCATCATTTCATCATTGTACATATTCACTTTTCATGCGGATTCACTTACACTTTGTTCGAGATTATTTACATTTATTTCATATCGGTTGTCACAGACATGTCTTCAGATTCTCACCCTATTACCATATCATCGGACTCTAGCTCGGATGATGTTCCGGCTAACCCTATCATGGATGATGATTCATCACATTCCACTGAGATTGTATCTTCTATTGGATCCACTGCAGCCTTCCCACTGATCATGACCGACACTGAGACCGAACCCTTCGAGGAGGGTGAAGTCGCACCCACACCTCACATTAGCCCAGCTCATAACCCGTTGCTCGCACCATCACCACTACCAGCACCACTGCCAGCACCATCATCACCATCATCATCATATTTTCTTAGAGATCCTGTACCCGCATCGGACTTGCCGCCCAAAAAGCGTGCTCGTTTCGATATCCCTACACCAGCATCTACTGAGCCCGATCCACCCGCTAGATTTGAGTTAGGCGAGAGTTCTAGGGCAGCTGCTACACGACAGCCTTCTATCGAGGCATTAGGAGCCCGTATTGATGCTCAGCAGATCCAGATTGATAGTTTGACGCGACAGTTGCAGGAACTGTCGGTAGATAGGATTGAGCCCATCGCTGAGGAGGTCGAGGGTTTGATATTAGGCAGGGTTTGCATTGATCTTTCTCATCAGAGTATTCAGCATAGACAGATAGAGGATAGAGAGCATATCACGGAGTTGAGGCAGGAGATGCCCGAGCTGTTTGACAGAGCCGATATGGCACGAGATGAGTTACAGAGTCAGTCGCAGGAGTTATCTTTAGCCCGTGAGCGTATTGTTACTTTGCAGGGTCAGATGGATGAGATGAGGAGTTTGGTTGATAGTTTGGTTACCCAGGTTCGTGATCTCCAGGATAGAGCCGGCGGAGCACCATGAGGTGCCTTATGTAGACTTTTGTCATTGTATAGTTTTGACCATTATTATCCTAGTCACAAGGTGTGTGACGTAGTTTAAAGAACTTGCTGTCTTTTGATTGTTGTACAAACAAATATATCAAGTATTGACTCTACTATGTAGGAATGGTTATTATTATCTATGATATCGGTCCATGTAGGCCGAAATTTTCATGTATATTATCCACGTGTGTTGTGATTATATTGTGATATTTCATTATTGTTCCGTTGTGATTCCATTTATTTTTATGCATGTTGTGGTCGTGGATATATTTGTATGATGGTTGTTTCTACTTACGAGTTCTCATGATTGTTTCATCTTGTGATTTTGAAGAGTTATGGCACCGAAGAAAGCAACAGTTGAAATGACCCAAGCAGCAATTCAAAAGTTAGTGAACGATAGCATTGCTAATGCTTTAAGAGTCGAAAGGGAAACAGTGGCTGCTGCTGCTGCTGAGGCCGCGGCTGCTGCGGAAGCCGCTAGGCTAGCTGCTGCAACTGGTAATGCCGGAGGATCTGGGGTTAAGAAATGTTCTTACAAAGATTTCAAAAGTGGTGAACCCACTAAGTTCCGAGGTACCGAGGGAGCAACAGCAATGGTTAGATGGTTTGAAAAGTTGGAGTCAGTGTTTTTGCTTTGTAACTGTCCGGATGACAGTAAGGTGAAATTTGCTACGAGCACTTTACTCGATGGAGCGTTGTCATGGTGGAATTCATACGCTCAACCGATTGGTATGGAGAATTCTTTTAAGCTTATGTGGGAGGAATTTAAGAGTTTGGTGACTAAGAAGTTTTGTCCTCGAACGGAAATCAAAAAGTTAGAGACGGAGTTCTATGAATTGGTCACGATTGGGTACGACATTGACACATACATTCGGAGATTCCAGGAATTAGCCGCATTATGCCCGTCGATGGTATCGGATAATGAAAAGTTGCTAGAGGCTTTTATTGGAGGACTTCCCGAAGTGATTCAAGGAGATGTGACGTCATTCGATCCACAAACAATCGAGGAAGCTATTCGAGTTACTCAGAAGTTGATGGCACAAGTGGTGAAGCGAGGAAAGTACACCACCACCAACCGAAACAACAACAATAACCCCAACAACCGTTTCAACAACAATAACCGAGGCAACTACAACAACAATAACAAGCGCAAGTGGGATAACACTAGGGGTAGAAATGCTACTCAACAACCACCCAAAAGGCAAGAGGTTGCTAAGGTTTATGCCGCGGGTCAAAAAGAAGGAAAAGGATATTCGGGGGTTTTGCCGAAATGTAATAAGTGTTTGAGTCACCACAATCCGGGTCGATGTCCTGATCCGTGTGAGAATTGCAAGAAAGTTGGTCACCGTACTAGGGATTGCACGGCACCAAAAGTTACATGTTTTGGTTGCGGGGAACCTGGACACTACAAGAGGGATTGTAAGAGGGGAAAGAATCAAGCAAATCCGAATCAAGGAGGTATGGCTCAAGGAAGGGTTTATGTTATTGGAGGCGGAGAAGATAGGGAAGACCCGAATGTCATTACGGGTACGTTCCTTCTCAATAATCGTTACGCTTCAGTTTTATTTGATTCGGGTGCCGATAAAAGTTTTGTGTCCAATGCATTTGCACCTTTGCTCAACATTAAACCAACTACACTAGATATATCATACAACGTCGAATTAGCTAATGGTAGCGTAGTTTGCACCAACACCATTGTTCGCGGTTGCACATTCAATTTTCTTAATCATCCTTTCAACATAGACCTCATGCCCGTAGAGCTTGGTAGTTTTGACGTCGTTATAGGCATGGATTGGTTATCTAAGCATCGTGCAAAGATCATTTGTGATGAGAAAGTTGTTCATCTTCCCTACAATGGCGAAACTTTGATTATTCGTGGGGAACGAAGTGGAACTCGAATTAGTATCATATCGAGTATCAAAACGGAGAAGTACATTAAGAAAGGTTGTCTTGCTTTCTTAGCCCATGTAACCGAGAAAAAGTCGGAGGAGAAGCGACTTGAAGATGTACCTATTGTCCGTGAATTTTCCGAAGTTTTTCCCGAGGATTTACCGGGACTTCCACCGGCACGTCAAGTAGAGTTTCAAATTGACTTAGTTCCCGGAGCTGCACCGATTGCACGAGCACCGTACCGTTTAGCGCCATCCGAAATGCAAGAGTTGTCTAATCAATTGCAAGAGCTTCTAGACAAAGGATTCATTAGGCCGAGTTCCTCGCCTTGGGGAGCACCGGTTTTGTTTGTGAAGAAGAAGGATGGATCCTTCCGAATGTGCATAGATTATCGAGAGTTGAACAAGTTAACGGTGAAGAATCGTTACCCACTCCCCAGAATTGATGACTTGTTCGATCAGTTGCAAGGTTCTAGTATTTATTCCAAGATTGATCTTCGGTCGGGTTATCATCAGCTTCGAGTTCGGGAAGAGGATATTCCGAAAACAGCGTTTAGAACACGTTACGGTCATTACGAGTTTCAAGTGATGCCTTTTGGATTGACTAATGCACCGGCGGTATTCATGGATCTCATGAATAGAGTTTGTAAGCCGTATTTGGACAAGTTTGTTATTGTGTTCATCGACGACATATTAATCTACTCCAAGAGCAAAGAAGAGCATGAAGAGCACTTAAGGACGATTTTAAGGCTACTCAAGAATGAGAAGTTGTATGCCAAGTTTTCGAAGTGTGATTTTTGGAACCACAAAGTGCAATTTCTTGGTCACATCATTGATAGTCAAGGACTACAAGTTGATCCCGCAAAGATTGAAGCTGTGAAAGATTGGGCTACTCCAACGAATCCTACGGAAATTCGACAATTTCTAGGACTAGCCGGGTATTACCGAAGGTTCATCGAAGGTTTTTCGAAGATAGCTAGACCTTTGACCAAGTTGACACAGAAAAACAAGAAGTACGAGTGGGAAAAGAAACAAGAATCTGCTTTTCAGTTGTTGAAGCAAAAACTTTGCAGTGCGCCAATTTTGGCACTACCCGAAGGCATTGAGAACTTTGTTGTATATTGCGACGCTTCGCACAAAGGACTTGGGGCTGTTTTAATGCAAAACGAGAAGGTGATTGCGTATGCTTCTCGACAACTTAAGACTCATGAGAAGAACTACACCACTCATGATCTCGAGTTAGGAGCCGTAGTTTTCGCGCTCAAGATTTGGAGACACTACCTCTACGGTACGAAGTGCACAGTGTTTACCGACCACAAGAGTTTGCAATATATTCTTGATCAAAAGGAACTTAACATGAGACAACGTCGTTGGTTGGAGTTACTCAGCGACTATGATTGTGAAATCAAGTATCACCCGGGAAAAGCAAATGTTGTGGCTGATGCTCTTAGTCGGAAAGAGAGACCTAAACCTTTAAGAGTTCGATCATTGGGAATGACGATTATTTCTCCTTTACCGTCAAAAATCCATGAAGCACAAGTCGAAGCACTTAAGGAGGAAAACCGACCAAGTGAAAAGCTTTATGGTATGCCCGAAAGCGCGAATGGTTTTGTAAAGAGAGCAGATGGAGTCTTATGTTTCAAAGATAGAATGTGGGTTCCATTGTATGGCGGAATACGAGAATTGATTATGCATGAGTCGCATAAGTCAAAGTATTCTATTCATCCAGGATCGGATAAGATGTATCAAGATTTTAAGACGCTTTATTGGTGGCCGAACATGAAAGCGGAGATTGCCACGTACGTTAGCAAATGTCTTACCTGTGCTAAGGTAAAATTCGAATACCAGAAGCCTTCAGGTTTACTCCAACAACCGGAAATTCCTCAATGGAAATGGGAACGTATTACTATGGACTTTGTTACGAAACTTCCTAAGACATCGGGAGGTTACGGCGCTATTTGGGTAATTGTTGATCGTCTTACCAAGTCAGCCCATTTCATACCGATTAGAGAGACTTATTCCATGGAACAACTCACTAGACTTTATGTCAAGGAAATAGTCTCGAGGCACGGAGCACCAATTTCTATCATTTCCGACAGAGATAGTCGATTCACTTCAAACTTCTGGAATTCATTGCAAGATTCATTCGGAACCAGATTAGAGATGAGCACCGCATATCACCCACAAACCGACGGTCAAAGTGAAAGGACCATTCAAACATTAGAAGACATGCTGAGGGCATGTGTGATTGATTTTGGAAATGGTTGGGCTAACCATTTGCCATTGATTGAATTCTCGTACAACAATAGTTATCACACCAGTATCAAGATGGCACCATTCGAGGCACTCTATGGTCGTAAGTGCCGATCACCTGTTTGTTGGGCCGAGGTCGGAGACGCACAACTTACTGGCCCAGAAATGGTACGGGAAACCACTGAAAAGATCGTTCAAATTCGTGATAGACTTAGAACTGCCAGGAGTCGACAGAAAAGTTATGCGGATGTTAGACGCAAGGATTTGGAATTTCAAGTGGGTGACAAAGTTATGTTGAAAGTATCGCCTTGGAAAGGCGTGGTACGTTTTGGAAAGCGTGGAAAATTGAACCCGAGATACATTGGACCATTCAAGATTTTGAGCAGAGTTGGTCCGGTAGCTTATCGACTTGATCTTCCACCAGAACTTAGTCATGTGCACAACACGTTTCATGTTTCAAACTTGAAGAAGTGTCTTTCAGACGAATCGCTCGTTATTCCATTGGACGAGGTTCAGATTGACGACAAACTCAATTTTGTGGAAGAACCTGTAGAAATCATGGACCGCGAGGTCAAGCAGTTGAAACAGAGTCGTATTCCTATTGTGAAAGTTCGTTGGAATTCTCGACGAGGTCCTGAGTTTACTTGGGAACGGGAAGACCAGATGCGACGCAAGTATCCTCATCTTTTCGCCGACACCGTTAGACCTAACAACGATTGAATTCAGGGACTGAATTCCTTTTTGGATGGGCGAATGTGACAACCCGTACTTTCAGGTCATTTCTCGACACCGTTCATGTCTCATTATTTCAACATTTATAGTAAACTTGGTTTACTTGTTTCAAATTCGCGTAACCTTGGAGGTTTAGCGGCGAATTCATGATCATGACATCACGTACATTTCATATGGACTATGATTAGTCTACATTTCATTGACATCACGTGCATCTCATTAGTTCATTCACGACATTTCATTTCACCTTCAACGCGTAATTTTTATATTTAATAATTTTTATCGCGTGAGTTTTTATTTTGAATATTTAACCCGTTACTTTCAAAAATGATCCCGAGGTATTTTTAAACTTACATTTAGTTCATAAAAACTATATTTTTAGTTTTCCTAGTGTTTCAAATTTATTTGGTATTTTAATCGTTAAAGTTTAATTATTACGTCGTTTTCTTAAAAATTTGACGATAATTATTTTATCACTCAATTTTCACAAGGAAAGTATTTTTACAATTTTTATCATCTCATTACAATCTATTTTGACCTATTAAAAATTTACTTGCACCAAAAATTCCCATTTACCTTTAATTGTACAAATCTCTTACAATTACTACACTTTTTATCAAAGTCTTACAAAATAATGCAAGTAATAGATTTAAAAAAAAAAAAAAAAAAATTGGAGAGACAACCCCTCCCCAAAAACCGGCCAAGGGGAGGGTGTACTCATAAATGAGGCATGGTATGTTGATTGGTAATAAAAGTTTGCATACTTAAAAGTCTAACTCAAATAATTCATTCATCTCATAATTCTCATAGTTGCAAGAGTTAAATAAAAACTTTTCTCTCTTTTCCTTGGGTCTCCAAAACCGGTCACAACATCAAAGAAACAAGGGATCAAGATTTTGCAAAGTTCAAGTGTTTACAACCTAGATTATATCCTTTATATGGTTTTGAAATAAAAACCAAGGATATTTAAGTTAATCCTTGTTACCTACACCTCATCACTATCACTTGTAAGCATGTTTTTATCATCCTCATGTTTCCTTTTCATTTTCATATGCTTCTTTTCATTTTTGGAGCTTATATGCATGTTATGTGATTTATACCATTTATTTCATGATTTTAGAAGTTTTATATACTTATGGTCATCCTATAAATATTCCCATGGTATTCTTTGGTCTTGATGGTGATTAGGAACCCATGACACCCTAAGAAGGTGTATGGTAGGATTAGATTAGTTTTGGAGTTGATTTGAAGGGATTAGAATAGGTTTTGTCCGAGAAAAACTATTTTCGATAACTATATATTTGGTTCTGTCCTTAATTCGAATTTCTGGAAAATCCGACAGTTAGTACGAAGTTTTGGCCTTAATATTTAGAAAATATACTTTAAAACGAATCCGTGGCCTTTTGAACGGATAAAAACGGAGTTATAACGAAGCCGTGGTGAATTTTTAAAGTTTGACGACGAAACGTACATTTTTCAGAAAATTTCAGCATGCAGTTTTTACATATTTCGGGTCAAAAACGAGCCTTAAGCTTCACAAATTATTTCGACTTATCAAAAATATATTAGTTTACTTCGATACGAAGCTAAGGACATATTTTACGTAGAAAACGGATTTGAAACGACAAATATATGCACGTTTTTATAAAGTTGCCGTAACTATTATTTTCTGAAAAATTATATTATTTCTACGATTCAAGTATTTCATTAGCTGTAAGGGCTATGTTTGCGGCAGTTTTTAACTATGATGCAAAACTTTTTGGAACAAATTGTCTTCTAGTAAAATCAAGTTCACCGGCCATATTTTTCAAAACAAAAAGCCGTTTGTCAAGCGGAGTCATAGTAAATTATTTACGGATGTTCAAACTTGGCCGAAACTCATTTTCTGCACCCAATTAGCAAAAACCACCATCTTTAACCCTTAATATCTTTATGATCGAAACCTTTTGGACGAAAACTCCTGAACTGAAACTTTTAGATATCGATACAAACTTTCCAAAACCGTCGAGTTCGTTCTCTAACGATCGACGTACACCATTTTACGACTACTTTTCCGGAGCCATTTTTGTTGATTTCATGATTTTTCCGACAACATTGTTTTGCGACGAAAAGTGGTAATTTCACCAAAAATCATTATAAAACCATTGTAGGATGACATTTTGACGTAAAAACATGTAAAGTCATTTTTGATTGGTCAAGACGTCAAAAGAGTATTTTTTTTCGACGACGAGTAATATTTTCAAAACCCGTAAATGGTATAAATAACATACGAAGTGCATGCATAACATTACATTGCAACTCATGACATATCATATCATTGATAATAGGTCCCGGTTGACGCTTCATATTAAACCTCAGTGTATTCACTTTTGCCGTTATTCCAGTTTATCCAAGTGAGTTTTCATAGCCCCGTTTTACATGCTTTCGATTATTTTCAAACCCACGGGGGAGAATACATTGCACTACATTTTTTTTGTACGATACCAAGTATGTTAAATTCATTACATTGCTTAAGTTACCGCATTTGCCAATTTGAAAGTCCCCATTACTTGAACATGAACCGTTAATCTTTGAAGCGAGGATGAGTGGATAGATCTATCGAGGGTGACGCCTCCATCCGGGTTGGTGAATCCCAACCAGGCAAACGGATGCATTTCATTTGATGGTATTACGGAGTTGTCTGGCAAACACTCTGCAGGGGCATACATTATTGAACAGTCTAGTTTCGGGGTCATGGGCTTAGAGCAATTGTAACATTATTTTTACATGACTGGATTGTCATGCATGGTCTATACTTGTGTAGTCGTATAAAACATTTACATAAACCTATGATTTCTCACCAACATTATTGTTGACCATTTTTAGCAATGTATTTTCAGGTAACTGAGGCATTCATCATGACATGGTTTAGGGACCTACATTTTGAGTCGCGGCGTCGACTTACATTATGTACATTATGGTACTTTATTTCAAAACATCGTTTGGATTTGTAACATGGATGTATTTTAGCAAACTTTGTAAACCTTTTGGGACCGATGTTGTACTCTGAATGTTTTTATGAAATATCCAACGATGTGTTTTTAAAACGACACTTTAGGTCGTTCAATATAACTGTGATGTGGTGCTATGACAGTCAATCCCCAGGAATTCCATTCCGCTGCAAAACAGGTAAATTGGGGGTGTGACAGTAGTGCTCCAGATGTATCAACTGTTTCCGTTGCACAACCTGATAATATTCCGATACCCGATACACCTGCTCCAACAACAACAACTGTTGCACCAGATGCACCGCTGAATGATTCTCAATCAACAGAAGAACACATTGCATCCAACACAGATACAGCTGATGAAACACAAAATCAAGAAGTACCCGCACTCGCAGATTATGACGGAAATGCTTTCTTCAATCCATTTGCTCCGGCTCCAACCATTCCAGAAATTGGCGAGTCATCTTCACACAATTTGGATCCGTCTAATATGCATGAAACATTCAATCATCACCCTTCGACACATAAATGGACAAAAGATCATCCCTTAGTAAATGTGATTGGCAATCCTTCTAACCCAGTCATGACGAGACAACGACTTCATACTGATGCTGAAACTTGTGTTTATGCACTCACCGTTTGTCAAGATGAACCAAGAAACATCAAAGAAGCTATGACATATGACAATTGGATTGAATCAATGCAAGAAGAGTTGAATCAGTTCAAACGTCTCGAAGTTTGGGAACTTGTTCCAAGACCAGATGGACTTTATGTCATTGGACTCAAATGGATATGGAAAAACAAACTGGATGCTGAAGGCAATGTTATTCGCAACAAATCTCTTCTTGTGGCTAAAGGATATTCTCAATAAGAAGGAATTGATTATGAAGAATCGTTTGCACCAGTAGCTAGGCTTGAAGCTGTACGGATATTTCTGGCATATGCTGCACACAAGAATATCACGGTTTATCAAATGGATGTGAAAACGGCGTTTCTGAATGGTCAACTCCGTGAAGAAGTTTATGTGGGTCAACCGGAAGGATTCGTTGATTCAGAACATTCTAACTACATGTACAAGCTCAAAACGGCTCTTTATGGTCTTAAACAAGCCCCAAGGGCCTGGTACGACAAACTGTCAAAATTTCTTCTTGCTAATCAGTTTACCAAAGGAACTGTTGATCCAACATTTTTCATTCAACGTCACGGGGAGGATATTCTGATTGTTCAAATTTATGTTGATGATATCATTTTTGGTTCAACACATAAAAAGTACTCAAACGCTTTTGCAAAATTAATGAAACAAAATTTTGAAATGTCCATGATGGGTGAACTAAAGTTCTTCTTAGGACTTCAGGTTCATCAATCTCCCCGTGGCATATTTCTAAATCAGTCCAAATATGCTCTTGAAATCTTGAAGAAACATGGAATGACCAGTTGTGATACTTATAACACACCTATGTCTGCAACCTCACCAAAGCTGGATGCTGATTTACATGGGAAAATTATTGACCCTACAAAATACCGAAGTATTATTGGGTCTCTCATGTATCTAACAGCCAGCAGACCTGACATTGTATTTGCTGTATATCTTTGCTCCCGTTATCAGTCAAGACCAACTGAAAGACACCTCAATGAGGCTAAAAGAATCCTTCGCTACGTAAAGGGAACCATTCACTTGGGAATCTGGTATCCGAAGGATTCTGGTTTTGCACTAATCGCTTTTTCAGATGCTGATCACGCAGGGTGTTTAGATACACGCAAAAGTACATCTGGTGGTGTTCAGTTTCTCGGAGATAAACTTGTGTCTTGGAAGTCAAACAAAACAAGACTGTACATCCATGTCATCCACAGAAGCAGAATATGTTGCCATGTCAGCATGCTGTGCTCAGATAATTTGGATGAGATCACAACTGATGGACTACGACTTTGTATTCAACAAGATACCAATGTACTGGGACTCCAAGAGTGAAATTGCCATCTCCTGCAACACGGTTCAGCATTCCAAGTCAAATCATATCGCTCTCCGATATCATTTCATCAAAGAGCATGTCGAAAAGGGTACAATTGAACTATACTTTGTGGGTACTCAATACCAATTGGCAGATTTGTTCACCAAAGCCTTGCCACCCGCAAGGTTTACTGAGCTTGTCCATCAAATTGGCATGCGATGTTTGACTCCAGAAGATCTGGAAAATTTACTCAAACGTTTTTAAAAAGTCAAACACCAAATAATATTTCTTTGTAAATACATATTTCAAAAACAAAATACAAAAATATAAAATCTTTACAAAATCCAAAAAGATTTTCCATTTCTTGAAATTTTCAAATAACATTCATTGATTGCAGTTTTTTTTTTCTTCAAACCTTGAGCTCGAATTTTCACATGCATTTTCACATAACAGTTAATAATATGGTTACAATTCGGCTCAAGAAGGCTATCTCTCAAATATGTTTCTGTATTTGAGGGGGAGTACTTTTGTTTAACGAAAACAAAATCTAATTCCACGAAAGGACCCTGTGGTACGCTTCAGTGCCCCAATCCTAATTAAAGGAGCGAAAGCTTCTTAACTGTTTTGCAACAAAAAATATTTGTTCGAAATAAAATGTTCTTGAAATCTATTTCTTCCCAAATGAATTTCCAATGCCTCAAAAAGCATATTTTAATCACCATGTTTTCAAAAACATCATTCATATGCTATTTTTGAGGGGGAGAAATGTGATTAAAATTGATTGATCAGGAAGTTATGGAATCTCATAACGTGCTCGACTCAGTTATCACCAATGAATTGACAAACTTTGAAATGTCAGTAATCGAAAAGACTTGTGTCCAACGAAACTTGTCTTAGTAGAATGTACCAATTCGAGACACTCTTGATTGACATGAACTTTGACGGGTCTAACCTCCTTTTCAAGGAGTGTTTACATCTTCAAGATAGTTATTAGAGCTAGTTGTCACCTAAAAGCTGATAATGGAACTCTTTAACTATACAACGTAACCGTGTCTCGCGGGGAAATGTCTATCAAGAGTCGATCAATTCAAAAGTGAAAGCTCTACCCTCACTGTGCAGATTTCAGTCAAAACTCATAAGCACATGTGGAGGGGGAGTATTTCTGAAAAACCAAAAACTCTCAAGGTGTTACCAAAACATGTTTTTCATCATAATCATCTTGAGAGATTTTCAAGAAAAGGTTTTTGTGGCAACATAGGATAGTCATGGAGTTAAAAGGTGACTAAGTTTAGGAATAAACGTCCTATGATCCGCCAGAGCCGGAGGGATCTACCCAAGGACACCACAAATAGTTAGTATTTAGAAGTCCTTAGGTATGATTGAAAAGGAGAAAATGAGAATCGGAGAAAGAAGGAGTTGAAGAATTGAAACGAAAAGTTAAAGAAAAGGGTGAAAAGAAATAGCCCTCCAAATTATTCAACTTAGGGCAGACACCGGGTTCAATTCATATGCTACTGATTGTCACAAAATGACACCGGTATTGAAGACAAAGTCGTCATAGACCCAGTGACGCAATGCACTAAACCTTCTAAGCCACTCAAGTTCTCTCAAAAGAGCTTGTTTCATTCTCACAGGGAACCCTACGTAATCTATCGACTCTCTCTTAGAGATTGTTGGTATTGAAGAAGGAGACCCTCTCCCTTGTCTCCGCTCAAGAAAATCAAAATGCACTAATCGAGTCTAGAGCCATGAGATTCATCAAAAGATCTCTTAGGAACACCTTATATTTCATCACTTGTTTGTTCATACTATAAGGACACAAGTGACATATTCCAGAGTCCTACGCAGATCTTAGCAATCTGCCTGAACATTTATGAGGGGATCCACAATTGTGATCCTCAGTGATTGAATGGAAACTCCTGCCAGGGTCAACATCAAACAGCCTTGAAAGCAGGTCACTTCGGTAACTCCTTGTGGGTTACGCTTAGTGTGTCTCAAACGGTCTACGGTCGTGGGGTGATGCTTCGGTGTACCTCAGCGACTCATCTGAACTGTAGGTGTATTTCGGTACATCGTGTTATCTCACTTGTGGGACTCCAGTTCAGGAACAGCCTTTGTGAGAATTAGAGATGTGTTTTCACACTATGCTGTTAACACTTTCGAAGTTCAAACTTGTAAGCGCTGGATTATTTCTAACCCATGTTTTATGTTTTCTTCTTATGGATGCTCGCGGGTGGAAAAGATCATGCAGATTCTCCACATGCTCATACCAACATCAACACTAATTGAAGTTCTCTCAAAAGGCAACACAAAGTCAGAATTTGCAAAGTTTAAAGACTTGAGAGCTACACAAAATTGGAGATTCAAAGTTAAAGAAGTATGAGTATAGTGGAGAAAGACAGAGAGACACCTTTACTTATGATGTTGATAAAAGGCAGAATTTCACAACTGATCACAACAACAAGAATAAAGAACAAAGAGGCAAAGAATTAAAGACGTCACAAGCTATGAACACCAAGGATGTTCAAGACGTCGAACGACCTAAGCAAGACAACAAATGATGACCAACCCTTAAGGGGAGATTGTTAGGAGCATGTTTTTATTATCAAGTGTAGGTCATTTCATTTGTAATAGGTCGTTAGTAATTATGGTTTATAAATGTTTGTAATTAGATTCACAACTCATGTAGTAAGCCCAAGGGCTGTGATAGAAGGTTCTTCTAGAACCAAGGGGAAACTCCCCTACTTATGTAAACACTATAAATACCCCCTCCCTTGAAGGGAGAGGGTGTTGGTTCTAATTGCAATTATCATTTTCATTAATCATTCATTAGTTCCTTCCAGTTTCTCTCACTAAAACTTTCTCTCTCTAGAAATACATATTGATGTGATAGAATGGTGACCTAACACCTTCTCTCTCTCACTAGAAATCCGGCCACCCTATATTAGGGTTCCGGCGCCGTCAAGTTTTCCGGCCAACATTCCGGCGACCACCCACTAAGACACCACCTACCCCATCTTGTAGATCGGGTTATGGTGGTTCTATTTCTGCAAATAACGCGCCTTCAATCCTCCATACGCGCTCCAAATCTAAGATTTAAAGTTTTGGATTTTTAGGGCTTCTTATATGAAACGTTTTTATAAGTCTCTAGAGTTGCTGGGTCACGAGTGGTACTCGTGGATGACACCACAGCCCCTTGTTCTTCCTCTTTCCCTCACGGTAAGCCAACACCCACGACAACATTTATTTTTATTCTATTTTGTGTTATAAAACTTAATATGGATCGCTTCGTTGTGGTTTTCGTGGAATTAAAAGTGGATTAAAAATAGTTTTGATTGATGACTTGTGGTTAAAAAGATTAATAACGGGGTATGAAACTGCTTTCGGGTGGTAAGAAAATATAAATGGGTGGTTGTTTGTTTTGTACCGTGCGTAACACGAGTCGAGTCAACTGACCCGGGGTCGACCCGGATTTATTGTGAACCGTGTTTGATTAGTGTGGATATTATTGATGGTCCGGTTATTGTTATTAAAATCTGGAATCGAGTTGTGAATTTAACTCGTTTAGAGTCATGGTTTGGCTTCGTTTGCGTTTGTTTGTCTCGGTCTCAGTTCACAGAAAATGCCAACATAGGTGTGTAGAGTTTTTTTGGTTTATGCTTGTTGTCTAACTGTTCCGGGTCAGTCACCACGACCCATTTAGGGTGTGTATGTGTAGCGCATGTACCAAATTTGGTACCGGGTTGGTTTGAGTCCTTTATTATTTTTAGTTACTTAGTCGTGATCGCAGTTTAGCGAGGGTTGCTTATTGTTTTGGATTTGCTCGATTTGCATAAGGTTATTTGATTAATTGAACTTTTAATTGGATTTAGGTTTGGTTAATATTGGATTTAATGGCCACAATAAAAAGGTAAAATGTGTTAGTCTTAAAATTGATCAAAGCCTATATTTATATAAACTAAGAGTATGTTGAGTTAAATTGGTTTCGGGATCGATTCAATTGACTCGGTAATTGGTTGTTAGGTCATAAATGGTTGTAACATGGAATATCGAATCAAATAAAATGGTAAACGGTACAAGGCAATGAACTAAAACGGGATATATGTGACGAGATAATTAGATATAATATATCGATTATAAACGGAATGACAAACGGTAAAAGTAAACGGGTAAACGTGTACTACGATTATGAATTAACTATAGACATATATATATGTACTTAACAACGTGGTATGATAAAAGTGAGCTATTCGATATAAGTAATGGACTAATAATATATATATATATCTCTATATTATATATAACAGGAGGCGTTACATGTAGATAATGCCACATAAACGCCACCTCATTGCCCAGTAATTATTTTTATACCATGTCATCACAAATTAATGCCACCTAAGCAAATTAATTGATAATTTCGGATTAATATGCAAATTAATTGATATTTTCGGATTTTATAAATGTAACAAATGTAGTTGCCAAGATTCGAACTTGGGATGGTAGACACCAATAAATAACACCTCAACCACTAGAGCTAACACATTTTTTTGATTATATCTTGCATATCCAAATCTATAAACCTCTGGAACCAATTAATGTTAATTTTATACATATATAGCCCACTAAATCACGTATAGAAAAAAGGTACGCTTCTTTCCCCTACAAACCCTAAATACGTATGCATAGTTCAATGATACAGCTACAGCTATTTGATGCTTTTTGCCCATGAAAAGAGAATGAAACGCAGTTTTATGAAGTGGAACGAGAACGGGAGATTTATATTTAGGTGAACAAATTATATTTTATTTATATGTTAATTGTTTATATTTGCTTGGTATATAGTAAAACTTATTGATATCACTGATTAATCGTATATGTACTACTACGTCATTTTCTGGAACAAAAAACAGCAGATGGAATGAATTCCCAAGCCAAAAAAGAAGACCAATTTGTTTTATTAGACCTGAACAAATTATATTTTATGGGTATCTAAAGAAAGACTTACGTGTCAGTGCAGACACGTTATGAAGCATTCATTCATCCGAAGAATGTGTTAAGTCTCACGACTACAGGTCTATTGGTCTATATCTTTGTAATATAGTTTTGTAATAGTGTATTGATTTTGTGACATATGTGCATAATCTGTGTTTGGATGCCCAGTCTTAAAGAAAAGGTTTTTGAGATGGTATCTGAGAACCAAATTCTTCGAAAGCAAGCATTTTCTTCACCTACAAAACATGTGCCAGAACATCCACATACTCCAGAAACTAACGTGAGCTTTGGTTATATATAGCTGTATAAATTTACTCAGCTTTTCCCTTATAATTTTTTTTTTTTACTAAACGCCTTACTTTGACTGATTTTCCAGCCAAGTGTAGAAAATGGTCTTCGTGGCATTGAGGTAAATACGTAAATAGTTTTACTATTTTGGATTTTTTATCACATTAGATTGTATGCTGAAGAAGTGAATGTCTGCAGGAGCCCCATGAACCTGCTAGCAATTCGGTCACTGAATCTTACAGCAAGCCTAAGAAACCGCCAATTGATCGTCCAAATGTACAATCCACGTTCAAATGATCTCCGTTCTTTTGTTCTTAATTGATATTGGATATTGATACTAATGTTAATGCGTGAATATGAATCTGGCTGTAGGAGAACGTTGATGCCCTTATTGAGTGTGTTATGAAAGATACTGGATTCAGTCAAGGCAAACCTGTTGCAGCATTTACCATTTTATGCATCAAAAGTACACTTTAGTCAATTTTTGATCTGTTTCCGTTTGCCCTACCAGCTCCTCCCGTAGGAGGAAATACTTTGAGAGGATTTAATTTTGCGTAGGCGACAAGGAAGTCGATTGCCTTATTCCCTGTACTGGAAGGTACGTATGAGAATATTGTACTGAATTCCCAAGAACAATACAGATAACACGTATACATTAGCTTAGCCGACCTTTTATGTAAGTCGCTTTATGATCAGTTAATAAGTCGGTATAATATTTTGACAACACATAGAAATCGCGTGCAGTGCAAGAAGATCCACTGAACTTCTTGGGGAGTCTGTTGCGTCATCACAGTCTTAAGGGGTCTGTTACCAAATATCATTTCTTTTTTAAGCTTGCAACTGCTACAGCAATAGAAAAAGGTAAGTATTTCCTTACTTTTTTGTGAGCTGCTGGGTTGTTGTAACATGTCAAACTGGTCCTTTGTAAGTACTGGTCACAAAAATTTACTCTCATTATTTGGTTTTTAGATATATGATATATTATAGTACATGATTACTAGCAAAAAAAGGATGGGGAGTACTCATTCAGCATATTTCATCCCACGCACTTCAAACTGTTATTTTCTAAGTTATTCCCTATAACAACCATCAAACTTGTAATTTTTCCCAAATCTTATTCGACTCAAATCCCCTCTAAAAATTTTAGTGTGAAATGGATTAACTTTAGTATTTTACTTTATTCTCCATTCTACCTACATGACGTTGATTTGCTTAAAGATTTAACCTTATTTTAGCTTTTTAATGTCATGTCTTTTCACTATTTTTCCAAATAAATATACATGTAAATTTCGTTACATAATAAAATGGTCATAAATTTTGTTCCATTACATACTACTCAGATGCCATGCTTTAGTTGCTGTGAAGAATCAAATATGGGCACTTACTGTGGAATTTAAGTTAGTAAAGGATTTCAATTGCCTTTATCGTGCAACCGAACATCAAGAAGGCCGTGTACTATTTTATGTAAGGGGCTGATGGATACCTCGAACCATTCTACAGGTGTATGGCGTCATCATGTTTCCACATCCTATACATTCGTAAATAACCAAGTTCGTATTTTCTAAATTTGATCAACAGGCAACATTAGCATCCAGATGCACTTCCCTACTAAACTATTCTATAACCCCTGGAACAGAACGCCGAAACCGTAGCGGAATTCACAACGTATCAAGAAACTTGATTACTTGATAATGCATTATGCTTTTATTTTCTTTCATAAAACTCATCTTCTTGCTTTCATTATTCAGCTAGCGAAAGATAAATACCTGCTCAAAGTATGTGTTGCGTAGGCATGCATGATCACGAGCTTCACCCCGCATTTCAGAATACATATTTTCTGTGATCTCAACAAAGTTAAAGTACGTAGACACAAGCCATTTAATCTCAATATGCTATTTAAATATAATAATATTTCATCGAAAACATTACCGACTGTGTCACCAATTTCAAGCCAAACAGGAGCTGAGCGGCTTGAACTCCGGTTGGCCACCCTCTCTCCATAACTGCTTCTTCAATACTTTTCATTTAGGCTGATTAATGGGGACTGTCATAGTATTAATTCACATGCATAACATACGCTATCCATAGTTGCCTTTTCTTTTTACTTATGTTTATTTTCTTTGTGCATTATGTACCAAGACTCTTTCTTCAAAGCTGGATCAAATCTCGAATGAACCTTATCCGTTCAATAACTTGAAGTGTTTGAAGATAGATACAACCCGTGTGAAGCGAAAGGACCGTATAAAAACAGTCCCAACTCAAGTAAAAAAGTACCTGCTTCAGAACTCTCCCAATGCCACTTTCATTATGGATTTACCGATGGTATTAATACAACTTTATAATCTATATACGTGTTTCATCATTTTCTTTTACATCACTTCTTTGTTACTTTTTGCACTTTACTTAGTTGTCGGCTCGCTAGAATGTGTCACATCCTTAAAGTTCAAGACCGTTAAAGGCCTTTATGGTAACCGTTAATTTATTCAACATACTAATTGTCCCCTTATCTAATCACCACCGTAATCTTTTATTAAACTGTAGTTTTTGGTGTTTAAACAATCCAAAGTGGTCCTTTTTATCTGCTAACATAGCAGTTTTCAATAAAGATTATGATACACTTATTTTGGGATAAAATATACTTTTTACCTTCGTATCTACTAAAAACCCTTGAGAATTAAGGGATTAAGCAGCCAAACACCCTCTTTTACTTATTGAGTATAAGTTTAATAAGAATTATACATTTTTGGCCAGATGGGGTAAAAAGGCCAAGTGAATGGCATCAGAAGCTCCACCTGCTTATGTACCCTGAACCAGTAAGAAACAAGTTGGCTAATAAGATCCCATGACATTCTCACGTGAAAAGAAAATGAGCTCAAGGATCCCTATGCAGTATATACACGTAAGACAATCTCTACTCCGATTACAACTTGTATATTTACTGCAAAATATTGAACTGTACAGGTAGCCGCTTATGCCATCTGCTTAGGTACCCGTAGCCGCAATAGGAGCAAAAGTCCACACACGCATCATGGATGTGAAAAACAGGGACATGGAACCGATGGTCATAGCCGAAGGTATGATGATAGGTATTTCACGTAATGAGGTATTTCACTTTAATTTCAAGATCTAATATTAACACGGTGCTTTGGATTGCTTATTGTTTTTTTGGAATAAGGCGTCTGAGTACTAAATGATTGTAGATATCAATGTGTCGGTTAAAATTATAGTTAGAAGTAGAAAAAAAAACAGAACGGACGTGTTGAGTAATGGGTGAAAATGGGTTGATCCGGTTTGGTTGTTTTTTCCTTTTTTTTTTTTATTTTTTTTTTTATTTTATTTTTTTGGTTTTTGTCTTTTAGGTGGCTCAGCTGAGAAGTTTAAAACTTCAGTTACATTAAGAGGGGCATACGAAAAACTCAAGTGGTTCATTAGCTTGGTGGTTTGCTTAAATTGGTTCTCAGAAAGAGATCCGAAAGGCACGTTTTTAGTTGTCTTTATGATTTGGAACTTCTTATGGGGTAAGAAGTTCACATCTACACACACGTAAAGGTGATAATCTATTTGATTGCTCTAAATTACAGTGAATTCTATCTCTAAAGTAGCATGGTCTATACAAACTAAGCTTGCTAGGGTACGTGACCTCTTTTTTACATCTTACTTAAGTCCTTTTTGTCATCCATTTCGGTTTCTCTAGATCATTCTATGTATCTTTTTTTTATATCATTGGATTTCGCATTATTTTGCAGGTAATATCTACATTAATTTCTTCAACAAACAACATGAGGTATGTGTTTATCATATAAATATAACATAAGGGAAATTAACTCTACTAATTCTCTACTTTTGCTCCTTTACACGATATAATTACTTAACTAATTTGCTAAGTTATGTCATTAGTAGGTCACTATACTATTTGTCGATGAGTTATATTCAAATTATAGTTTTATACTATTTGTCGATGAGTTATATTCAAATTATACTTTTATGCCTGCATAAATATACAAAAGTTTTTTTTCCCTTAATTTTGCACCCAATTAGTATATAAACTTTCTGTCTCTAAACATTCACTCTCTTTTTTAAAAGTTCCAAACAAATTCTTTTGTAGGTGGTATCACACATACAAAGGGTCCTGTAAGTTGTTACCACTCTAAACAATTTAATGTAATTTCACATTTACGGGTCAAAACATGTCACGTCTAAATACAAATTGTATTAGATTGACTCGATGAATATCTTTTTATTTCACTAAATTTTAAAAATTTATATTTTTAGTTTTAGCCGCAAATAAACCCGATTAAGAAATGAAATAGTTATGGTTTTTTGTTAATTTAAGCACTTGAGCCAATCAAAGATTGATGTATTGTTGGTCCGGTTTGCTTCTATGATCCACAAATCACTTACTACAACAAAGGTAAACAATTAGAAACTATTAGTGGCAGTGACCACAAAACAAGTATATTTTTTACTATGTTCGCTTGGTAGTGATCATGACTATTACCAGGCCACCACCCATAGACCATCAACCTATTTATTTGGACATCT
This sequence comes from Chrysanthemum seticuspe, assembly GCA_019973895.1. Taxonomy (NCBI): domain Eukaryota; kingdom Viridiplantae; phylum Streptophyta; class Magnoliopsida; order Asterales; family Asteraceae; genus Chrysanthemum; species Chrysanthemum seticuspe. The sequence continues at coordinate 122,516,884 of BPTQ01000002.1, read as the reverse complement.
ATAATTATAGAGTGACGTCAAAGTTTAGTGTAGAGTGTATGTTTCATCATGTCAATTGTAACACTTGACACTTACGTCGTGCCTCATATCACTAAGCTCTTTGCTTTAAATACCAAACTGAAATATTATGTATTAACTGATGCCACTACAAAGAACTGAAATCACTCTTACTACTATATTGATATCCCAGCTAAAAAAAGTCACTACTGAGTGGCATATGCAGGATAGTGGACTACTGGACTACGACAAACCAGGACACTTTGTGCTAAGTAAAAAATATTATGGATATTGTTGCCTAAAGGGGTGTTTGGCTGCTACTGTCTAAAGGGGTGTTTGGTAATCAACTCACTGTATTCATGCATTTAACCTGTCTATCTGTAATATATTCTACCTGTGCTGTTAGTTGACCTGTTGATATGCTTGATAATGATAAAGTATTTTTTTTCATACTCATCGGCAACTGATATTTCAAGACGATGATAATACTGATGAGAAAGATGTTTTCATTGAAAACGTTTTGAAGTTAATTAACTTCTATTTTGACGCTTTAGATGCGTCCAAAAGTGGCAAAAAGGTTAGTTTTTTTTTTTTTTTTTTTTTTTTTTTTACCTATAATTTTACTCTACTCAACTTATGCCCCTCAGACTCCTTGGTTATCAATGATTTAAAATAGTATCCTTCTCAAATTTCTTTGCTCCCATCATTGCTTTGCATCCTTTGCTGATATTTGATATAAAATAAATCTATTCTCACCATCCGTTCATAAAGCAGGATGGTAGGACATCATGTGTTCCTACCAAATCACATACACCAGTCATCTAAAATAATTCATTGTCATGGGATTGTCATAATAATTGATTTGATGAACAATATTCATTATTTCGTAAGAACACAAATGCTTTTGTTTATTTTACCAAGGTTATTTCATGAGAACGATATTGCTATTTGTTGAACGCATTAGTTGGTTTTTGTGAGGATCAAGACATGGCAGGTATAAATAGAAGCTACACTATTTTTTATTAAAGATGAATTAGCTCACGATTAAAAGTATGAGCTAATTTTGAATTACTTGTGTAGGGTGCAGCGGGGTTGGTTCTAGCAGCCTTTGGCGTTCCTCTTTCCAAGCCATCATCCAGCGGAGTTGTTTATTTTTTGCAGGAATAATATTCACAACATCGAGATTTGTTTATTTCAAAGGAATGATTTTTAAGTATCATTAACATCGGGTAAGTTGTTTGGAAGAACTCTCCAAAAATAGGCGTATGCCAATTCATACAACGAACACACGGTATTCTTTAGTAAAAGGCGAAAGAATAGTTCGCTTTGTGCCCATTGTTTGGCTGTGTGCCTCTCAACTCATGCAGCTTGGTCATTATATACAACGTTCCTCACTCTCAGCTTTCACTACTCAAGCAATGTGGGATAGAACCCAACACTCACTTGTCCAAGAGACCCACCCTCCATTTCCAGATTTTCACTGAAGTTTCATGCTATTACTCATTTTCGTTTTATAAAATAATTCAGTAAGCTATTGACTCAATAATAATTAATTAAAATGAACATCAAATCAAAGAAAGTGAATATTTGCACTAAGTTTTCCACTAACAACTTTCATATTATCTTCATATCTTATGCTAAATACTTGGGATCTTTTTATTTATTTATTATTTTTTTTTTATGTTAATTTTTTTAATAACTGTAATCAGTCTTTTTCATATCCAGATATTTACAAAAAATAATAAAAGCCTTGCAAGAACCGTGAATGGCCAAATTATCCAAATTCATAAAACTTTAGTCTGTAATTTTCTGTTTTCACGTGTTTTGGAAGCAACTGTATTTTACAAGTGTGTCATTCGTGGCTGCTGAAACAACACTTCAGCTGCAGCCTTGTGAATTTGCATATTACTGGTATGGGCATATGGCGTTTGTTATATTTAAGTCTCTCTGATTTTACAAGTAAGGGTAAATCTGTGAAGTTACATTCATACCCATTAACATTTCTTTCGGATGTTCAACATTCTACACATCAACACTGTTATTTGCTCCTTCCTTTTATGATCATTTCAGCTTATGTTTTTTTATGAGAACTCGGATTGACTTAAACTTTTATGAAAATATAACACAAAATTTAAGAATTTTATCTTTGTATAATTGAAGTAATTCCCTTGCCTTTTCCTATCAGTCCTTTTTTAGCGCAGTAGTATGTGAGTGGTCCATTAACCAAGAGGTTGTGGGTTCAAGTTTCCTTGGAGACATATGTAAGATAGGCTTTCGCACTTTGATGGAAGCTTATTGAACGTGGAATTATTGATAGAGTAAGTTTCTTTTATCTGTATTCATTCATTTTAAATTTGTTATAAAAATATAACGATTTTTTTCAGCGTGTCCACTTTTTCAGCCATTTTTTACCAACATCCAAACTATAGTGTTAACCATGATGAATATATCCATCTTACTTTGTGAAATTCAGGCTCCACGTACATCTAAACGAGTGCTAAGATCAGGCAAGTCCTTTGGCAAAGATTCTCAATCCAGTCATTGGCAAGGCATGGTCGATTGTCTCAACACTCTTCTCAACACTTTTAAAGAAAATTTTGTATGTCATCCTCGCCGAGTTGCCGGTAAACCGGTTATCTTAATGTAACCATGCATCCAAACTATAGTGTTAACCATAATGAATGTATCCATCTTACTTTGTGAAATTCAGGCTCCACGGACATCTAAAGACATGGTCGATTGTATCAACACTCTTCTCAACAAAGCATATGAATCATCTACCATCGGTGATGACAACTGGTGGGTATCCTATGGTGGGTATCCTATGAGTAGATAAGTGATGATAGGTCGTGCTGCATTTCAAGAATTTAGATATAACAGTAACCTACAGGAACCTCAGTATACCAATGATAATGTTTGTCCACAACTGTGTACCTCAAGTGACCAGTTAAGCTACAATCCATATCTGTGGTGGACACAAGTGTGTACCTAAGTGACCAGTTAAGCTCAAGTATGAAAAAAGAAGGCGTATGAACTGTCGACTCTTTGTGGCTTAGACATCGGAATGATTATTTGTTCACCATGTGGCCAAATAGAGACCCTGTCGTGGCCAAACCAAGATGATGATGGAGAAACGCTTAATGATTTGATCAAAAGTTCTAGAAATCAAGGTGAAAAGCGCAAGAAGATCGTCACACGGATTTCGAAGGGGGATACACAAAACCAAACAGGTGAACAACAGTTGGATGTAAAGTCTAATCAATTTGTTTCATGCAGTTCACAGTTGGGTGAACAATCTGGGCCATCCGTATCATGTCATTCCCAGTTGGATATGAAGTCTGAAAAGGAATTGCGCGAACTGGCTATGTGCTTAGACAATAACTTTGAAAGGGTAAAGGAGAGGATTGCGGATGATACATCCTTAATTGAAGATTACGGGATAATGCATCCCGATGACCTGGACTATTTGTTAAACAAGATTATGGATTAGCCGCTTACCCCAATACATGAAGATTTTGGTACCACATGGCCTCATTATTTACCATCACTCGTGCAACCAACAACAGCTACTTTTGCTTCAAAAAATTATACAAATTGTCATTCAAACATACCATTCGTGATGGCAACTGGTGGGTATCCTATGAGTAAACAAGTGATGATAGGTCGTGCTGCATTTCAAGAATTCACATATAACAGTAACCTACAGGAACCTCAGTACACCAATGATAATGTTTGTCTACAATTGTGTACCTCAAGTGACCAGTTAAGCTACAATCCATCTCTGTGGAGGACACCGTACTTATCAAAGTCGACAATCTGCATACTTTTATTTTATGATTATCACTACTACTGATGTTTATGTATTTGCCACTATACCTACAGAATTTGTACTTGAGCTTGCATCTTATCTGAATTTTGGCACAGTGGTAATGGTCAATCTTATTAAGTCATATGGTGGTAAGAATTAAATGGGTAGTTACATATCTGATCACATAGATTTCTGATATTTGTTTTTAAATTTTGCTAGAATTATTAAATGAATGCTTCTGTGACATGCAATGCCTTACTCATGATACCGTAGATAAATAAACAATATGTCTGTTGTTTCTTTAGGAGTATGATCCAGATCTCCTGCCAGAGCTTGCAGCAGAAGCATACCTGTTGTGTAACCATGCCTGTTGAGGAGCTGCACATTAATGTGTGAGAATACTAATTCAGACACATTATAATAATGTATACATTGGTATTTCCTCCAATAGCATTGGCCATTGGTGCTAAATTCGTTCCTATGAGAAAACCCAACAAGTTACCTGGTACGTTGTTTCTGCCCAACTTCGCCATCTATAATCTCTAAATAGTATTGTTTCTTTCAGTATTATAATATTTACTTGATTAGTCTATCCTACAAAGCAAGTCGTTATTTTATTTTACAAAAAAAACCACCAAAATAAGCTCCATCTATTGAGGTGCCGAAAAGTAAATACTGAATATTAATAAAATTTGACATTATGAAAACCGTGTCAAAGAAATATAGCGTATATTACAAAGATATAACAAAGGGAAACACCATTTATCCTATATGGTAATCATTTGAGGGAAAACTATATTATTTCCATAACTAACCATTTATATATACAAGAGATTAGTAGAGAACAAATGGTATGCTTGAATTCTTAAACTTGCTTTTAATGGTTTAGATGGATTTTCAGTGCCGATTTCATTTTGATGTCATGAGGTAGTTGAATAAGTCGTGTTTCAGAGTTGTAGCTGAGTTTGGTAAAAGCAAAGTCTTCCTGCCTACCTAGGATTTGCATCCATCTGTCTTGCTGTAATGTACACAAATGGGAGAATAGTTTGCACAATTTTTTGAGATTTTTTCATTTTCCCCGTTTTGATCAGATGCTATACTATTTACAAATATTAAATAAGTGATATATATTGTGATAAACTCATATTTAGGGTCGACTGTTGTATCCTCTTCAGGTACTTCAGTCCATAGGATGTAAAGGCTGAAAAATTATGGTGGACTCTGTCAGGTGTTTGTATTAATTACTTTTTCTAGGATGTGGATATTTTGTTGATCACTATGTTGTGAGTTGTTAAAATGTAGCATCCTTATTGATAGCCAAATTAGCTTCTGCTATTAATAAGCTATATTAGAATTAGCCAAAATTTACTTTTCTGGTTATAAATGAATAGATGGTTTCGGAGCTAGAATATAATGGGCAACTGCTAAACAACACACAACAAATGACTAAGAAAAACGGCTAGCAATGTAAGGCACAAATGTATGATACAACAGGAGAAATAACCTTGACATGTTTCAGCTACGAGGCCAACTCCGGAGAAATATTGCAATGAACTCATGAAAGAACTGGCTGACAAAAACCCGTACATGCTTTGGCTTAATTAAGCAGCAGTGCAACACCACCAAACATCTCGACAGCAGAAGAAACGCATGCTGCAAGTACCCCACCACAGCAGCAAATCGAGTGGACACCATGGATTGACACCAAGAATGAATATAAGAAAGACACAACCCAAAAGGAGCCCTTCAAGAAAGAGCAAGTACATGTAGGAACTACAACCATGAAAAGGTTGTAGCACTTACACCAGTAACTTACTCCCGTACTTAAGTCTAAGTGACGTGAACCCTAAGTAGCAACTTAATAAGGCACCTACTTATGTATCAGCTTTTGTATAAGCCAGGTAGAAAACCAGTGTGATGTAGACAGAAAAAGTACTAACTATGTATCGGAAAGGCACATTATTTGAGCTGACATGTAGTAAGCCTCATGAGGGAGGCCAAATCTGTAAGTTGCGAATGTTACCGGTGCACAAACAATACACACATGACAATTTTGTGTGATAATCATGAATACGGTATGACGTTGCCTTAAAAAATCATTCGATGACCTCAAGGCATACTTTAGTATTTTAATACAGTAGTAATTTTACATGATGATTAGTTTTCATAGTTTGTAAAATAATATTCACAAATCAGGTACTTACAAGACAAGTTTTTCAGGATGTCGGCAACATAGGTAGCCATTCGATAGGTCTGCGTAAGTGAACGCGTAAATGTTGTTTGTTTTTTTTGGGTTCTTTATTACGTATTAGTGAGTTGTTCCAGGCAATATATTGTTAACGTTATATATTTTATTAGCCCTTTTTTAAATGTTATTGTTATAGGTGTCAACTAATTAGGGAATATGGCTGCTACCAGTTTGGAAATTTGGCCACTAAATGACTCCTAAAGTAGGCTATTAAAACAGCCCTTATTAAAACATTTAGGGTGATATAAATCTTTAGTAATGGGACTAAGTGCATGTACTTATCTTATGATTACTAAGGGGAGAATATGTAAGGCATGGGATATGCCTTTATTACATATCAACGTCAAAATTCGAATGTGATTTGTTTTATATAAACATCAAAGTTGGGCAGCTTTTACTACTGATCTATGGCTCCAGTTGTTGTGGTTACGTTAATTCCTTTGTAACTTTTTAACATCAAATGGTGGGTTTTGTCATCCGATATGTCGAATATAACTATTTCAAATTTTCATCTATACCAAAAATAAATATCTAAGTTTTACTCGTCTTTATTATTTGATGTCAGTACTGCCCTCAATGTAACACCGCATGCACATTAAAGGATGTTTCCCTTCTCTATGCAACTCGCCTTCACATTATGCTGCTTCGGCTGATCAGAATGTTGCGGATGAAAAGGTGATCAATGTTTTTGTTAAAGCTAACAACCTTTACTTCTTTCTTAAATACGCACGTGTATAGAAATTTTATTTTTAAAAATTTCGGAAGGAAGTCCATGTTTTTTCACCCTTCTTACACTACTAATAGCTTTGTATATATATATATATATATATATATATATATATATATATATCTTACTATTCAAAAAGTAATACACTCAAAGAATAATCACAAGTCATGCCCGCCGATTGGGCGGGCTTCGAAAACTAGTATATATATATATATATATATATATATATATATATATATATATATATATATATATATATATATATATATATATATATATATATATATATATATATATATATATATATATATATATATATATCGGACATATTTGATCGTTAATTTTGGGCTTGATCGAGTAGTGAGCAAGTTACTATAAAACCGAATAATAATTAATTGGAACTAACTACGTGGTTGATAACTAATAGCAAATATTTTATATACTTCAACGTTCTAATATTAACTAATAACGAGGTACTTCGATATATATTGTCAACAAATATGACTTTAATTAACGTAAAACCTTTTATCAACCACAATAATAACTCATGTTTTACTACGATAATAACTTGTGTTTTATAAATATACGATTAGCTTCTATAAACTTGTGAAAACGATTATTTTGGATAAGTCAACTTATTAGAATTATAAGGATTTGGGGACGTTGAGTAAGAGAACAGGTCATTTATAAAATACTTTGTGGTACAACATATGTGAATTATTTTATAATAAACTTGTATAATTACGAATAATGATTATGAAACCTTATTAATTAAGCGGTAAATGAAACCTATCTTCTATAATAAACATGTACGTTTGGGATCATGGGGAAATTATCAAAGGATAACCTATTCATGTGTCATAAATAGTCGTTTTCATTTCCTAGTCTTTGACTAGCTGGTGTATTGTCGGTATATTATAACTTGGTCAATGTCTTTTCCGTTTTGGCGTGTGTTCTAGTTAGTATGTCTCGACTATGTCGACGTCTCCTCCTCTTTTGCGTGAGTTATGCGTCGCGTCCAAGTTTCTTACCACCACACGAAACGTTAAAAACTAAACTTTCGAGATATTAATGATAAACGTTTGGGAACGATAATGGACTTTTGAAAGTGATGAAACGAATGATCCACGAAAACTACGACACATTACTTTTATTTACTTCTTTATCATTTGAGCGGTATTTTAAGAATAATCGTATACGCATTAGGTTGCGTCACTTCTACTTTATCGTACTCATCGTACATTCTTCTGGATGCCATGGAGATTAACTTATATGCCAGTCGTGTCAATAGTGAATAGTGCATTGCTGTGGCTAAGGTGAGTTTCATAGCCCCATTTTTATCTACGTTTTAAACTAAATTGGGGTGAGAATCATGCTATTGTTTTTGGACCTTTAAAACTATTTGGATTTTCTTATGTGCTTGAATGTTTAGATAGATGCGTGGTAGTCATTGCCTAGTCATTGCCTTAGACTAGGGTAGCAATTCTAATTGCTGTAACTGTTGCCTAGCTAAGAGTAGACTTCTACCTCGACCTAGTCTGGGGTTAGCAATTGTTCTAGACTTTGCTACGACAGTGCTGGACTAGAGTCGCTGGGCCCGTTGTGATCACTGGATGCATGATATGGATTGTGATTTCGGATATGATACAGTTTGTGATTGATGTATATCTATCTTAAGTCTCGCATAGCAAATCAACTCCTACAGGTCCACTATGTTTTTATTGAACTTAAACCTATGAACTCACCAGCGTAAGCTGACCTTTTTAGCATGTGTTCTCAGGTTTAAGGCGATAGCTCACTATTGGAAGACGCTTGGCAAGGGGCATGGTAATAGGCGACTCTGATGAATAACGGGACCGCTTTAATTATCTTTTGGGCCTATTTCCGCATTACTTTCATTAATGTAAATTTAATGTTTTCAATTAATGAATCTTATTCTAAATAAATGGAATAAAAACCATTCTTTGTACCTTATATTGTGATACCAAGATTGTGGCACCCAAAGGCTTGTATGCTTCCGCTAGACCGTATTTTCAGGGTGTTACAAATCCTACGCTTAAGGAATACCTTACGCGTAGATGTTACACGTAAGAGAAATCTTACGCATAACTCTTACGCGTAAGGGTCTACAAAGGGACTACGCGTATCCTGTGAAGGATATGCGTAAAATTGGATTCTTACGCATAAGGATTACTCTTACGAGTAAACCTTACGCATAAGCTTCCAACCTGCGCTTACGCATAAGCTTTATGCCAAGAGCCTTTTCCTACGCGTAAGAGGGACTCCTACGCATAAGCTTAGCTCTACGCGTATGGTTACACAATGTTTACACATAAGCTTACAATCCTACGCCTAAGCCAAAATTTTAACTTTTCTTATGAAATGTTACGCGTACAAACTTGTAATAAGTTATTCATAACGTCATATGACCAAAATGTCACGAATAAGCAAAAATGGTTAAAATGTTGTGTGAATGAGTGAAACTTTGGACTTTAAAATTCAAAATTAACATAAACACGTAAATTTTCACGACTACTTTGGACTATTGGACAACATGTGACTTTGGACTCGTAATATTCATTAACTTAATATATTCAATAAATTGGACAATAAAATCAAATTTTGACTAACATAATGTCTTTCGATATGTTGGTACTTTTGTCTCAATACCTATCAGATCACGATATGGACATCACCATGGAAAATGTTAACGCACCAAATGAGCTCACGATGGAAGACATATTCCCTTCTGATTACAGCATGAAGATTGGAAAGAACAACCTCAAGGTCGACTTTGAGAACTTCACCTGCTCTAAGTCTTCATGCCAAATTGATGTGGATGTTCTTAACTCTCATCCCTACAACAACATGCTTACGAACTCTGCATCTGTGCCAGAGATCTACATTCACCAATTTTGGCATACAATGAAAAAGGTGGATGGTCAAGATGCTGTCACGGTGACTCTAAATCATAAGAAAGTCACCGTCACTGTTGCAGATCTACGAGCAATTCTTCTGCTTCCTGCTATCCAACCTGCTGAGTATGTGGCAACTCCAAGTGAAGAGGCTACCATTCAATTCATGATCGACATTGGATATGATCAAGCTACCGGGATCATTACCTGACATTCCTCTGTGGATCTAAAGAATATTCCTCAACCATGGAGAACACTGTATATTATGATCGCCAAATCTGTGTCTGCGAGAGACGTCGGTCACGAGCATCCAAAACTTATGCATCTGCAAACCTTCTGGGGCATGGTCAACAAGCAGCACATCGACTTTGCTAGTCTGATATGAGAAGACATGATGTCCCATCTCAAGAAGCCCGGGACTAAAATTCCTTTTATCAGATACACCAAGCTGTTGATCCAAAATATTCTCGGGAAACATCGGGACATTCCCTTGAGACTAAATGACCCCAACCAACACTCTGCGTTGTATGAGCCAACATTAAACACTATCAGATTCAAAGACTCGTAAACAAAGAAACAAGGTGCAGTGCTATTTGACTGCCTTCTCACTGATGATATCAAAAGTCTTCAATCGTATCGTCGATACCAAGAAGCTGTGAGCAAAGGCAAAGTTGGGTTTGTTGATGAAAAGACTTCTGCTACTCCTACAAGGAAGACACGAAGATCAGGCAGTGTTGGTAGTGTAGAAAGCACTGGGAGTGCCCTTAAGTATCCTAAAAGGAATCCTCCCCGAAAAAGAAAAGTCCCATCTAAGGGTGCCATTCCTAACCTAAAACCGGCACTCAAACTTGAGGACAAGGACATCGGTTCTGAAGATACTGAGTCTGAAGAAGTGGTTTATCACTCTGAATCCGTTACTGATGATACGACTTCGTTGAGGTCCGACGAACAACCACTCAGTCCCAAACCAGACAAAGGAAAGACTCTAGTTGCAGAGGATGAAGAAGAAAGCTCAGATGATGACATTCCACCAAAGGATGAGGAGAAAGATTACCACAAAACACTTAAGCATCTGAGGATTCAACATGCTGCTACTGAATTTAATCTTCCACAAACCGGAGGCCCTAGAGGTTCTAATGGTGGTGCACTAACCACACCAGTTCTTGATACGGTTAATCAACCCGATAAGGGAACTGGTACCACCACTCAGGAATCAACAGATTGAACAAGAGGAAAAAGAGAAGAATGAGAAGATCACCGATGAAGACATAGAGGAAGTGGCTAAGGAAAAGGCTGAAGAAGAAGCTAAGGCTAAAGCTGATGAGGAAGAAAGGATTCGAATTGAGGCTGACAGTTTCATTCAAGACAATCCTGAACATAACCCTGAAGAAACTTATGAGCCACCTAAGGACCCTGAGCCTTCTCATGACTCATCTTCATCTGATTCATCGTCTCACTCATCACCACCACCATCCAAAGATGCTACCACCAGATCATCCTCCAAATCAGTCAAGAAACCTACCGACACTTGGGCATCACGTGCAAAGACCAAGATAGTCAAGGCTGTCAGGCAAGCAAGGAAAAGAAACGTGGTCAACAAGAAATTGAATCAGCTTGCCGACAGAGTTAATCTACTTCAAAATGTGATAAACGAGTTCTCGGAGGAAAGAGACTAGATCAAGAAATTTCTCAACCGAGATATACAGGGTGAAATGGACAAGACGATTAGGGACTACACTCATAAGTTCCTCCTCGACACTGTCTCTGGAGTTACAAGAGAGATGTTCGCCAGACAACTCTATCCACATCTCATGGCATTGGTCAAGCACACACTGTGAAATACCCCTGCGGTCATGGAAATCAAACCAGTTCCGTCTCCGGTTGTCACTGATGCTGAATTGATCTCTAAGTTGGTTATGCAAATGTCTCAACGATCCGCAACCTTCATTTCTGACGAAGCAAAACTTTTTGAGGCACTACTTGAATATCAACTCAAGACATCATGTAAAGAATCGGCTGGTCAGGTTAAGCGACCAAGAGATGATGACGATGCTGACAAGGATTCTGAGCCTAAACGTCAAAAGAAAATAGGCGAATCCTCTTCCATGCCTCCACCACCCCAAAAGACCACCACCACCACACGACCTGCTCAACGTCCTCCTGCATCAGATAAACCTCTGGACTCTGAGTCCTCACCACCAAAGGAGAAAACTGGTGACTATTTCCAATACACCAGAGGTGATGACGAAGATATTCCTGAGCCCCAACCAAAGCCCTCACCTAAAAAATCAACTGAGCAACAATCAGGACCATCATCCACACCTAAGAAGAAGAAGAGATCCAGCTCTGTCGTTTCTTGGTTAGATGAAGATGACACTGCAGAATACGACTGGTTCAGCAAGCTCGTTGATGCTACTCCGCGATTACCAGAAGGCCAAGAACCGGTAGATGGTCGTACTATGCAGCAGGTTAAGCTTATCCAGGATGAATTCCGAATCAAAAAGATGACAAAGTGCGAATTACGCCTGATCAAAAATGATGCTTTCCAATTGTTAAAGGACAGATCTGGCAGTGCTGTTGAAGTTGAGTATCACCTCGACAACATTGCAAGAGCTATGTCTAACAATATTGACTGGCTCAACCCTGAATCGAACATTGACTCCACAAAACTGGATAAGGCTCCATATTACACAGACTGGACCAAACCACTACCAACCATTGGTCGACCAGATCAACCTAGAATCCCTTACCAATACTTCTTCAACAACGACCTGGAATTTCTACAACATGGTAGCAAAGTCAGCATGAAGTATGCTACGTCACTCACCTTTAACATCCCAGCTGCGAACTTCTCCAACAATGCTGCCATTGAGGAAGAAGCCACAAGAATGTTCATTGAAAATGTGGTGAATTATGACCTTGACGCACAATATGGCATTCATCATTGGCCTGAACGAAGAAAAATTTACTACCGCAGCCGCCAAGTTCAGAAATCAAACAAAGAAGTGTATAGTGACAAATGAATCGTTGCTATCATGAATGTCGAACTGGCTACTAAATGGGATTATTAATTCTTGAAGAAAATCACCATCAAACGCCAAGACGAACAAGAATATGACTTTACTGAAGCTGATTTTCCTAGCTTGTCACTGAACGACATCGAAGACATGTACCTTGTTAAGGTATAAGGTCGAATGAGACAATTTTCCACACATATTCAGCTTCAGTACATCACTTCCTTTTTAATATTCATTCGAAGCAAAGTGATCCAGGAACGTGTTGAAGATCTTCAATTTGCTGTGGAATCATATCAAAAACAAGTCAACCTCACTAAACCATTACTACACTTTCCCAACATAAACCAACTTTCTCAGTACACCATTGTCAAGAAACCGAAATTTGGAGTTGTTTACCGCAGTGAACTTCACCACAATTGTTTCATGGCGTACAACGAGATTCACAAGTTTTGCGATCACACGTTGAAGTCGGTTCGTGATGGGTTAGCATATCGGTTGAAAGACATAAAGCAAGGTATTGGGTCAAAGAAGCATTGGAATTCTAAGGAAAGGAGGGATGCTAGGAAGATAATCACACGGATTGATGAAAGGCTATTGCACTGGGATCAGATGCGGAGGATTGAGAGCTTTATCGGTGGAAAAGTGAGTTTCCCTCTTACGGGCTATCAACGTCAAGAGAGAACTCCCGGTCTCATTGACGAATTGCTTGGTAGTCCTTAAACTCTTTCATTATTGATTCTTTTGGATATTATGATGTTGGAATCACTCCTAAACCTTAATCAAGTGTTAGTGATTCATATGTAATAGTTAGCTTAATTATGGCCTTTATGTTTGTTATTAGCCTTAAGCTTATGTAGAAGGCCCATGAGCTTAGGCCCATGTCCATTAAGGAAAGGATGGGAACTAGGAGTGTTGCCCTAGCTTCCCTCCTATAAATACTCTTGTATAACCCTCACTTGAGGGTTGGTTGTTCTATTTACTTTCTTTCACATACTCTACGCCTAACCGTGCCACTCACACGTGTGTGTGTTTGTTTATTGTTCAACTGACCTCTATCTCTTCTCTATTCTTTCTATTGATGCTTGTGTTGTAAAACTAGTGACCTATCAGTGGTATCAATCGCCTACTAGTTGGGTGAACGTATTGTTTCTTGAAGTGGGTTTTGGTCCTACGCGTAGAACATACGTCTCAATGTTGATACTTTGGTTCGCTCAAAAACTGATTTTTTACACTTTTTAATCCAAGATTCTTGTCCTTTCAAATAACTGTTTTTCGCAAAAAGTTTCAAACTTTATGCGTGGATCATCGTTTTTAAGCTAGTTTTTGTACGAGGGTTTCGTTCTACGCGTAACCATTTTAGACGCTTTGGATCATCAAGTTTCACACTTTTGTGTTATTTTGGTGATATTGAAGCTATTTCATCACAAAAATCTGGTTTAGAAACATCTTTGGGCAAAAGTCATTTTTACGAGTAAGTCTATGCGTATCAAAACCCTAAACTTACGCGTAACTTATTCCTTGGTTTGATCTTCAGTTTTGTGGTTTACTCCGTGTTTTCTTGCTTGGATAAGCATGAAAATACGCCGACTTGGGATATCTTTTGCACTGTGATAGTGTAAAAGATCACTTGGGCTAAAAACCCTAAACTTACGCATAAGCTTAAGCTTACGCGTAGAAAATCCTACGCATAAGATTCACCTTACGCCTAAGCCTAGTCTTACGCATAAGATAATCTTACGCCTAAGTTTTCTATACCTAACTTACTGTTTACGCATAACTTTAGTGCTTTTTCCCTGCTTACGCCTAAGCTAAACCTACGCATAACTCTTGTTGTTACGCGTAACTTTGGTGTTTTTACGCATAAGTGCTACTTGGTTTATTGTGATTTCTACGCCTAAGGACACTTCATCAACAAAGGTTTATTCGACTACAAAGATCCATCAACCAAAAAAAAAATTGAGTAAAATTTAATTTTTCGGGGAGACTAAACGTTCAATTTTTACGCGAGATTCAAATTTTGGTTTAACTGTGAAAAATTTGGTCAAAAATTCAAATTTTTGGGCCCAAATTCAAATTTTTCGGGTAAAATTTGGCGTCAAAATTGTCATACCTCAAAATTTTCTTACAATCTTAGAATTGAATTTTATAGTGAATTTCAAATTTTTGAGAGTCAAAATTTTTCAAAATTATTTTTGGAGGGAAATTGCAATTCACTATATCGACCTTCTGTGTGCTATATCGACTTTGCACCTTTTCTTCTCTTTGATTCTTCTGTAGGGGACTGAAATGGATTCTGATCATAAAGATCCATTTGTGGCATTGGAAGAAGGATTCATGGCTCTGGCTCTGGCATTGAAGCGTCAGACATCATCAAATTCCCGATATCCCGCAGTCATGCAAGGTGAAAGAGTTGTTGTAATAGACGTTGAGAATGTTGAGATTACTGCATCTGTCGGTAATGCGGACAATGAGGTTATAGCATTGGAAAAGCAGGATGACAGCAGCAGATCCGGAGAAGATATCATACTTAACTATGACGCCGAGCCCAACTGTGACGAAGAACAAATGGTTGAGGAAGATATTTTACCCACCTATGACACTGACACAGAACAGATGGTCGAGGTACAATCTACTATTGATCATATTCTGACTGCAAATGCGACACAACATACTGAGCAACCTGAATTCAGTAATGAAGGAGAGGTTGACGAGTGTGTTGCACAATGTCCAGACAACTTTCTCATGTCTGAGCCCTTACTTGTTAACAATTCAACAGAAAGGTCAAATCAAACTCTTGAATCTGAAAACATTCTTCTCAAAAAGACCATTGCCCAGTTTCATAAAGATTTTTCAAAACTAGAGGCACATTGCATCTCTCTTGAACTTAAATTACAAAACAAATCTTTTTCCTCAGAACACAATGGTCAACATTCAAATGAACAAAGTAATCGTGTGGATTTATTAGTAAAAGAAAATGAGCATCTTAAGGCTCAACTTCAAGCAAAGGGGCTTGCACATGTTGCTTTACAAAACAAACTGAGAAGATTCACGGACAAGAGTGTGGATACTAATTTTGCAAAATCAACAATCTTGGGGAAATCATCTCTACAACCTTTCAGAAAACAATATGTAGTTAGACAACCAAATGCATTTAAATATGAACGTTCAAAATCTTCAAAACCACGGTTTCCCTCCCAAGTTGTTGAGAATAATCATTTGATAAAACCAGTCACTCCACATTCCTGGCCTAAGATTAATGCTTTTGTTTCTGTTAAACATGTTTCTGTTAAACCTGTTTCTGTTATACCTGTTTCTGTTAAACCTCAACATGTGGCTGCTCCTGGCAAATCTAGGATTAGTTCGAACACTGTGTCTAAACCGAGCATTAAAATTAAAAATTCATATGATTCAAATGACGCATACAAGAACTATGATCTAGAAAAGGCTAGAAAAAGGGCACTTCTTCAAAAGGATGGAATCTTAGGTTCACGACCTAGTGTATCACCTTCGAGTGTATTACTGAACACTGCTTGTAGTAGCAAACCAAAACCTAAGTTAACTCAAACAGTTAGAAATAAACCCGTTGATCTAAAGGTAAAATTTCAGAAACCTAATAGGTGGATCAATATAGGACGCAAATTCTTCCCAAAAGAAGTTTCAACATCCCTTAGATCTAACCTTAGATGGATACCAACGGGTAGAGTTTTCAACACTGTTGGTCTTAGGTGGATTCCTACAGGCAAGATATTAAGTAGTTGCACCATAACAAGTGTGAAACCCTCTACATCCATCCCTGAGGCAGGAAAGGAAATCATCAAAATAGCATGTTCAGGTGTCAAGAATATAATTGACACTACATCTTTATGCCTCTAACATCTGGAACCCAGTTACACTTGGGGATCCATGTTTCTTCTTTCTTGCCCCCCTTCTATTTTTCTATGCAGGTACAAGAGCTATGGCTTCTACTACAAAACAGCGTAGGACCCGTTTCTCACCGTCAAAAATATCATGATCCATCAGCTGTTCCACCATTGTACTTAATCGTCATGAATTGGAAACATTGCTTGCTCCTCTGGTTAAAGATTCTGCCAAAAGTCGTGCTTCAGATGTATCGAATGTTTCCGCTGCACAACCGATAATACTCTAATTTCTGATACACCTGAATCCACAACAACAACCGAATCTTCTATAACAGAAGATCAAACTGCTTCCAACAACAATGACACAGCTGATGATCAACATTATGAACAGAGAAGTTTTTATCAGCAGTTGACTCTTTCGAAATATTTTTGTTTCTTCACACTTGTTCGATTAATTGAACATACATGGTTTCGCTGTCTCCTTATACATGGTTTCGCTGTCTCCAATTCATCATCAACATACATGGTGTATGATTCTGAATCATTGAAAACATCGAGGGGGAGAGAGTGTGTAGGTGGTCATTGCGTCCTTGTTCTTCTACATGCTTCTTTGCAAAAACCCAATGCCTTCTTGAATTTATTCAATTAGGGGAAGAAATAAGACGATCTGTGGCTCAAACATCTCACTTTGGTGTTATCGTCTCAATTTCACGGGTGATCTTGTGTGAAGTTACCCAAATATGATGTTATGATGCCTCATACGCGGTCTTCGTATCGAGTTATTGCTTATTCACACGTGATTAGTATTCCGAATGACCACAACATTCAGGGGAAAGTCGTATCATTTTGTCTTTCGTGGTTTGTTTGGTGTGATGCGTCTACATGCGTTAGAAGATCTTGTTGATTTCTGGCATGTTACCCTCGAACGGATCTTCCGCAATAAGTCAGATTTTCTTTGTATGGTTTACTGTTAGGATCCAATATTTATGTTGTTAGATGATTCGGGTGGTCTAGGATTGTGATTAAACAAGAAAGCCATTTTAGAGAGATGAAGAGAGTTGAGAGGAGTTTCTTGAAAGAGAGTTGCTTATCAAATGAAAGGTTTATTCAAAGAAGCCACACCCCTTCCATGGATGGAAGGGGTATTTATAGTTACAATAAAACACGACCTCCTATCGGCCTGTGGATCAGGCATACAGTGGGTAAAGACCCGTCCTTCCTCCACGGAGTTACACAAAACTATACTACACTACAAATTAACTAATAAACTACAAAATAACGTATATAACTATACGTCTATGAACTAACTTATGCTAGATAATAGTTGGGGTGACCGACTCTTTTACTATGGAATTTTCTAATTCCTAACAATCTCCCCCTAAGGGAGGTCACCTCATGATTTACATTTTGAATCCTAGCATTCTATTTAATCTTCAGTCTTGAGCTCGTAGACATGAATTCTTCAATTTCCGTAAACTTTGTGCATTAGTAGCGATTTTTCAAAGTCCGCATTGATTTGTACTTTTAGTGGAGGCCTTTAACTGATCCACAACTTTGATGATCTTCGAGCTTTCATTGAGATCATCAGCCATAGTAAATATCTGGATCACCCTTTATTGTGTTGCCATCATGTGAAGTTGTGACTTTCAGACCGACATGCTCACACTTTTGGATCATGACATCTTTCCATCAGAGTTGCGGAAGCCTTACTGGTTCATGATATTTGCAGCAGCGTAGCAGAAGCATAGTATAAAAATATCAGATCCAGGTTATGTAGATATGCACCAGTCATGATTTCTTCAATTAAGAGTGGTTGCTGTGAACATGCGACTTTGGATTGACTCCTCAATTCTGATCAGCTGCAATCGTCAGGGTGTACCTGCATACAACAGTTAGCAATAAAGCGCACGAAAGTGTCTTTGATCACTTTCGTTGAATTGAGGTACACGGCCCACGGTTCCCCGTTGATCAGTACAAGTACTGCCTGTGATCAGGTAGGATTCCTAAGAATCTCCTTGACAGGGTTTCGCAGCTGTTCTAGCTGTTCTCAAACCAGAATGTCTCAAAGAAGACAACACGGAGTGAGTGAACCAGCAAATTGAGATTCACTGATTGATGAAAAATGATTTGAAAAACAATCTCGTATTGCTTGAAGAAAGAGTTTTGCAATACGACGAAAGTTTTATGAGAAAGATCAATTTTCAATCAAAATACTTTTTGTATTAGAGAATGAGTACACATTCGACGTGCTAGCGAAAAGAAGAGATTCGCACATCGAACGGTTTTTCTAAAAGTATTTTTCAATCAGAGATACTTTTTGAATTTGAAATGAATACACATTCGACGTGCTAGAGAAAACAAGGTTTGCACATCGAACAGTTTTTCCAAAAGTATTCGTCAATTCCATTCCTGGACCAAGGTTGATTCAAGAATGAATCTCCCCATCGTTTCTATCCAGTTGTCACAAGCTTGATCTTACGAGAAGATCTCACATGTCACCCACCAAGAGCTTGTTTGATGTTGGCTCTAGAAGGATTTCCATCTTCATCGTGAATACTTTTACATACCACTCGGATGTTTTGGCAATACCACAAGGATAATGCATAGGACTCTTAATATATAATCTTACTTTCCACATTGTGTGAAACAGCAAGTCTTCATTAATATAGTGTCCTAACGAGATATTGTGGATGATCTCTTGGCTCTAGACTCAATCGTGCATATTTGGTTCCTGTGCCGGAGACTAGGGAGAGGGTCTCCTTCTTCAATATCAACGATCTCTAAGAGAAAGTCGATAGATTATGTAGGTTCCCCGTAAGAATGAAACAAGCCCTTTTAAGAGGAACTTGAGTGGCTTGGGAAGTTGTAGTGCAGTGCGTCACTGGGTCCATGACGTCTTGTCTTCAATACCAGTGTTACCTTAGTAACAACCAGTAGCATATGTATTGAACCCAGTTTCTGCCCTAAGGTTGAATTGATGGAGGGCTATTTCTTTTCACCCTTTTTCACATTCAGTTCTTTTTCATTCTTCAACCCCTTCAGTGCTTACCGAGACTTCATAACTAGAACCTTGTTGGGTTTATTCCAGAACATGAGCCTTTGAGAAAAAGAGACTTTGGCAGCTTCCCCCTAAACCGAAAATCCATTAGATGAGCAGATTCGAAGCTATATTTCAAGCTTGCTTTAGCCAGGTGCACAAGGAAGCACACCATTATCATAAATCCCGCTGCTTCCTTTAAGAATAATCACCGTGATTCTTCGTTCGAGGTTATATCATCAACAAGAACAGCAACGTATCATCCCACACATAAATAACTCTTCTCAAATTCCTTTTCCACTGAAGTCTGACGCAATCCATTCCAAAAGGTTGTCAAAAGACCACTTCCCCCGTGTAGTTGAAATGATGCAGTCCGTCTCTTAGTATAATGCTCAAGAACTCTCCCGAATACACTTCATGAGGGGAATGAAGAACACCTTCCCATGTTCACATTTTTCTTCCCTGATGAACGTGTATGAAGCTCAAGAACCCGAAGTACACCAATATCCAAGAACTCTCCCGAATACACATCATGAGGGGAATGAAAACATCTCCCCATGTTCACATTTTTCTTCCCTGATGATCGTGTATGAAGCTCAAGAATCCGAAGTACACACATTCCCAACGAGAGAATAACTGATAACACCTCCCTCATGTTACACATTTATCTCCCCTGTATATGTCGTACTTGTGTACCTCCTTTATCTTCAGAAACTAACTCTTACATCTCTTCCCCCACGTAGTTGGAATAAGCACACTAAACGCCTTGATGAGTAAAACCTTGAGTTTCTCTGTGGTAATAACATTTGTCTTCCCGAGATATCTTCAATTACTTAGAAGTATTAAGTTCATCAAGTTTACTCGCGTTTAGATACGTGTCTCCTTCCTCCTTTCTGGTTTTGATGATTCAGAATCAGCAACACATAATAAGCCCAAATACTTGAAATCTTTATGAGAAGAACACTTGAACTCTTGTGAGAATCAACTTGCTAAAGACTCTCTCTGACTATTTTTTATCAACCCTTATGTAGACAATTTGAAGTGACCACTAAAGAAGAACACTCGATATAACATACTTGAAACTGAAGTCAACATCCCCACATTTGTATCTTAAGCTTGCACCTAATGATCGAAGAACGGTGTAGAGAATTTATGCTTCAAGCAAATCTCTAAGTACTCACTACCCAAACAAAGTATGAGACATTAACACCTCTTGCGATTATCCACACCGTCATATGCGTGTGACACTGAGTAAAACAAAGTAACTCCTAATAGTGATAGTTAACCAGGTCTTCAACCATCCACCTCGACTGCTGGTAACTAGATAAACCAAGTATTCAACTCAAATTCTTAAGCCCGAGCAAGTTATCAAATAAGAACACGCCTTTGTGAAAGTCAACTTCAATCTCAAATAAGTGATAAATGATTAACTCCGAAGTAATCAACTTGTGTCAAGTGTCCAATACGTGAAATAGTCAATAACAACGTCCCGAGGAGTCACTGCTAAAGAATATGAGCAAGTCTAATTGGGGATTGAATCTGACTTATAACTCTCTCCCAATTAGTGCTCTCCCCTAAACCGACAATCTGTTTGATAAATGCCCAGATTAAGAAGAAGTCTTTAGATCGTTAAATGCAACTCGTCTTTAGTCTTCTAACATGTAGCAGAAAATGTAGAACAGACTGTAGACTCGACCTTCTTCAAGATTGTTCAGTTGGGGAATAGATAGTTAACATCTTCAACTCACATCAAAAATCATCCCACCAAAAAGCATCCCAATTAACTTACATCTTGCAGATCCCCTTAACTAAAATCTCTCCCAATCAAACAAGAACAGAAAGATGTTCATCAAGGAAATCAGCAATAAGGCCGCAACGAACACACAAGATGGTAACGCCAAACTACCAATCACATCAAACAAGAACAGAGAGATTGTTCGGAATCATCATGTTGATGTATACGTGAAGCATTAACCGGAAGCACTTTGTCGATAAACTCATCAATCCGAGTGAAGATGTCAATCAACGGCTCTTAGAAGAGAAAAACTCCATGTGAAGATGACCCGATAATAAGAAGCTCGGTTCTTACATGAGTTTAGAGCCGTATGACCATTTAAATTCTCAAATATCAATCAGCAATGCCAAAAAATTCACACTTCTTCTCCCCCTCAAGAATTGCATACGGAGATGCCATTCTTGACTAAATAAGTGAAAATCATCCGAATGTTCTATTCACACTTCTCTCCCGCAAAATAAGCACATGATGTCGCCATCTTCATTATAATCGAGCAAGTGGAATGAGAAAACAATCAGTGGTAGCCCGGTTCACTTGATGACTGAAGCGCATGGAAAAAGTATGAAGCATGTTGATGAGAATGGTCATAATAGAGAATATTTCTCTTCTTCAGAAGATAAAGCGCACTGACACGTACACTTTTCTTTTCTTTAGAGTACGAGGCATGAACTGTTGTGTTCATACGTCATAAGAAGATTTCTCTTCTTTTGAAGATAAAGCGCACTGAAACGTACACTTTTCTTTTCTTTAGAGTACGAGGCATGAACTGTTGTGTTCATACGTCATAATCTCTCTCTTTTCATCATCTCTTGGCAAAACTTATAATCAACCCCATTATCATTCAGTAGGCTCTTTGTCGTGACAACTGATGGAGAAAACCCAATATGATGAATTTGACCCTGAAGTAAACTACCCTGAACTCGTGACTTAAACTTGCACATATGTAACAAAGAGCGGTGCCGATTTCCATTAGCATCTCTAAGTACTCTCTATGTACTCTATACTCTTCAACCAACCAACCATCAAGTATAAGACGTACATTACCTCTTGAAAATCCACAATTGAATGTGACACTGAGCACTACAACGTAACTCCTTAAAGTGATAGTTATTTTGTAGTGGTAAGAGCCCAATTCCCCTAAGTGGTAAAAGAAAAGGTAAAAGACACCCAACAATAACTAGATTTCCAAGTCTTTGTTTTTGATAATAAGCCCGAACAAGGATCTTGAAGAATCTTCATCCATCCATCCCTGATACCTTCAGATACTAAGTACACTTGCCCGTGATATTTCACTTCAACCTCAAATAAATAATAGTGAATTAACCCCGTTGTCACATCTTCTTGATTAAAAGTTCAAATCTAGCCTCCTTTGACATTTTAAGTGAACTACGATAATGGTTTTCATCCTGACCATGGTTAAACACACATAATCCCCGTAAAACCTTGTAATAGCCAAACTGCCATGAGGACAATCCAAACACACACCCAATTTATGAAGTACACCCTTTTATCCCTTCTTTGAAGAAGAAACCGTAGCACCAGCATCAAATAAGATCCCAAAATACACTTTCCTTTTCTCCAGGATGGTTCCATCATTACGGGATTTTACAACTCTATGGTTTAAACCGAAAAATAGATTCTTTCGCGAGATTTTACAAAACCAAGAATAAACCGTAAGATAGATCCGGAAATGCACTTTCCTATTACCAGGATGTTTCCATTGTCACGGGATTTTACAAGTCTATGATTTAAACCGAGAAATAGGTTCTTTTGCGGGATTTTACAAAATCAAGACAAAACCGTAAACAATGTCAGCTTGAATGAATTATGACAACCTTGGTTTCGGTGAATATCTGTTTTAGGGGACCATGCAGCGGTTCATTAGCGGTTCATCAACGGTTCATACTCCATCATCAACAATTCTTTACCCATATGAAAACAGCTTCACAAACCATACTAAGTTGAGTAGTATACACTACTTCCCCCTGAGGTTGACCGTAAAACATCAAAATACACGTTTCTCCCCCATGATGGTTTCGAACTTTCGGAAGCATCATTAACATGTACGACCATTTGCACGAAAAGTTCTTGTCATAAGCACACCTCTTGAAGGAAATCATGAGTGTCACTGACTATTCTTGAAAGATTTTGCTCAGACTGTGAAGTATCATAGACATTCATTAGCATCGAATAATCTATGGGAATTGCTGATCACATCTCAACCAATCAATCCATTGGTAAACACATCATTCACTTTGACGGCTATAGCAATGAGCACATGGAGAAATAAGCCCGATATAACAAACTTGAACATGACGTAAAATTCCCCAGATTTGTTACTTAAGCTTGTACTAATCCTCATGAAAAAGAAACGGTGTACCCAATGTACAAAACCTCTTGACGTATCCTCAACAGTGTGAGACACCGAAGTGATGGTCACAAACGTAACTAAATAGCCAAGTCTTTATCACACTCTATAAATGTCCAAACAAGTCATCTTCGCGGAAGAGTAGAAAGAGAGAAGACGAAAATAAGTAAACACGCCCGGAAAATCTCACATCAAATCAAAATAAGAGATACCGTACAAATAACTCCGTAGTCACCCATGTTCAATAGCCAATTCAAGTCGAGACATCATAAACTCCGTGAAAATGCACAAACCAAAGCATCAAACCCCATAACACAACAAATCTTATCATCATACCAAAACTCATCATCAAATGACCCAGTATTGAGAAGCTCATCAGTCCATTATCCAAATCATTTCAACCCAATACACATCAAAATTCATTCAAGCCCATATACGGTACACCACCTTTCCAAAAATGCAAAACCTTTTCGGATCAATTCAAAGTGAGTGCAATTTATCTTATAACCCGCAATTAATACGCACAAACCTTAACATACTTAGGTCAAGGCCCATGATAATAATTGTCATGTCTAATCCAAATTGTCCAATCATCAAATGCAAGTCCAAATCACACACAAATTGTCCATAATGTCAACACCATGAGATACATTTGAAAAACAAATTGTCAATCGAACCAACATACTATGAGTGATTTCACTTTTACGTTAAAGACAAGTAATGTTACGATTGGATAAATCATGAGTCCCTAGGCCTACACCATATTCGAACCAATCACGTAACATATGTCATAGAAAGAGAAAATCATCATGGCCCATTCACGTATCTCATAGAAACACAAGCCCATAGCCGAAAATCATATACCCGGTTTTATACCAACAATTAAATCATGGCCCATTAACAGAAAAGATAGCACCCGATCCACATAGAGCCCTAATTATACAGTGTATGTAAGTTAACTATCACCCACTTAACTCAAACCCTAAGATTGCTCCCTTTTCAGTCTCACGCCTACCACACCAAACATTCACTCTTGCAAACCCTAAATCACACACCTTATTTCCTCCGCCCCCATCTTTAAGCAAAAATAAGTGCATCTAATAACCACGTCTCGCCACAGAGATGGCTTTGAGACCGTGAAGAGGCCACAGGGATGGCATGGACACATTGTGTGGGCAACGAGATCAAGAATACAAGGTAGGTTTTACATCATAACGTTGGTTAATCTTGCTTAGTATTTTTGTCCATGTGAGACTGAAATAACGAACTAGAAGAAGAGACTAACATACATGTTAGTTATCTGATTCTCACGTTCGAATAGCAACAAATGAAGTATTCCCTTTTTTGATTTGAATGAACGAATTAAAGAAAGAAACTAACTCACATGTTAGATTTCTTCACTTTAAAGTTAGGATAATATCATTAGATCAATGATGGTTGTGTCTTTCGGGTATAGATCTGAAAAAGGTCATAAAAACCCACGAGAAAGAGAGACTGAGATCGTTAGCAATTTCTTGTCTTGATATCTATTATATCACATTCGTACATTGACAAGAACTGAGATGGGATTATTTATCTTTGTAATATTATGATATTAATGGACTTGTGATTCAAACAAAACTGTTTTCATGTTTGATGCAAAAAGTTCGAACATTAAAATGAAGCCATGCTTCAAAAGGATCAATGATGTAATTCCATTCTTTCGATTTGTCGACCTCTAGAGGTTTGAATGCAACTTGGATTGTCACGAAAGAAGATATTAACTGAGATCTTGTGAATGATAATGATAGATGAGTCTTGCACATGCTTTTCTGTTTTGAATAAGATATGATGTAGATGAACTGTTGATCTGAGTCTAGTGTAGACATTTGTTTTGAGGTCAAGTTAGGTTTAACTCATCTCATATTCAACCTTTCTGTCTTGTCAAGGCATGAGTCAACTCGCATCTAGATTGCCCAACTCGCATACTTTAGATAGTACAACTCGCTTTTGACTGATAAACTTGACAACACGCATAGTATTTTGACTCAAAAATCAAAACTCACAACTCGCATATGGCAAGTCGCTTAGCACATGACACACACAACTCGCTTTTGAAATTGTTAAAGAACAACTCGCATGAATGGTTATTAATGTCAGCAACTCGCATGTTTGAATGATTTGACAACTCGCATAATGGTCATTGTATCTGGACATTATAACGACTCACATCCAGGAATACATTGAGTAAAGACAGTCAATACTGTCAACTCGCTTTGATGAAAAAAACAGTCAACTCGCATAGATGAAACGAGCTTAAAACAAGTTAACAAACAGTTTCAACACCAGATTCAGCACGAACATTAAAAACAGTATTAACCATTTTAAAAACAGTTTAAAAACAGTTTTAACAACCATTTTAAAAACCCATCATATCCAGCTCAACCTTTACCCACGTCAAAAACCATCATACAACCATTTTAAACATTCGAATAAAAACAGTTTGAGACAAGAGTTTAAAAACAGTTTTAAAAACCATTTTAAACATCAAAAAACACTTCAAAACCGCATACATGAACCGAATAAAAACCATTCGAATGAGACCCAAATCAACACAAACATCACAACCTTGGCTCTGGTACTAATTGTTAGGATCCAATATTTATGTTGTTAGATAATTCGGGTGGTCTAGGATTGTGATTAAACAAGAAAGCCATTTTAGAGAGATGAAGAGAGTTGAGAGGAGGTTCTTGAAAGAGAGTTGCTTATCAAATGAAAGGTTTATTCAAAGAAGCCACACCCCTTCCATGGATGGAAGGGGTATTTATAGTTACAATAAAACACGACCTCCTATCGGCCTGTGGATCAGGCATATAGTGGGTAAAGACCCGTCCTTCCTCCACGGAGTTACACAAAACTATACTACGCTACAAATTAACTAATAAACTACAAAATAACGTAAATAACTATACGTCTACGAACTAACTTATGCTAGATAATAGTTGGGGTGACCGACTCTTTTACTATGGAATTTTCTAATTCCTAACATTTACTGCTCATCTACAAATTCCGCTGCATACTGTAACCTTCAAAAGTTAGAGGAAATGTAGACTTCATAAAAGTTTCAAATCTGCTAAAGACAGTTGTCAGTTTGGGGGGAAGCTGATTCTGAAACTTCTTCAAGATGGCTTCTGAGTATAACAGCTTGGAACCCGGTCACAACCGCTTAAACTTCCCTCAACCCCCATCATCAGCTGAACAAAGCCCCCAGCTCACTCGTCAACAAATGGAAAGGTTATTTGCTCCACTGTTCAGTGACGATATTGATGAACATGCTCCAGGTGTATCCGCTGTTTCCGCTGCTCAACCTGATACTACTCTTATACCTGATACACCTACTACAACAACTACGGTTGAAGAAGCACCACCAGTTGACTACACCACAACAGTTGAACAAACCGCTTCCAACAATGATGAACCGGCTGATGATGTTCTTAATGAAGTACCCCCACCTACATATTTTGATCCAAATGCGTTCTTTAACCCGTTTGCTAATGAGACTGCTGCACCAGATGTCACGGAATCTTCAACAAACCATTTGAATCCTCAAAATCTGCACAATGTATACCAACATCAACCCTCTACACATAGATGGACAAAAGACCATCCTCTGGAAAATATTATTGGCAACCCGAATCAACCAGTCGTTACGAGACAACGTCTTCACTCAGACGGTGAACATTGCATCTATGCACTTACTGTCTGCCAATCTGAGCCTAAAAACATTAAAGACGCAATGACAAAAGACACCTGGATTGAATCCATGCAAGAAGAACTCAACCAATTCAAACATCTTGAAGTATGGGAACTGGTTGAAAGACCAACAGGGGTTTACGTCATTGGTCTCAAATAGATTTGGAAGAACAAATTGGATGCTGAAGGGAACGTAATCCGAAACAAGTCACGTCTAGTTGCTAAGGGTTATCGTCAGGAAGAGGGTATAGACTTTGAAGAATCTTTTGCTCCGGTTGCTCGTCTTGAGGCTGTTAGGATATTTCTCGCGTTCGCGGCTCATATGAATATGACGGTCTTTCAGATGGATGTCAAAACTGCGTTTCTCAACGGACAACTGAAAGAAACGGTTTATGTCAGCCAACCAGAAGGATTCGTTGATCCTGAGTTCCCGAACCATGTCTACAAACTGAACAAAGCTCTGTATGGTCTCAAACAAGCTCCTCGGGCATGGTACGATAAGCTATCATCTTTCCTCCTTGCCAATAATTTCACCAAAGGTTCGGTTGACCCTACTCTTTTTATACAATATCACGGGGCACATATCTTAATTGTTCAAATTTACGTGGATGACATCATTTTTGGGTCTACACATAAAAAGTACTCAATCGCTTTTGCAAAACTAATGAAGAAATTTTTTGAAATGTCCATGATGGGTGAACTTACGTTCTTTCTAGGACTGCAAGTTCATCAATCACCCCGTGGTATTTTCTTGAGTCAGTCTAAATATGCCCTTGAATTGTTAAAAAAATTTGGAATGAAAACATGTTACACTTATGCCACACCCATGACTCATACCAAGAAGCTAGACGCTGATTTACATGGGAAACTAGTCGACCCTACAAAATACCGAAGTATTATTGGGTCTCTCATGTATCTAACAGCTAGCAGACCTGATATTGTCTTTGCCGTTTATCTATGCTCCCGTTATCAGTCGAGACCAACTGAAACCCACCTCTCTGAGGCTAAAAGAATCCTCCGATACATCAAGGGAACCATTAACTTGGGGATCTGGTATCCGAAGGATTCTGGTTTTGAACTAATCGCTTTTTCAGATGCTGATCACGCAGGATGTTTAGATTCACGGAAAAGTACTTCAGGAGCACTACAATTTCTTGGTGATAAACTGGTGTCCTGGCAATCGAAGAAGCAGGATTGTACATCGCTGTCATCAACCGAAGCAGAATATGTAGCCATGTCGGCGTGTTGTGCTCAAGTCATCTGGATGAGAACACAACTCAAAGACTATGGTTACATATTTGACAGAATCCCGATGTACTGCGACAATCTTAGTGCCATTGCGATCTCGTGCAACTCAGTTCAGCACTCGAAATCAAAGCACATCGATCTTCGCTATCATTTCATCAAGGACCACGTGGAACAGGGTACTGTTGAATTATACTTTGTGGGTACAGAATACCAATTGGCAGATCTTCTCACCAAAGCCTTGCCTCCCGCTAGGTTTAATGAGTTGGTCCACTGGATTGGTATGTGGTGTTTGACTCAAGAGGAACTGGATGAACTCTTAAAACAGTCTTAAAAACCTGTCAAACACCAAAACCTCAAACATTGCAAGTACAAATCTTCAGTCAACACGTTGTTCTATCAAAACCTTTCACAATTTTTCCCGAACAAGTGTTGAGGGGGAGAAAGTAAATATTTTCTGGTTTCATAAAACCTTGTACTTGCATGTTTTCAAAAATATGTTGTTTCTTCTAAAATGGTGGAAACTTTTCTTGTCAATTACTCTCCTCGGACTCAAATGCTTTAACCATTTCATTATTTCAAAAGTCGAGGGGACTATCGTGAAGTTTCTTGCCTTACAAATGTTTTGTCTTACCTAAACGGAAGTTAAAGGATCTTGGTTGGAACCTCCTTAAGGTTGAGGGACTGTATGTGTCAACTTGGCAAATTAATTTTAAAAAAATCATTTACTCCTAAACCACCAAGATCAAACGGCCAAAATCAAATCTTCTAAATCCGTTCAAGCTGTTCATAATCTGTAAATTCTAAATTGTTTTGATCAAGATTCTAAACAAGGATTTCAAAAATCTTTCAAATCCAACAGTTAAAACTCTTTAAACTGATTTTGGAAAATTGTTCACTCGAACAAATTGGGTGTTTATGCATAAAAGTGTTTGGATTGAAATGAGTTGTGTTAAAACCTTTCTTAGTGTCTATTAAACTTGTTTCAATCGTCAAAAACCATCCTGAATCTTAAATTTCATTAATTTGAATTCTAGAATTCTTGCGCTCATCTAGGGCTTTTCTATTATGTGATATCTTATGTGGTCAAGAAAGTGTTAGAATAAGTCTATAAGCATGTTTTGAACCTTGAAATCATCGCAGAAACATCTAAACTGTAAAAACTTAAGTTTTAGGATTTTAGGGTTCATCTCCCATGAATCTTCTGATTCTGTGGGGGAAATGTGTTAAATCTTGTTCCATTGCACTAATATGACATCTAGGACACTCCAAAAATATTCTTGCTTGATTTGTGTAGTTATATCTCTTACGCGTAGATCAAGGGTTTAGGGTTTAAGTAATTCTACTCCTATGTCTTTATGTTTGTATCTGATATGTTCTTATGCTTGCTTTGTGATCTAAAAGATGTTTGGAATTAACTGCAATCAAGTTTTCATGTTTATGTTTAACATGTTACGCATAAGAGGTCTACAGTGGAGTACGCGTATTTTGGAAAGATATTCGTAAACAAGGCTTGTTACGCATAAGCATTACTCTTACGAGTAAACTTTACGCGTAACATCTTGCGTATTCCTACGCGTAAGCCTAAAGCCTTTGAACTTGTCTTACGCGTAAGAAACTCTTACGCATAAGCTTGGTCTTACGCTTTAGCTTACTCCTACGCATAAGCTCCTTTCTTACGCATAAGGATCCTTGTTACTCATAACCCACTGTTCACTACATTTTGGCCTATTACGCATATGTTACTTGTTAAATGTTACACATAAGTCACAAATACCTGATGTTTCGAATAAGCTTACAAAAGTTAATATGTTGTGTGTTATGTGAAAAATTGGACTTTGAAATTTCAAAAGTAACATGTTCACATAACTTATCACATCAACTTCAATCAATTGGAACAATGTGACTTAGGACTTGTAACTAACATAAACATGTTACCATCAAACAAGGAATTAGATAATAAATCAGACTAAAACAAACACATTGTGTTTCCATATGTCTGTCTTTTTGTCTAATGTCTTTCATATCACAAAATGGTTGCAATTCAAGCAAACATCAATGCCCCAGCTGAGCTCTCGATGGCAAACACATTTCCTGCTGGTTTCAACAAAACAATTGGCATGAACAATCTCCGTGTCATCTTCAACAACTTCATATGCTCATAATCATCTTGCAGAATTGCTGTGGACATCCTTCTGCATCATCCATTCAAATTCATGCTCACAAAGTCATCCTGATGATGAGTATGATTCAATGGAAGAGGAAATACAATTTCATAAGACATTAAAGCAGTAAAGGATGGAATACAATGCTTCAACCTCTCCGGTTAATCAACCCGGTGGGGCAGGAGGGTCAAGTAGTAGTCCTCCACTTATGGAAGATCCATTGTAAACATCTCTTACCCCATCCGATCTGGTTAATCAACCCGGTAAGGATCAGGGTGTCACTGTCACCACAACTGTTGAAATGAAGCAACCACAACAACAACTAAAACATCCGCAAGAAGAAAAGCATGGTGAAGATGTGGAAATACATGACGAAGGAGATTACGATCATGATAAGGATGAAAGAGTCACTGATGATAATTTGGTGGCTGAAGAGGAAATGATTCGAAAAGAGGCAAAAGAAGCTGATAGAGCTGAGGAGGAAAAGTTAAAGAAGGAATCAGACAACTACATAGTTGACAATCCTATACACAAACCTCAACAGTCTTCTGTAACACCTCTTGACACTTCCACCAAACCCAAATCATCAACTCAATCACTACCTCGATCAACATAAGAAACACCTTTGTCAACAACAAAATCTGTTAAGAAGGCAACTCCATCCAATGATTCGACAAATGGTTAAGCAGGTTATCACCACTACACAACAAGGTACACAGCCGCCACCATCTGATCAACCAAGGGATTCAGAAACCACACCACCAATGGAGAAAACCGTTGATCACTTTACATACACTGGTGGTGAGGATCACGACATACCTGAGCCCCAACCAGAACCTCAACCGAAATTTAGATCAAGTACATTACTGCACTCCTTGTTTTCATACGCTTAAAATCAAAGAGCATGTTGAAGTTCTCCACCTCGGGGTCGAATCTTACCAAAATTCTACACTTCATCGGAATCAATCAAGAACCTCAGTACAAAATCGTTCATAAACAAAAGTTTGGGTTTGTCTACCAAAGTGAAAATCATCATACTTGCTTCATGGCTTTCGATGAAATTCACTAAGTTCTATGACGCCACCCTGGAGATGGTTCGAGATGGATTTGCATATCGTTTGAAGGATATTGAGTTGGGTATAATTCAGACGGAGAGATGGAATTCAAAGGATCGCAAGGATGTTCGTTGATTTATCACTAGGATTGATGAATGTTTGATTCATCGGGATCAGATGCAACGGTTGGAGAGCTATGTGGGAGGATGAACAAACTTTCCGATTCTGACTTTCCAACGTCCTCAGAAAGTAGCTGATCGTCTGAAATCATTGGGTACTCTCTTGATTGTGATTTTGTCTGTTTGATTATATAACGATGGCTTGTGCACACATAACAGTGTACAACCCGTAATTGTCAAGAAAGGACCCTGTGGTACGCTTCAGTGCCACAATCCTTATAAAAGGAGCAAAAGCTTCTTATTTTTGAGTAAACCTTATCAAACCTTTCACTTTTCAAAGGTTTTACTCAAAAAGAACAAGTACTTCCCCTTATGTTATTCAAAACCTCAACCGTTTATATCACTTGTTGAGGGGGAGTATTTGACTTAAAACTTTGTTCACCAAATGTTCTTTGTGTCACTCTTCCCGCAACACTCGAAATGGTCATATTTATTCTCAACTTTTCAAAAATAACATTTTATATGCCATTTTTTAGGGGGAGAAAATATGTGATAAAAAATATGTTGTGTGTTGCTAGTTGAATTCTCGTGTGAAAAGACTTAACCAACGAATTGACGATACTTAACTGTTAGTAACTCGAAAAGACTTGTCCGGGACGGGTAATAATTTCAAGCTAGTTCGCTAGTGATGTAAACATGTCTCGCAAAGGACTTGTCCAAGTAGAATGTACCATTCGAGAAACTCTTGGTAGACATGAACTCTGACGGGTTTGACAACCTTTCGAGGTTTGTCTACACCTTCAAGGTAGTTATTAGAGCTAGTTGTCACCTAAAAGCTGACAATGCAACTCTTTAACTATGCAACGTAACCGTGTCTCGCGGGGGATTGTCTATCTTGAGTGGATCAATTCAAAAAGTGCGCGCTCTTTGCTCACTGTGCAAATAACCATTAAAACTCTTAAGCACATGTGGAGGGGGAGTATTTATGCAAAATCTTATCTCAACAGTGGTACAAAATGTTTTCATTCATAAACACTGTGTGAGATTTTTCAAGTAAATGGTTTTATGGCAACATAGGTTAGTCATGGAGTTATAAGGTGACTAAGGTTAGGAATAACCGTCCTATGATCCGCCAGAGCCGGAGGGATCTACCCAAGGACACCACAAATAGTTAGAATTTAGAAGTCCTTAGGTATGATTGTAAAAAGGAGAAAATGAGAATCGGAGAAAGAAGGAGTTGAAGAATCAAAAAGAAATGCAAAGAAAAGGGTGAAAAGAAATAGCCCTCCAGATTATTCAACTTAGGGCAGACACCGAGTTCAATTCATATGCTACTGTTTGTCACTTGATGACACCGGTATTTAAGATTAAAAGTCTTCATGGACCCAGTGACGCATGCACTAAACCTTCTTAGCCACTCAAGTTTCTCTCAACAGAGGCTTGTTTCATTCTCACGGGGAACCCTACATAATCTATCGGCTTTCTCTTAGAGATTGCTGATATTGAAGAAGGAGACCATCTCCCTAGTCTCCGCTCAGGAAAACCAAAACGCACAATTGAGTCTAGAGCCACGAGATTCATCAAAAGATCTCTTAGGAACACTTGACATTTCATCACTTGATGTTCAACAATAAGAACATCAGTGGTACGTTATCGAGTCCTTCACAGATCCTAGCAATCTGTCGAGAACATTTATGAGAGGTTCACAACTGTGATCCTCAGTGATTGAATGGAAATTCCTGCCAGGGTCAACATCAAACTGCCCTGACAGCAGGTCACTTCGGTAACTCCTCGTGGATTACGCTTAGTGTGTCTCAAACGGTCTACAGTCGTGAGGCGATGCTTCGGTGTACCTCAGCGACTCATCTGAACTGTAGATGTACTTCGGTACATCGCGTTATCTCACTTGTGGGACTCCAGTTCAGGAACAGCCTTTGTGAGAATTAGAGTTGTGTTTCCACACTATGCTGTTAACACTCTCGAAGTTCAAACTTGTAAGTGCCGGAATCCGCTTATTACTAACCGTTTTAATGTTTTCTTCTTATGGAAGCTCTGGAGCGGAATGATCGTGCAGAATCTTCACATGCTCATGCCAACATCATCACTAATGGAAGTTCTATCTAAAAGCAACACAAAAGTCAGAATGATTCTTCGTCAAGCCAAAGAATCTACAAAGTTAAAGACTTAAAGAACTTCATCAGTATTGAATTCCAACGTCAAAGAGCGTGTGAGCAAGTTGAAGAATGACGTGGAGACACTGGAGCAGCGAAGCAGACCTGAGGCAGACTTGATGCAGACAACAACATACTATCACTTCCATCACAAAGAAGAAAGAACAAAGAACAAAGATTAAGATGACGTCAAAGCAAAACTGTTCAAAGAAAACAATTTCTCTACACTAGGGAGATTGTTCGAATCGAGGCAATTCTTCTCACAAGAAAGAAGAATGTCAGAAGACATCAAAGCTACTATTTCTACTGCACCTTCACCGTTTATTCATCACTAACACTTAGGGGGAGATTGTTGGAATCACTCCTAAACCTTAATCAAGTGTTAGTGATTCATATGTAATAGTTAGCTTAATATGGCCTTTATGTTTGTTATTAGCCTTAAGCTTATGTAGAAGGCCCATAAGCTTAAGCCCATGTCCATTAAGGAAAGGATGGGAACTAGGAGTGTTGCCCTAGCTTCCCTCCTATAAATACTCTTGTATAACCCTCACTTGAGGGTTGGTTGTTCAATTTACTTTCTTTCACATACTCTACGCCTAACCGTGCCACTCATACGTGTGTGTGTGTTTGTTTATTGTTCAACCGACCTCTATCTCTTCTCTATTCTTTCTATTGATGCTTGTGTTGTAAAACTAGTGACCTATCATATGATCTGTATAATTGACAATGGCTTGCGCACACATAACAGTGTACGACCCGTACTTGTAATGAAAGGACCCTGTGGTACGCTTCAGTGCCACAATCCTTATAAAAGGAGCGAAAGCTTCTTACTTTTGAGTAAAACTTATCAAAACTTTCATTTTTTCAAAGTTTTGCTCAAAAGAACAAGTACTTCCCCTTATGTTTTCAAAACCTCAAAAGTTAGTATTACTTGTTGAGGGGGAGTACTTGCTAAAATCTTTGTTCAAAAATTGTTCTTCGTGGAAATCTTCCCACAAAACTCAGAATGGTCATATTTGATATCAATATTTCATCAAAAATAACATGTATATGCCATTTTTGAGGGGGAGAAAAATTGTGTAATACAAATATGTTGTGAAACTTGTGATTGAATCTTCGTGCTAAGACTTAACCAATGAATTGACGACATCTGAACTGTCATACATCGAAAAGATTTGTCTTTCAAGACTTATCCAAGTAGATTGTACCTATTCGAGAAGCTCTTGATAGACATGAACTTTGACGGGTTTGACAAACTTTCGAGGTTTGTCCACACCTTCAAGGTAGTTATTAGAGCTAGTTGTCACCTAAAAGCTGACAATGTAACTCTTTAACTATGCAACGTAACTGTGTCTCGCGGGGAATTGTCTATCTTGAGTCGATTAATTCAAAAGTGCGCGCTCATCTCTCACCGTGCAGATTTCTGTCAAAACACTTAAGCACGTGTGGAGGGGGAGTATTTCTGCAAATAATAAAACTCTCACAGTGTTACAAAATGTTTTCACTCATAAACACTTTGAGAGATTTTCAAGAAAATGGTTTTATGGCAACATAGGTTAGTCATGGTGTTATAAGGTGACTAAGGTTAGGAATAACCGTCCTATGATCCGCCAGAGCCGGAGGAATCTACCCAAGGACACCACCAATAGTTAGAATTTAGAAGTCCTTAGGTATGATTATAAAAAGGAGAAAATGAGAATCGGAGAAAGAAGGAGATGAAGAATTAAAAAAAATGTAATGAAAAGGGTGAAAAGAAATAGCCCCCATATTATTCAACTTAGGGCAGACACCGGGTTCAACTCATATGCTACTGGTTGTCACTAGATGACACCGGTATTGAAGATCAAAGTCGTCATGGACCCAGTGACGCATACACTAAACCTTCTTAGCCACTCAAGTTTCTCTCAATAGAAGCTTGTTTCATTCTCACAGGGAACCCTACGTAAACTATCGGCTTTCTCTTAGAGATTGCTGATATTGAAGAAGGAGACCCTCTCCTTAGTCTCCGCTCAGGAAAACCAAAGCGCACTATTGAGTCTAGAGCCATGAGATTCATCAAAAGATCTCTTAGGAACACTTGACATTTCATCACTTGTCGTTCAACATTAAGGATGCAAGTGATACTATTCTAGAGTCCTACACAGATCCTAGCAATCTGTCGAGAACATTTATGAGAGGTTCACAACTGTGATTCTTCAGTGATTGAATGGAAACTCCTGCCAGGGTCAACATCAAATAGCCCTGACAGCAGGTCACTTCGGTAACTCCTTGTGAGTTACGCTTAGTGTTGTCTCAAACGGTCTACAGTCGTGGGGTGATGCTTCGGTGTACCTCAGCGACTCACCTGAACTGTAGGTGTACTTCGGTACATCGTGTTATCCTACTTGAGGGACTCCAGTTCAGGAACAGCCTTTGCTAGAATTAGAGATGTGTTTTCACACTATGCTGTTAACACGCTCAAAGTTCGAACTTGTAAGTGCTGGAAATCCCGCTAAGGAGATTCGTTTCAAGAATCGAGTCCTGAAAATGTGGGTCATTACTTGAACGTGTTCAATGTAATGCCAACTGTCCCTTATGGGATTCGGACGGCTGATTCACCCGACCAAGGTGAATGGAATCAAGACATTCATCAGAAGAACAATCGTAGTGGTCAACTCTTTAAGAAACGACCACAATGATCGATTGGTGTTTATCACTAACCAACTCTTATGTTTTCTTCTTATGGATGCTACTGAGAGATGATCGTGCAAATTCTCAACATGCTCATACCAACAATAACATAAATTGAAGTTCTCTCGAAAGGCAATACAAAAGTCAGAATGATTCTTCGTCAAAGTCAAAGAATCTACAAAGATGACTAAAGAGAACTACATCAACACTGAAACCTAACGTCAAAGAGCGTGTGAGCATGTAGGAGAAGGACGTGGAGACACCTGAGCAACGAAGCAGACCTGATGCAGATCACAACAACATAACATCACCATATCCACACCAGAATAAAGAACAAAGATATATGAAGACGTCAAAGCTAAAAACTTCAAAGAAAAACAAGATCCTCACTCTGGGGAGATTGTTAGAATCAAAGCACTTCTTCTCACAAGAAAGAAGAATGTCAAAAGACGTCAAAGCAACTATTACATCAGCACCTACAACGTTTCAAGATTACTTAAGTCAGTAATTACCAACACTTACGGGGAGATTGTTGGAATCACTCCTAAACTATATTTCAAGTGTTTGTAATCAATATGTAATAGGTTGCTTAATTAGGCTTTTATGTTAGTTTTAATGGCAAGGCTTATGTAGAAAGCCCATAAGCCTTGGCCCAAATCCAATAAGGAAGGAAAGGAACTTATAGTGTTGCCCTAGTCCCTTCTCCTATAAATAGAATTGTAAACCTTCATTTGAAGGCTGGTTGTTCACTTAATACATTCTCCTGTGCATAACTTTTCTCTTATCATACGTGTGTGTGTGTGTATTGTGTGTTCATCCGATCACTTCTCTATCTATTTCTTACATACTGATGCTTGTGTTACAATATGGTGACTTAACATTATTATTATTATTATTATTTTATTATTATTATTATTATTATTATTTTTTATTTATTTATTTATTTTTTAATTATAAATCACACTTTTATTAAAAACTCATAGGATTACAAAAGATTAGTGGGGAGCCTCGAAACCAATTGAGCCCCCACACCTCTAGCAATGGTAAAACCAATCCTATTAAAGATATGAACTGCTGCACGCGCTCCAATGTCCTGGGTCATAGAGAAACGCAGAATACGCTTAAGAAAGGTGACTGCATCTTTCTCAAGTTCTCCAAAAGAGGAAAAAGAGAAGGGGAGAAAACCATATCCAATATCCGCACATTTAGCATCATACTTGACCCGTTTACGCTGTGCAGCATCACTGATCGCTCGCCCTGGTATGAAATCAATCAACCCGGATTGCGTCAAAGGCGACGAACCCGTAAGATCAACACATACGTCTCGTCCATTGTCCCAAGAGTAGAGTAATATGTCAGCCGGTCGCAAGGATCTGTCCCCATCTCCAAAAAGCCCAATATCCACCTCCTTATGAGCGGAAATCCCTGACCGAGAGCATATATCAACAAGAACATCGTGCACAAGGTTGTGACGATGTTTAATGCCAACAATACCCGCACATGAAATAGCGTGATCCCCGTAAATATCTCCAGGAAAAACCTTAGAGCAGGCAGAACACGGTACCTGAACAGTGAAAAGAGGAACACCCAAACGATAACACAGTACACAACGATAAGCCCTCGCATTCATAGTTTGTCCCAATCCAGATATCGGAGCCACCCTAAGCCAATCCGAGGTGTGATCCTCCTTTAAAGAACTCCATAACGCCATCTGTCGAGGGGAAAGATGGAAAGTAGATTCAACAGTTTGGGAAACCCGACCGAAATATATATCTGCCAATTTCTTCATAAGTTTGGGGGCAGCGACTTCGCTAGGGTTACTCAAAAGGTCAAAATCCATATTCACATTGAAAGTACATAGAGCATCATCAAAAGAGGGACCAGCAGTTACAATACCCGAACCATGAAGAAGCTTAGTCTGAAGGCCAGCTGATTGAAGTCTAGAAGCAAGGAAGGCATAGTTCAAGACATCACCTGCAGAATATAAACCAAGTCCCCCAAAAGCAAAAGGTAAGGTGGCGAGTCTCCACTGCCAGTCACCAAAACCAGGTCCAGAAGCAGTGACAATACGCTCCAAAGAAGAACGAAGTGCCGCATCAAAAGAAACCTGAGCACACTCAAAGACCCGAGGAGAGCATGTGCGCATAGAAAAATAGAGCTTAGAAATACCAGCACATGTACGGAGTAACAACAACTCGCATTGAGGGTCATTAAGTTTGGCAACCGCATCCATAAGTTCAATAGTTTTAGCAACCCTTTTCAGGACCAACTTACTACCAAACTCAAAATCCACACTAACAGGTCCACCCAACAATTTAACACCATGTGAGGGGCGAGAAATATTAGGGGGGAAAACACCAGCATACCTGCTTCTGGGGTCCTCTTGTGGCCAAAAGACTTCAGTTTTATCAACATTGAGGTGTAAGCCACGACAAGGTCCGTCTGTCATAATCAACTCCAAAACCTTACCCACAACCAAGGTATCACCAATAATAGTGCCATCATCCAGATACCAAGCATGAAAGGAAAGGTCAAAAGAATCTCTAATCTTATATGCTAAGGGATGTAAAACTAAAGCAAAAAGAAGAGGCCCAAGCGGATCACCTTGTTGCACCCCTTGATGAGACCAAAGAGTATGCTCGCCATAATATAATCTGGCAGGACTAGAAT
Organism: Chrysanthemum seticuspe; assembly: GCA_019973895.1. Taxonomy (NCBI): domain Eukaryota; kingdom Viridiplantae; phylum Streptophyta; class Magnoliopsida; order Asterales; family Asteraceae; genus Chrysanthemum; species Chrysanthemum seticuspe. The sequence continues at coordinate 122,477,285 of BPTQ01000002.1, read as the reverse complement.
AACAGAATTCAACCAACCTCGAAATAGCCGGGAAATGAAGCCGAACCTCTTGTAACATAACAGCACGATCCACCATGTTGAAAGCGTTTTTAAAGTCAACCAACAACATAGATAGACCAACATCAGTCCCCCGGTCCTCAACCAACCGATTAACAGCGTGAAGAATAGCCTCCCCTCCACCCGGTACACCAACACCAAATTGCAAATCATCTAAATAATTATCAGAAGAGTGACCAATCATAGAAGCACAAACCTTGGAAACTAAACGCCTCCAAACAGTCCCAACAGCAATAGGACGGATTCCCCCTCCTGGTTTGACTAAGGGTGTGAGAGGAGCACTAGCAATGTACTCACCCAACGCCCTCGGGCATTTACCAGCAAGAAAAAGGTTCACCACTTGGGTAATAGAAGCGATCAACTCATCAGAAATAGCCACAGCAACACTAGATAAACAATCCAAAAGGTGTTGGGCACGTAGCCCATCCCGCCCACAAGAGGTACCACGAGGGAAACTCTTGATCATGTCAAGAACAGTGGAAGGGGATGCAGTAAGATGATGATGATCAATAGGTATGTCGGGCAAAGGAGGAGCAGACTGGAAAGGGTGCCTGGCTTTTAAGTCTTCAAGAGTAGAAACATCATAAGGTGCAATACCAGAAGACGAAAGAACTCTCACCGCAGCAGTATAATGACCATCACAAATCTTCCTCTTACATTGCTTGACATTGCGATCACCCAGGTCCAAGCTATCATCATCAATATAACATTATTATTATTATTATTATTATTAACATCACTTTATTAAAAATACAAAAGGAATTACAAGAAATTAGTGGGAAGCCGAGAAACCAACTGGGCCCCCACTCCTCTAGCAATAGAAAAACTAATACGATTAAAAATATGAACCGCGGCACGAGCCCCAATGTCTTTTTTATTATTATTTTTATTTTTATTTTTATTTATTTATTTATTTTTTAATAAAACATCACTTCATTAGAAAGTCATAAGAAATTACAAGAAATTAGTGGGGAGTCGAGAAACTAACTGGGCCCCCACTCCTCTAGCAATAGCAAAACAAACCCTACTAAAAATATAGTTAGCACCACGCGCGCCAATGTCTTGAGTGATCGAGAACTTTCGGATTCGCTTCAGCAGGGTCGCCTCCTCCTTCTCGAGTTCACCAAAAGAAGAGAAAGAGAAGGGGATGAACCCATATCCAATATCAACGCATTTGGTTTCGTATTTGACGCGTTTGCGCTGTGCAGCTTCAATCACGGCCCGCCCTGCCACAAAGTCAGCCATACCAGTTTGCGTCAAAGGTGATGACCCAGTAAGATCAACACACACATCGAGGCCTCTCTCCCATAAGTAAAGTAACAAGTCAGCTGGGCGTAGGTGTTTGTCCCTCTCTCCGCAGAGCCCGATATCAACTTCTTTATGGGCCGAAACCCCTACCCGGGAACAGATGTCAGCGAGCGTATCACATTATTATTATTATTATTATTATTATTATTATTATTGTTGTTGTTATTATTATTATTATTATTATTATTATTATTATTATTTATTTTTTTATTTATTTATTTTTTTTAATTAAAACATCACTTCATTAGAAAAAACAAAAGAATTACAAGAAATTGGTGGGAAGCCGAGACACTAGTTGGGCTCCCACTCCTTTCTGAATACAAAAGCTTAGTCTGTGAAAAATAAAAGCCCCACCTTTGACACTATTTGAGTGGCTAATAGCAACAGTCTTGATACGTGAAATCGTGTCCAAAGCTTCCGTGTCAAGCTCCCCAAATGTAGAGAAAGCAAAAGGGATAAACTTGTAGCCATTTTTTTCACATTTGGACACATATTTCTTTTTCTTCTTCTCCACAGCGTTATGTAAGGCCACCCCGGGCGCCCACGCAGACGCATCAATACCCGCAAAAGGAGAGATTCCAGTCACATCCAAACACGCGTCCTTACCTTGGATCCAGTTGAATAATAGCAGGTCTGCCGGGCGCAGCTCTTTCCCGTCCCTCGAAAGAAACCCAATGAGGCCTCCTTTTTCACCATAATCCCAACCTTGGAACATATGTCGACAAGAATATCACGCACCAAATTATGTCTGAATTTCACCCCCACTTCACTGGAACAGTGAACTGCATGATCCCCCCATTGGTCCATACGATGCTTGCAGCTCGGGCAGGACTACCTTCAGAAAACATAGGTATGGTGAGCCTATAACACATTACCGAACGGAATTGGCGATGGTTCATCCTCTGGCCTAACCCATCAATAGGTATGGTGAAAAGGAAATCTTGTGCATGTGGAGCCCGGGTACAACTGCGGACAGCTACCTGCCTCGGGCTTAACGAATACTTAGAAACAAGATCTTTCTTGATGACACCAAAGTAACACTTTGCCAAGGATTTCATCATATGGGGGCAGGAGCGTTAGAGGCAACCGAGAACGTGTCCGTGTTACAAGCACTGTTAAACATATCGAGGGCATGTTGAAATGAAGGGCCATAAGAGTTGATGCCTGTTTTAACCAAAATCTGGTCCTGCGTATCACTAGTTTGCAAACGAGAGGCAAGGAAAGCATATTGGATGATGTCACTTGCCGCATGAATGCCAAGCCCGCCCATCTTGATTGGGAGTGTGGCGAGCCGCCACTGCCAGTCACCAAAACCTAGCCCGGAGGCAGTAATAATCTTCTCTAAGGAAGCACGCAACATCCGGTCAAACCGGACTTGGGCTTCTCGCACGTACAAAGGGGAACAAGTCCGCAAAGTATAAGATAATTTCGCCACCCCGGCACAATTGCGAAGAAGAAGGAGCTCACATTGGGGGTCGTTAAGTTTGAGGATAGCTTCCATTAGCAAGATAGTTTTAGAGACCCTTTTCAAAGCCAGCTCCTGACAAAAACTTTCATCCAAACTAACTGAACCACCTAGCAGTTTGACACCTTCGACTGGGCGGGAGATATTTATCGAAAAAACACCCTCCACCCTGCTTCTAGGATCCTCCTTAGGCCATAAGAGTTCAGTCTTATCGATATTCAAAAACAACCCCCGAGCTGGTCCATCTGTCATAATAATGTCAAGCGCCTTGGCAACCATAAGGGTGTCTCCAACAATAGTACCATCGTCCAGATACCAGGCCTGGAGTGTGAGCTCGCAGGACCTATTGATAGCATGGATTAGGGGGTGTAAGGCAAGGGCGAACAACAAGGGGCCTAGCGGGTCCCCTTGTTGCACCCCTTGACAAGACCAAAGGATAGAATCATCGTAATAAAGTCTAGCTGGCCAGGCATAGCAAAATTCAACCCACGGAGCAATAGAAGGGCATTTGATCCTGATCTCCTAGAGAAGGACACTCATGTCAACCAGATTAAAAGCATTCTGAAAGTCCACTAGCAACATGGAAATCCCAACAGTGTGACCCTTAGCCTCAACGAGCCGATTCACCGAATGAAGGACAGCCTCACAACCACCCGGGACGCCGACTCCAAATTGAAAGTCTTGTAAATAGGTATTCATGGAGTTGCTAATAGATGACGAAGCAACCTTCGAAACAAGCCTACACCAGACCGTGCTGACAGCAATAGGGCGTATGCATCCACCCGGCTTAACCAACGGAGTCAAGGGGGCACTAGCAATATATTCTCCCAATATAGCAGGACACATTCCACCGAGAAAAAGGTTGACAACCCTCGTGATGGAACCTAACAGGACATCAGCAATGGCGGACGCAGCCCCTCTTAATATATCCATTAAATGTTGTGCTCTAAGCCCATCTCGGCCACAAGAGGTTCCTTTAGGGAAACTGCGGATCCTATTCAACACCAAGTCCTTATCCACAAGAAGGGCATCTTCATCTAGAGGAGACTATGACAAAATTGGAGGTGGGGCGCGAGGATGTTTGGCCTCTAACTCGTGCAGCGTGTCAGATGTAGACGGAGCGACACCAGAAGACGTAAGCACCTTAATGGACGCGGTAAAGTGTCCGTCCCCCAGTTTGTGCTTGCATTGAACTAGGTTAGCTGCATCAAGATCTTTAGGTTTCGTCATTCCACCGAAGGAAGAAGTGGTCCCAGATAAACGTTCCATCACCAGTGCAAACCTGTCTGCAGGATCCTTCCAGCGGAGGATAGCCCGAGAGATACATTCCAGCTGGCCCTTTTCCCGCTCTCCAGAACGCCGTTGAGCTCTATTAGCTGGTACGAAAGAGGTCAAAACACAACACGACAAGATAAGGAGTTGCACCAATACCGACAGATCCCCCGGGCATGCAAGGACCCTATCTAAGGCATTATGAAAAATCTTGGCGAAACCCAAGCGTAGCCTAGGAGGGATGCATTTAACAGTACGTAACTTCATCGAGAACACCCGGCTTAGTAAGTTGATATCAAAAACAGTCCCACCGTCCAGAGAAGTAGTCAAAGGAACGGCCTCTCCACCAATACCACCATCAGTAATGGCTGATGCAACGAGAGCACCATTCACAGTATCTAAAACTTGCGCGAGTGGTGCATTGATGCCATAGATCGCAGCTTCATGAAAGCTAGGTGCTAGAACCACCTCCCCATCGGCATGTTTACAATTTTTACTGAACGTGTGAGTGCAAAAACACACCCCACAAAGCCACACTCCCGCCGCATGAAGAGCCTGATCAAGCGTAGAGAATAAAGCAGAATCCTTCGAAACTCGATCCTTGTATGAGACTTTTAGAGCATCCGTTTTAAAATGGCGCGTATTCAAATGGTCAATAAAATATTTTTTAGTGAGCCCTTTACCATTTCCCCCACTACATCCTTCACAACCTTGCAATGGACAAGAAATCCGAAATGCCTCGCGATTAGCCATATAAAGCAAGCCAACCCGTAAATTAATAGAAGTTTTTTTTTTTTTTTTTTTTTTTTTTTTTTTAACAACCACTAGAAAACAAACCAAGACTAACTAAAAAAATAAAACATGTACTTTCATGGTCCTACTGTTGGGGACAAAGCACAACAAAAACCAAAGGGATAAAAATCATTAACGTGGGCCCCACCAGTACACAAAAGACACAAATACGCTACATAAATATGTTGGACCAAAATCGCTACCCAGTGTATAAACACCAAGTCGCTAACAAAAGGGAGCTAGCCAACAAACCACTTTTCATGTCACCTGTGTCACCACACAAAGAAACCCAAGTCGCTACCGGAAGTAAAAGAACCAAGTCGCTACTAGAAACTTGAAACCAAGTTGCTAGTAGAAGGCGAAGTAACCCAGCTTCAAGGAGGAAACTGAAAAACCAGCAGCACAATGAGGGGAACCCGGTGAAGAAACAGCAGCCTCCAACAGCAACAACCAGCGCCTCACGTCCCAAGGAGGAACTGACGAGGACACAGGTAGTGGACAAGGAACCCAACCGCACAAAAGGGAGACACCACTCAGGCGATGGTACGGCGATGGCAGTGGTCAAGGAACACCTGTGGGATCGAGATGATCAAACGGAGAAGACGATCGAGGTGATCAACCGAGGAAGGAAACCCCTCGCCCAAAATCGCCCACAGTGAAATAAAAATAATAGATTATTTATTATTATTATTATTATTATTATTATTATTATTATTATTATTATTATTATTATTATTTAATTTTTTTTTTATTATTTTTTTTATAAAAACATCACTCCATTAGAAACCAAAGGGATTTTACAAGAAATTGGTGGGAAGCCGAGACACAAGTTGGGCTCCCACTCCTTTCTGTATACAGAAACTTAGCCTATGAAAAATAAAAACCCCACGTTTGGCATTATTCGAGTGGCTGACAGCAATAGTCTTGATACATGAAAGTGTATCCAGGGCTTCCGCAGCAAGCTCACCAAAAGTAGAAAAAGCAAAAGGGACAAACTTGTAGCCATTTTCTTCACATTTGGACATATATATTTTTTTTCTTCTTCTCCACCGCGTTATGTAAGGCTACCCCTGGAGCCCATGAATTTGCATCAATGCCCGCAAAAGGAGAGATCCCAGTGACATCCAAACATGTGTCCTTACCTTGGAACCAGTTGAATAAGAGCAAGTCTATTGGCCGTAACTCCTTCCCATCCCTTGAAAGAAATCCCAATGGGGCTTCCTTTTTCACCATAATCCCAACCTTGGAGCATATGTCGACAAGAATATCACGCATCAGGTTATGTCTAAATTTCACCCCCACCTCACTTGAGCAATGAACTGCATTATTATTATTATTATTATTATTATTATTATTATTATTATTATTATTATTATTATAAAACATCACTTTATTAGAAAATCAAAGGATTTACAAAAAATTAATGGGGAGCCGCGATACTAATTGGCTCCCCACTCCTTTAGCTATAGGAAAGTTAATCCTACTAAAAATGTGATCAGCAGCACGTGCATCAATGTCCTGAACATATGGAATTACAAGAAGAGATCTGGGTATTCATATAAGTTCGATTGTATTTTCACAATTTTGGTCTTGAGCTGTTTCGATTTTATAGCTAATGTTGTAGATTGCTTAGTTAGTTTTTTAGGGGTTTTTTAGATTTAAGAAATTCTAACCGGTTGGACTATGGTGTCTTTTATGCAAAGGATTTTTGATTGTTTCAATCAAGTCTATGACATTATTTACAAAACGATTGTGTTTAATTTTAATAAATATTGAAAAATGTTAGTTAATTTTTTTCTAATGCTAAGACATTGTTTGTTAATCTGTTTAATTTTGTATATTCATACAATTCAAGTCAATTCCATATAGTTTAAGCAATTATGTGTTGGGTATTTCATGTTTTGTTTTGTTGGTTTTGTGCTTTTATAACTTCATGATGAAAAGCGTCCACCATTGAAGAATACAGGTTTTCAATTTTTGTTGTAATCTTTTTACATATTTTAGTCAACCAAACATCTTTTAACCAAACATCTTTTGCAGAATTTTGAATATCAATATTTGAAACATTTCTAGCTTTGAAATACTCCAAAATTTTAAAACAACATATTTCAAATTCGTGAACCAAATACACCCTTGGTGTATTTGTATTGGAAGAAGCAAACTGTAGTTTGATGGTGTAGAAAGTACGATACAAGTGAATATTTAATAGATGGAAGTATATTTAATAAATAATTTTAGAACTTTGTACGTTTTTGAAATGAACAAGGTGCAGTAGCCCGCCGCGTTGCGGCGGGGGCATTTGCTATAATTTTTTTGGTCTTGCAAGTGTAAAATCTGCAATGACGAATGGAGCACATGTAGGAAACTTGGTACTTATATTACAGCTGCGGTCCAGTACCAAAAACTGTAGCTTTTTATATCATTTGTATGCAATGTTCTTTAAGTTATTTTTGTTGTAAACAGTCACATCAGGAAACAATCCCAACTATTCCTGAAGTTTATTTTGTTGTAAACGAAGCTAAAGTGTGTGCATATGATTAGTGCTTACATTTTTTAAACTCTTTTTGCTTCATTATCAAGCTGATGATGTTGCTGTTGGCTAAGCGTCAGCTTTTTTAGGCTTTTAAGTCGTATCGGCTGCACCTAAAACAATAATACTGTCAGGTATTTACTAAGGGTGCCACAAAGTACATGTTAAAGTCATTAAGCGGATGTGTGCCAAAATCACTTACCAGCTACACACAGTGGATCGATTCTCCTTTTGCGAAAAGTGGATGCAGCACGTAGTGTCGGTGCAGCAGTTGCTTGTGGTGCTACCACTGGCATTGTTCTACATCTACTTCTTTTTTAAGCGCCCCCTATCGGGCAGTTCTTATATGTGGCCGCCATGCCTAAAAAAATGATCACATAAATCGTCAAATAAGGAGGAAATGTTGAATATAGTAACGAACTAAAGTAAAAGCATGCTAAAGGAAGAAGTATGCGGACAGCAAAATGAGTTTGACGCATTGCGTTAGCCAACAACACACGACTCACCTTGCTGACCAGTTGATGCTGTTGTTGCGGCCCGAGCAGCTGCTATTTTAGGTCTTGAAGCCAAATCAGTCGTACCTAAAACATTAGTGGTGTCTGATATTTAATAAGCATGCGACAAAGAACATATTACACTCGTTAAGAATATGCGATCTAAAATTACTTACCAGCTACACACGTTGGGTGAATTCTCTGTTTGCAAACAGTGGATATAGTACAAAGAGCTGGTGTTATTAAAAAAATGCTAGTATGTAATTATACACGTACGTGAACGCGAAATTATATAGCCTCTGATGACAGAAGGAGGGGTACCTGAAATCGAACGTGAAGATGCCCACGTGTTCACGGGAAGAGTAGGAGGGTGACCCCCAGGTGGTGTATCTGCAGCCAGAAAAGATGCAAGTCACCTTAATTGTCCTATGCAAAGGTAAAAACAAACAAATGATGCATATAACCTGTGCAAGGGTCCTTCGCATCCATTTTTAAGTTTTATTTATATGCCTCTTACCTTAAAGAGAATATATCAGTAGAGAAACCATTCCGAATAGTAGTATCAATGCCGGAGTCTTTGGAAGCTGAAGTGCGAGAAATATGTTGCGGCGCTTGAAATGCCAGAAACATGTTCTCGTATTTGATCCAGGGATACCGGATAAAAGTAAGCCTACAATAATACAACAAAATTTTTACATGTACCTTTAAGCCCACATAAGAGATTGCGAGAAGTTAGCAAACCTTAAAATGGTTCTCAAAAACAATCATGCCATAAAAACGTAACCGCATATGGTTTACATAATTTTTGAGACATGTTGCAACCTTTTCGATCATTACACTACTAAAGTTGTAGCCCTAATTTATTTATCTATTTATGCTGATAATAGATATCTTGTATCAATAAAGCTTTATAACACCACTAATAGCCATCATAGCTACACATTTCTTGATACATGTCCCATCCTCATCGACTTGTCGAGGCATTAAATGCCCATCGAAAGAAGAACACGACGTTGCATTTGTTGGTGCAACAATAACAATAGTAGTTGGCATGCCCTGGACACGCAATCAATTGGGTTTAAAGGTAGTAGCCCTTCCAGTGTTGTTATATCTAACCTATTTCGAAGGATATCACGATTTGCTACAACTGTTGATTATAAATGACCCCTTCCTTATTAAGTAATCGAACTTTAAGATAAGTAATGCCCTTGCAGTCTTGAACAAACTAATTAGTTACAAATACATTTTTTTTATTGACAAATAACAAATGTCCACGGCTTCAACTTCAAGTTCATAATTGTTTGTCATTTACCTGGGCGTATAGAGCGCGCATAACTGCTATTCCCATGGGACCTGCTGCTACGCATCTGTTGCTCGTCACTATCACCTGCTGCAGCAACAAATTGTCAACAGTTAGTGCAACTCAAGCTACCAAACGCCAATGTATTCATCATACTGATAAGATGTTTAAAAAATAAGCATTCCTGTGCATGGAAATTCATAACCTAACATTGAACTTGAGATCTAACACATTGAAAATGTACCATGATTACCCAAAACAAAACTTTCGGTTTGGGGGTTGGTGTTAGGCAAAAACCGCCCCAAAAATTTGGAAGCTTTGTGCAATTGCACACCTTGCACACTCTCGTATCTGTGTCAACGTGTATGATTTAGAGATGCAGATGAAACTACACGCAAACAGCCCTTACATTCTAAAAATATTAATGAAATACACTTTGGCGAGGAATGCAATAACAAATCATCTACATGAAAAGGAAAGTCACTCTTAATGGATAGTATGATCTACACTATCTAACTAAAAAACTACAGTAAATGTTAAAACATAACAATCTGTGAGCTTTCTTTCCCATTATCTATTGGTGGTCCTAATGGAGGCACATTCCCATTACAATTCTGGATTGGAGCATTGGCACAAACATTCTCCTCATTAGCATTATTGCTCAGTTTGTGCATGTTATGTTGAGGATCATACCAAGATCCGTATTTCTGTTCATGAATATCAATTTTATTACCGAAAGAGAGAATGTCGTCATGTACATATACCGTGCGACTCATCTCTAGACTACTCGTATCAGCCATCTCATGGCTTTGCAGGTATGGTTCAGGGGGTTTAAAGTTAAAGCAGGTTTGTTCATTGGTATATTCATGAGGATTTTCAGCGTCCAAAGTACGTAATCCAAATTGTTGGCCCAGAATTGACGGCTTATGGTCAGTGTTTGTTAGAATGTGATCATCATTTCTGTTGGGAGTAAATGAAATATCTTGTATAAAATTGTTTTCACTTTCCCAGATACCATTTGTCCTTAGAACTTCATGAGAGCTTCTTACTGAAATTTCATTCAAAGCTGGAGGATAATATACTTTAAGGTTAAAAGATGAAAGATATTTATGTAAATCAATTATAAAAAATGTATGGATCAAAATACAAAAAAACATCTGGAGAATGAAATTTGTGTACCTGTTAATGGTGTCAGGACCAAAATGTCCCGCAAAAGAACCAATTGGTTGAACTGGATTAGGAACAAAAGGTACGACTGCTGCCTGATGATTTTCATGATATAGAACAGGAATCGAAGAACTTGCGTGTACGCATTGATGGTAGAAAGGTGGAGAGTGAATAGGAAAAGGTTGTTGTTTCAAACTCCGTAGTTGGTCGTCACTTTCTAAAAGGTTCCTAAAAGGCTCATTGAGGACTCCGGGTGGACATAAAACCGTATGTCGCCTGAAAAATAGACATTAATTCACAGGGTGTTGGTGTGTTGAAAGTGATTATGTTATAGTGTTTGGATGTGCATTGGCTATCATATCTACACTTTTCATAAAAGACAACGAACTGTTTTCCCCTCAAGATTGTTCAATAAAAGATTTATCTGATAATGTTACTGGAACAGTGTTACGTACTTGCAAATAGAAGGTTGACCTCCAGTAAAATCATCTGTAGTTGTCTGCCATTTGGTATGCTTTTTAGCTATGAAGTTAACCTCCTTACATAATTATGGTGGCTTGCTCAACTGCGAAAAAATGTCCTCACATGATTAAAGTCAATATTTATTAAATTTAATGCCTGTCATATCGAGAATAAGTAGGAAAAAAAAGAAAATAAAACCTCTAATTCTATACGTCCCTTCTGTTCTTCATCAAAAACGGCGTTGATGGCAGATATTTGTGACCATGGAATTTCCATCTTCTTTAAGAGACCCATCAAGAAACTCCCACACAAGCTTCTTCTTTCTGTAGTAGAATTTAACAACTAAATCTCCCTCGTTTTTTGATTTCCGCTGTCCAAACTACTATAATGTAGTAGCATTTATGTCGACTGTTCCCGTGTAAACTACTACAACCCTCTCATATTCCATCATTGATATTTGTGACAATAACAGCCGTCGATGTATCAGTATTAGGTGAAGCGTCTGGCCAGTATTCCCACTTGTGCCACATGACTGTGTTCTTTCATTAGTAGCTGAAAATTTGATAACTCCCGAAAAAAAGGATAACGCAAATGGTAATGTATATTTATATATCGTTGTAACGTGGTTAAAAAAAACTCAAACAATAAGTAACTGAATTACCTCGGGTCGTTTAACAATTGCTTCTATCATTTTCATATAGACCAGTTCGGGTTGCCGCTACCCGTTCGTTCGTACCTAAAATAACCCCAACCATTACTATGTCAGCATAAGCTAAGTTGCAACTGATACATTGTTCAAAAGAAAAGAATGATGTGTAATGTGATCAATGAGGTAGTAATTATGTGTATAAAAAATACAGTGTACCAGGATTGCAAGTTTAATAATGATAACGAAAACAGTTAGAAAACGGTCCAAACAACAATGTTGAGCAACCTATAAGCACCTGATTCGCTGGTTAGACCATAGTCCCTACCTACATTGGCCAAAATATTTCGTACATCCTTGCCGACCTAAACACAAAAACCACAAAACCATCAACAAACACTCAAAACATTAAACATACAGAGATTTAAAATGCTTCAAAAGTTTAAACAACGTTAAAGAATGTTTACATGTTTAAAACTTTAAAGCACATGTAAACAGTAGAGCACTAACATGGGGAAAATCATATAACCTGCAATCTCCATCACAACACGTGGACCTGTCAATACATAAATATTAAAGCATGAATACAACAGAAAAAAAAAAAAAAAAAAAAAAAAAAAAAAAAAAAAAAAAGCAGAAACAACGTTACAAACCAATGATAACTCATTTCAAGACTATTGACTACAAAAAATCTTAGTATATTATATTGAACTATAAAAAGAATCCCCATAAAAACAATGAAAAGGAACATACTACTAAAGAGATCATCTCTTTATCTATTCATCTCAATCTTACATCTAGTACTCTCTAAATAATAATCTCTCTAAGCCCTTCAAATTCATTCCTTAACCTCTCTACCAACCTAAATATATTGTAATAATCTCCACGTCTTGCCCCTTCTTGATTACCCTGTATAATCAACCAATTAAACAAACTACTTATACTAAAAAACAGTAATCAAACTAACACGAACTGAACCAAGAGCTGGAGGAAGAGCTGGACTAAACGTGAGCCTGCTAACGTTATTTTAAGGTAATGATTCCGTTTAATAGGAGGTCTGATTGTACCTTATTGAAGGTCTGGGAGATAATTCCGTTTCATACATAGAAGGTCTGATTGTACCTTATTGAAGATGCCTCCTATCAAAGAACCTCCTACTTGAAGATGCCTCCTATTAAACGGAATCATGAAACAGATAGCTGATGTTGTTCTCGTACCTTATTGAAGGTCTGATTGATGATGTAATTAGGGTTTTGATTTTATTTGAGGCGGTGTGTGGTTGTGTGTGTGGATATCTGTAGATGTGTGTGGAAGCAGGGGATATACAAAACGGGAATAGTATTAATGTATAGAGAAAATATTATTTTAAAGCTTTTGGGCATGGAAATATTATTTTAACGTGTTGGGGAAAGTGCCGTCGGCAAATGTTTTATATAGATAATATTTAGAAGCAATAAAAACTAGCCACAACCAAATATGCTATATGACACACGCACACCCACAAAATTACAGCTGGGGTTGTGTTGGGAATTATGTGAAGTATGGATTATGCTGAAGTTACTGCTGAATGGATTCTACTGAAGTGTATGGATCCTGCCGAAGACATAATTCTGCTGAAGTTATATAGTTATTAGTTTGTTTCTGCGGAGATAGTATTCCGCATATTCTATAGTTAGTTAGGATATGCATGAGCTTTATTAGGAAGTGATTGTGTATATCTTATTTAGTTTTACGTTTCTTTGTGAACAAGTTAGGGTTCCTTGTCTATAAAAGGAACACAATAGAATGAATTATGTACTAGAAGTTTACGTGATTATTATCAATATAACGATCCATAGAGGATCAAAGAGTTCTTAGTTATTCGTGTTTATACTTGTGTTTATATTCCGCTAAAGAATACAAGTAGTAGAGATTTTCTTTTAGTTTGTTTGTATTACATAAGCAATACTAACGATCTACGAGAGCTCAAGATCTATCAAGGTCTGTCAAGTTTCTATAAGTGGTATCAGAACCTCGTGAGAGTCTCTACGATACTAAGAACAGGTTTTTCTAAACACCCTTACAACCAAAACAAAAATCACCATGCCTGGATCAGACGTTGATATCGAAATCACCAACAACCAAAAATCCACACAACTGCAACAACTAAGTCTCTCGAACAGTAATGCTAAGTTTCCTTATCTTAAAAGGGAGGAATATGATCTTTGGGCGATGAAGATGCAAAACTGGATCTCCAACATTGATTGGAATCTATGGGAGATAGTAAAGAAGGGAAACAGTTTGAAGAGAACTACCAATGATGCTTATGGCAATCTTACTTTTGTTCCTCCCAAATCTGCTGAAGAAATACTGGCGGTTCAGAGAGAAACCAAAGTTAAGACGATTCTTCTTCAAGCTATTCCTGAGGATCACTTGAGTGATTTTCACTTCATGAATGATGCTAAGGACATATGGTTAGCAATCAAGGCGAAGTTCGGTGGGAATGAGGAGTCTAGGAGAATGAGAAAGTCGATGCTAAGACAACAGTTTCAAGATTTTCAAATCTCTGAAGAGGAAGGAATTCACAAGGGCTATGATAAGTTTCACAAGATTTTAAGTCAGTTAAATCAACTGCAGGCAAAGCCAGATAATGATAATTGTAATTCTAAGTTCTTGAGGTCTTTACCTCCATCCTGGCTACAAGTGAGCATTGCTTTAAAAGCTAAAGGTGGTCTGGATATGCTTACTTTTGATGAGCTGTATAACAAACTTAAAGCTCTTGAACATGATGTAAGAAGTCCTTTCCGCTCATCATCTACTGCTAGTCACACAGCATTTGTAGGAGCCTCCACCCAAAAGATGAGTTATGGTCCAAGTCCAACTTACTCTTCATCATCTTATACTACTCCTTCATCAAGCTCTCACTCTAAATCTAGTGGTATAATGGAAGATGTTCTTGGATCCTTCTTTGCTGATTATGATCCTCAGCAGGAACTGGCATATGAGGATTTAGATCAGGTTGACCCACTGGAGATGGAGGAGATGAAGTTAAAGTGGCAAGTGTCTATGCTATCTATGGAAATCAAGAGGTTTGAGCGCAAAGCTGGAAGGAGGTTTGGATTCCAAAGAAGAGATCCAGCAAGGTTTGACAAAAAGAAGGTCAAGTGTTTTACATGTCAACAGATGGGTCACTTGTCTAGAGAGTGCAAGGATAGGAAAGCTGGTGATGAGGTGAGATACTCTTCCTATCAGCAGAATCAGAGGGAAGCTGGAAACTCGAAGCCTGGATCCTCTGCTGCTCTTGTTACTATGGATGCTAATGTTGACTGGAAGCTGCATGGTTAGGAGAATGATGACAGTTCTGGTGTTGAAAATATTGGGTTGCTGGCTAGTTGTACTTCAGAGGATAGGCATGATCAGATTTCCTTGATGGGCATCTCTCAGGTACAAAACTGTTTGTTTGGTTGTAGTGAGCGTTATAATGAACTCAAAGAAGCTTATGATATTTTGAAACCTAAATACAATGAATGTTATGTGGAAGTTGAAGCTTATAAACAGGCTTTAAAAACACTAGAAAGACAAAAGGTTTGGTTTCAGAAGAATCAAATAGCTTATGATGAGAAGTTAGGTGTATTAGAAAGGGATCTCGAATGTGCTAAAAATGAGTTAAAAAGGTCTGAGAAGTTAAGAACAGATGTAGTGTCAGAAAATTTAGAGCTAAAAGAGAAACTAGGTGAGGAAATTGCTAGGCATAAAGAATGGTTATTAAATGGAAACAAGTTAGCTAGTCACATCTATGCTAGTCAAACTCCAAATACTTCTATAGGTTTAGGCTTTAAGAAGTATGTAGGGCTAGAAGCTAGGGATGACACACGCAAATCTACACCAGCAGGCCTAGCTAATTTTGTGAAAGAAGGTGACCTACATGTTGTACGTGGACCTATTAGAGGTGAGCACATGCCCATTGACCTTTCCATTACTGTTGACTTTGATGGATCACACCATCTATATGGCAAAAAGTCAAATGACTTGCCAGACCCTGATACTTCTTCTAATGACTTTGTCTCTTGTGTTAACAGTGACAAGTCCTCCGAGCAAGGGTCTTCAGAGTGTGATTCAAATGACAAGTCTGACCTTCCCAAGTCTTTACCCCTGCCAACACCCAAGACTACCAATAAGCATGTCAGAGTTGCTGCCAAGGAATCCACTTCCAAGGCAGTTGCCTCTGAAGACTTACTTTTTAATTCTTTGCATAATAATTCTGTTAAAAACAATTCTTTTCATGGTTTTGGTTTGAATACTTCTGCTTGTAATAGAACATCTTTTGGTTTGAATAAATCTTCTAAACAGAAGAAATGTTTTGTGTGTGGAAGTAAATTTCATTTAATTAAGGATTTTGATTATCATGAGCAAAGAATGGGTAGGTGTGATGATTCTAGGAAATCTAGACCAATGTGGAATAATGTTAATAGTATACCACCTTATGTTCCACAAGCAACTTATACCAATTCTCCTTATTATTGGAGAAGTTCAGTTGCTAGACCATTTGTTCAACCCACAAGTTCATATTTTAATAATGGTTATTGGCCTGGATATGTTGACTCAATGAATGTTGGGAAAGGGTATTGGGATACTGCTGTCAAGTCCTCAGCAGGTTGTTCTTGGAAAACAAAGGGACCCAAATTTCAATGGAAACCCAAGAACAATAGTGGATCTTATACATCTGCATGGCATCACACATATGATCCACAAGGCAGGTTCAAGTCAGCAATGACTTGAGCCTCAATAGTGTACTAATATTTTGTATATTTTTTGTTGTTGTTGTAGGATCATCCTCTTAAGCATAAAGATGTTGGCATAGTTGATAGTGGTTGCTCAAGAAGTATGTCAGGAAACAGAGATATGATGCACAACTTTGTACCCATTGAAGGAGGAGGCAATGTGACATTTGGAGGAAGTGATGGAAGAATTACAGGGAAAGGGACCATCAAAACACCTCAACTGGAGTTTGAGAATGTATACTATGTCAAGGAACTCCAACACTTCAATTTGTTCTCAGTCTCACAAATTTGTGACACCAAGAACAAAGTACTCTTCTCAGAGGATGAATGTCTTGTACTATCTAAAGACTTCAAACTCCCAGAAGAAACATCAATTCTGCTGAGAGTTCCTCGAAATCACAATCTTTATACATTCAACTTAACTGATGTCAAACCAGAAGGTGACTTAACTTGTTTGGTGGCTAAAGCATCTCTGGATGAGTCTACCAAATGGCATAGAAGGATGGCTCATGTGAACTTCAAGACCATAAACAAACTCTCTAAACTGAGTCTTGTTGAAGGTCTTCCTTCCAAAGTTTTCACCAATGATCATAATTATGTTTCCTGCAACAAAGGAAAGCAACACAGAGCCTCATACAAAGTTGTTACTGCTGTGAGCATTATTTCTGAACCTCTTCAGCTGCTTCATATGGATCTTTTTGGTCCAACTCAAGTGAGAAGCATTGATCAAAAGTATTTTTGTCTGGTTATCACTGATGGCTATAGCAGATTTTGTTGGGTATTCTTTCTAAGGACCAAAGATGAAACATCTCCAGTGTTGAAAGAGTTCATTACCTTTATTGAAAATCAGTTGAACAAAAAGGTTAAAGGAATTCGGTGTGATAGTGGGACAGAGTTCAAGAATGATGTACTTATAGAACTCTGTAGGTCAAAAGGGATAAAAATGGACTATAGCACTCCAAGAACCCCACAACAAAATGGGGTTGCTGAAAGGAAGAATAGGACCTTAATAGAGGCTGCAAGATCAATGCTGGCAGACTCTAAGCTACCCACCATGTTTTGGACTGAAGCTGTTGGTACAGCTTGTTATGTACTAAATAGGGTGTCCATTACTAGACCTCACTTCAAAACACCATATGAACTTCTCTATGGGAAAGTTCCTGCTATTCATTACCTTAAACCTTTTGGATGTCAAGTGACAATTCTGAATACAAGTGATCCACTAGGCAAATTTGATGAAAAAGCTGATGATGGTTATATTGTGGGATATTCTGCTCATAGTAAGGCTTACAGGGTTTACAATTTATCTGCTAAGAAGATTGAGGAGACTTTGAACCTGAGGTTTCTAGAAGACAAGCCAAATGTTCAAGGACAGGGTCATGTTTGGTCTTTTGATCTTGATTACTTAACTGATTATTTGGGTTACTCTAGACATATGGCTAACCAACATGCAGGTACTCAAGAGTCTCCAACTAATAGTGCAGGTACTATGGATACTGATTCTGACAGTGAGTTTGAAGATGATGAACAACCCATAGTCGTGCCTTCTTTCTCCCCTAACAATTTTGCAGGTGACACTTCTAAAGATTCTTCGGATGAGAGTGAAGATGAATCACACTATGCTGAGGACCTTGCTATACTGAAGAAACAAGAGTATGCAGCTAATCTAGATGCTGAGAGGAATGCTGAGGAGAGTGCAAGTGAAGCAATCAGTGGAAACAACAATTCTGCTGAAAGTGACCCTGTTTCTCCTAACATCACCAAATCTGCTGAAAGACATGCTGTTTCTACTCCTATTTCCACTAGAGTGTCTACAGATTTTGGAGAGCCTTATACACGTTTTCCAAAACCTTCAGATCTTGGTCATCATCAACCCAAGGCTGGCATCTTCACCTCACCTTTCTATGACACTGATTTTGAACCTACTGTGACTAATCTTGATACCTCCATTGATGTCAACACCACTGCTACTAAAAGGATTCACAATACTCATCCACAGTCTAATATTATTGGTGATCCTAATGCACCGGTTAGAACTAGGGGATCTGTGACAAGTTCTAAATATGGTCAAGTGGCTTTTATCTCCTATGTCTCAAATCAGAAAAGGGACAATCACACAGACTATGAACATTGTCTGTTTGCTTATTTTCTCTCACAAGTGGAACCAACCAGTGTTACTCAGGCTCTTGATGACTCAAGTTGGCTTGAGGCAATGCAAGAAGAGATGCAACAATTTCAAAATCAGCAGGTTTGGATCTTGGTACCACTACCTAATGGCAAGTATGCAATTGGGACTAAATGGATTCTGAAGAATAAGAGAGATGCAAGGGGTGTTGTCATTAAAAACAAAGCAAGATTGGTAGCTCAAGGGTATAGACAAGAGGAGGGAATTGACTATGATGAGGTGTTTGCACCTGTGGCTAGAGTTGAAGCCATACGGATATTCTTGGCTTATGCATCTTACATGGGATTTATGGTGTATCAGATGGATGTTAAAGTGCTTTTCTCTATGGTGAAATAGAAGAGGAGGTTTATGTCACTCAACCTAAAGGATTTGAAGACCCAGATCATCCTAATCATGTTTACAAGGTAGTCAAAGCTCTCTATGGACTACATCAGGCACCCAGAGCTTGGTATGCTAGGCTTTCATCATTTCTGCTGAAGCATGGTTATCGAAGAGGTGCAATTGATAAGACACTTTTCCTTAAGAAGAATTCCACAGATATTATTCTTGTACAAGTGTATGTGGATGACATTATTTTTGGATCCACAAAGGAAGCTTGGTGCATGGAGTTTGAGGAGCTTATGAAGGGAGAGTTTCAGATGAGTGCTATGGGGGAGTTGACTTTCTTTTTGGGTCTCCAAGTTCAGCAGAAACCTGATGGTATCTTTATCAGTCAGGACAAATATGTGAGGGACATATTAAATAAATTTGGTATGGAGAGTGTCAAGACTGCCACTACACCTTATGAAGCTCCTAAGACAAAGACCAATAATGAAGTAGATCCACCAGTGAATGTTCATTTATACAGATCTATGATTGGTTCTTTGATGTATCTAACAGCTTCAAGGCCTGATATTACTTTTGCTGTGAGTGTTTGTTCTCGACATCAAGTTACTCCACTTACTTCCCATCTCAATGCTGTTAAGAAGATCTTTAAGTACCTCAAAGGCCAACCTCATCTAGGCCTTTGGTACCCAAAAGAGTCTCCATTTAAACTGGAAGCAAATAGTGATAGTGACTATGCTGGTGCTAATCTGGATAGGAGGTCCACCACTGGAGGTTGTCAATTCCTTGGAAAGAGATTGATTTCTTGGCAATGCAAGAAACAAACTATTGTGGCTACTTCATCTACTGAAGCAGAGTACGTTGCTGCTGCAAATTGCTGTGGACATGTTCTTTGGATACAAAATCAATTGTTGGATTATGGGTATAACTTCATGAACACAACAATTTTTATTGATAATCAAAGCACCATATGCATTGTTAAAAATCCAGTTTTTCACAGTCGAACAAAACATATTGAAATCAGGCACCACTTTATAAGAGATGCATATGACAAACATTTGATAAAAGTGGTTAAAATTCACACTGATAATAATGTGGCAGATTTGTTAACAAAGGCTTTTGATGGACCAAGGTTTTAACACCTTGTGGTCTATATTGGTATGCTTAACCCTTAACTGCAAAGTTTAAGGGGAGGCATAGGCCTCAGGGGAGGCATATGCCTCAAGGGAGGATTTGTGTACACTTTGCATATTTAGTATGTATATTTGTAGATTTTTGTGTATTCTTTTGATTTCTTTGGTTTTCTAACACTAACCAGCTAATGTAATGATAGTTTTGTTTGTCTTTGTTTGGTTTGTGTGTTTCCCTGTTTGTTTTGTTTTACAGATTGTTGCTTATCTAAGTTGAAGTTCATCATGATTGGTCTAATGGAAAATGGTCAAGTAAGCTTGAAAGCTTGTTTCTTCTGAAATCAGAGTACTGAAGTGAACAAGTTGTTTCCACGGAAGAAGAAGTACTGAAGTTCATTGTTCATTCATTAGAGAAACAGTTTACAGCTTACAGCTTACAAAGTACAATCAACTTCAAATGCAACTACAAGAACAATTCTATACATGATCTACTAAACCTATTCTAGCTTATATCATCTATTCCAACAGCTGTTGGATATGCATGATCGCTCATATCTTCCATTTCAGCTGCTGGATATGCGTTTGTGATGTCTTGCATAACCACTCATTCCTTCTATCTCGATGGCTGGATATGCATGACCAGTACGATGAAGATGCTAAGGATCAAAATGGGAAGGATGGATTGATGCAAACGATGATGATGAAGATGAATACACATGTCCTTTGTGCTTCATCTACTTGGTTTCACCAAAAAGCAATCCATTCACCTTCCTGTAGCCCTTCTCTTATACGATATGTGATGATGCACCAAACCATGGCGCAGGAAGAGCAAGCACTACATCTCTTTCAGCACGAGGCCTTTGTTGAGGTTGAGATGCTGAAGGTTGGGAGTAAGATCTTTTCTTCATAGTGGACCCATCAGAGTCATCAGTAGATTCACTTGGATTCACTACACTATCATCATCTGAAGAACTGAGAAATGGGGATTTCAATGGTCGTGGGTCATATGGATATGGAAAGAACTGTAGGAAATCACTAGATGATGATGATGATGGAGAAGAGGTTGGATCAACAACCTCTGGTTTATTATTCATGGTTTATTGTGATTGATTGTGGTTCATTGATGAAATTAGGGTTGTGATGATATTTGGGGGAAATTGATGAGAGATAAGTATGCATTGGGTATGGTTTTATAGACGGTTTCAAGACTTAATGAGATTAAATGCGAGTTGGGTGAAACAGTAAAAAGATATTTACTGAAACTTCTTGAATACGTGAATTGCTTCTGCTGATTGTATCACTTCAGCAGATTGACCATTGTTTCTGCTGAAGTTGGAATTTCAATTTGGTAAAAGGTTGCATTACACGTCAGCGTTGGTCAACAACTTAATATCTTTGACCACAATTTGGGAAACTTCTACTTATACCCTATCCGCATATCTTCGTCTAAAATAACTGAATCCCTCTTTATTCGATTTAAACACACCATCAGTTGATTGAATCGTAATCCATTATCTAAAGTTCTTATGGCGCTTCAATTCAAACACGATCATAATAAAGTAGCTTTTCTAGGAACGGCTAAGGGTGATGATCTGTATAAACCAATGGTGGAGTTTTTGAAGAGGTCAAAGATTCATTATGCTTTATCACATTCTCCTAATGCTATTTATGAATCTTTGGTTACTCAATTCTGGGCATCTGCTTCAAAACATAGTGAAACAGAGATCGTGGCTATGGTTGATGATGTCGAGTATGTTGTGACAGAGGAGTTGATCAGAAGTCGACTTCGTTTAGATGATGAGAATGGGGTTTATCATTCTAATTCAGTGGCGATTCTAGATGGACTGAGAGTTATTGGATACCAAGGTGAACGAACAGACATGTGGCTCAAGAATCAGCTATGTCCGATGTGGAGGTTTTTGGTTCACACATTGCTTTAGTGCATAAGCAATAAATCAGGAGGATGGGATCAGTTCTCTACACAATTGGGATGTGGTATTGTGTGCCTTTCTCAAGGGTTAATTTATAATTTTTCCAAGTTTATTTTAGATAACATGGCTGAGAATATTCAAAGGAAAAAGCATAAGTTTTTAATGTACCCTAGGTTTTTGCAAATAATATTAGACATCAATACCCAAACCCAAGCATTTTATCCCATAGGAGCTTTAACTGCTAAACTATTTGCTTCAATGAGAACTAAATTTGAGGGGACACATTATCCTTTACTAGCAGCTATGTTGCCTCAGGGGAATGAGGTTGCTGATGAGGATAATGTTGTTAATAATCCACCTTCTACCAATGTTACTGCTGATGGTAATCCTTCAGTTGCCATTGATGAGGGCCCTTCTACAACTGCTGAAGCATCTAATGTTTCTCCTGACCGACCTCCACCTATACCTTCACCTAGACCTAGTCCTTGTCCACCATCTATTCAGGTTAGTTTTGATTCATTTGAGTCTGAACCTAATCAACTGACCACACCTAGTACACACAGGGAATCATTTAATGAAGGTTCTCCTTATGTTGAGCATGACCATGTTTCTCCTGAAAGGTCCAATGAAGTTCCCATTACCACTGAGCAATCAGATGGTGGAGCTGAGGACCCTATTACACTTACATCTGTCTATGCTCTAGTGAACAGGTATGTAGCTGAGGTGGCTGATCTCAAAAAGGAACTTGCAGAGACTAAATCTTCTCTTGGTGGTGAGATTGTGGATCTGCGAAATAAGGTTAAATGTTTGGAAGAACAACTTGGGCATCATTCTAAAAGAAAGCTAGTGGTTTCTTCTGATGAAGAGCAAGAGGATAATCCGTATGGTTCTCTTAATATTTTGGCTGATGTTGCTCAAGAGACTCTTGTTTCTCCTCCTATTGCTGCTGAATCTTCAAAGAAAAAGGAATCTATTCGATTTACTAGAAAAAGGAGAAGATAATATCTGAATAAGGAATCCACTGAAGTTTTAAAAGACTCAAATGTTGATGATGTAAATGCTGATGTTTCAATGGAGGATGTTGTTTATGTACACGGTCAAGCTTCAGTTGTACAAGATCAACCAAGTTCTATACCTTCAGCAGATAATTCTGAAGTATTTATTGCTGGAAGAAGTTTTCATTTGAATCCTAATGCTGAAGTCTTTTCAACACCTGTTGAAGAGTTGTCTCAACCTGTTGCTTCTGAAGTTTCTCCTATGGCTATTCCTCAAGCTAGTTCTGCTGAAACGTCTATTGCTACAGAGAAAGAAATATTGATTGATGCAGAGCTTGGTCCAGATTTAGTAAGTGCAGAAGAGTTGAAAGAGCAAGAGAGAATG
This sequence comes from Chrysanthemum seticuspe, assembly GCA_019973895.1. Classification (NCBI taxonomy): domain Eukaryota; kingdom Viridiplantae; phylum Streptophyta; class Magnoliopsida; order Asterales; family Asteraceae; genus Chrysanthemum; species Chrysanthemum seticuspe. Next base: position 122,454,082 of record BPTQ01000002.1, on the reverse strand, counting down.
ATAGCTGACTGTGCAGACATGAAGAAAAGTGAGGATTTGGCTAAACAGATTGAAGCTAAATCTACTTCAAATTTGTCTCTTGAGAGACAAAGAGAATTGGATGAATTACGAATTCAGATGACTGATGCACAATGGGATACTTATATACAGCAAGGTGCTTCAGATCCTACTCTTGCACAGGCTATTTTAGGTGCAGACTATAACAGTGAAACATTTGTTGCACAAATGGTAGCTTTTGGTCAAAAGAAAAAGCAAGAAGCAGCTTACAAAAGGATAGCTATTGTTACTCAAAAGAATAAGGCAAAAAGGGAAAAACCACCTACTGAAGCTCAAAAGAAAGCATACAAAAGGAAAATTGTCCTTTATCAGAGTTCTGCTATTTTTAATTCTGGTTTGAAGAAAAGTCAAGTCTGGAATTTACCTGATGATGAATTGAATAGACTATATCAAAGGATAATGAAGCAGACTGCATCATCTTCTAGAAAAAGAAGTATTGTTCATTCAGATGATCCACAGGCAAAGAGGCCTAAAACAGTTGAGATTGTAGATGATTTTGATGATGTTACACCCAGGATGGATTCTCCTGTTATTACTTCTGAAGCATCTATTGCCGCTATATCTTCAGCTGAAAGGATTCAATCTCCTGAACCTCAAACAAATTCTTCTCCTGCATCACCTAGTGTTAAGAAGGTCAGAATACTAATTGATCTAGAGGAACAAGATCTGGGTAAGAAAGCTGAAAGAGAAGCTGCTAAAGCTAAGCAGGCTAGAGTGATACTTGAGAAAATGTATCAATTGAGAGGTATTGCTCCAGTTACGTTTTCTTGTACTTCTTCCACTAAAGCTAAAGATGTTCCTGAAACATCTGCGAATGTGCCATCTATGGAAGTTTATGTACCTGGTAGGAGGATGAAAAGAATGTCTAAACGACGTCACACTACTCTAAGGCGATCTGTGAGATCAGATGGGTCATATACTTCACGGATTCATCGGTCTATCAGAGGGAGTTCTTTAGATTTAAAAGCTGTTGATTCAACTTTTATTAAAGAAGGATCTATTGCTGTTTTTCCTGAAGGATCTCATGCTGTGTTGATTAATTGGACATTGACTGACGGGGAGCTTAATACTATTTATCGTCTGGATTATACTACTGTGCAGTTCAACTTTTTAAAGGAGATACTTCATTGGGTAGATAGGGCAGATTTGAATACTCTGTATGGTATTGTCTCTAAGTATTACAATACTAATACACCACAGGGTTCTGGTTTATTATTGTTGGGTGATCTTCAAGTATTGTTTGATTCACAATCTCCAAATGGTAAAGGGTATCATATTTGGAAGAATTCACATCGATGGAAGGTTGAGACTTGGAGATTTTATCCTTTGTCGTGTGTGCATGTGGTGGAGACAAAGAGTGGGATTACTGTCTTTATGTTTGCTGATAAGACTTATCCATTGCCTATGAGGTTGATGGAAAGAATGCTTAGACAGAAGTTAGAAGTTCCTCCAGATCCAGTTGGTAATGATAAGTTGCATGCTGAACAATGTGTTGGAATCATTAAGACTCAGCTTCTGCAACATAAAGCTTCATCTTGATTCTGGTATTGTGTATAGTTTGTAATATATTTATTTTGTGTTATTTCTTTTATTAGTTAAAAAAAATTGTTTCTTTTTTGTTTTGTCTAACTTTTATTGCAGGTTTGTTGTACATTATAGATGGTAATTGACTCACCAGATGTACATTGTGTATATCAAAGAGTTAGCTAGTCCAAAGGGTACAGCTTTGGTAAAGACACATCAAATCTGTTGATAGCTGTAATTGTTTGCTCAAAATCATAGGGTTTGCAACTACCCATGCTTAATTGCTGAGAGTTGTATGGTCATCAATTCACCATGGTTTCTTCCTTTTTGGAATCCAAGAATTGACTAGCCCACTTGTATATGGCTTGTGGTAAAGGCATTGGAATACCATATTTGGTAATCAATTCACCAATTCTAAGAATTGACTAGTCCTGAGCAAACGGCTACAGGTAAAGACATATCAAATCCGTTATATAGTTGCTGGTTTGCTAATAAATCAGATGGTTATCAGTGTACCATAGTTTTCGAACTTAAACATTTGGCTACTCCAGTAGTGATGGCTATTGGTAAAGAGACATCAAATCTATTATTTTCAATGATTCACCTCTCACAGGAGTTAACACACCTGGATGTGCTGAGAATAGTATGAAACTAATTTGTTTTGATGTACATGTTGTCATTTGTTGCTGCAAAGATCTGTTGTTTCAAAGTTTTGTCATCATCGAGGTGTTCTTCTTTTGATTCTTTGCTGCTGATGTTCGTGTACAATCCTCTAGCTATGATGTGTTAAAGATCTATCAAGAAACTGGAACTTAACCAAGTCAAATTCCAGTTTAGGGGAGGATTGTTGGGAATTATGTGAAGTATGGATTATGCTGAAGTTACTGCTGAATGGATTCTACTGAAGTGTATGGATTCTGCCGAAGACATAATCCTGCTGAAGTTATATAGTTATTAGTTTGTTTCTGCGGAGATAGTATTCCGCATATTCTATAGTTAGTTAGGATATGCATGAGCTTTATTAGGAAGTGATTGTGTATATCTTATTTAGTTTTACATTTCTTTGTGAACAAGTTAGGGTTCCTTGTCTATAAAAGGAACACAATAGAATGAATTATGTACTAGAAGTTTACGTGATTATTATCAATATAACGATCCATAGAGGATCAAAGAGTTCTTAGTTATTCGTTTTTATACTTGTGTTTATATTCCGCTAAAGAATACAAGTAGTAGAGATTTTTGTTTAGTTTGTTTGTGATTACATAAGCAATACTAACGATCTACGAGAGCTCAAGATCTATCAAGGTCTGTCAAGTTTCTACAGGTTGTCGTTCATACATTATCAAAATAGGATTCACACATCTTTTATATATTTTTTATTTTTCATTTTATTTTTATTATAAAACTGAGAAATAAAAAAGATGGTGTTAGGATTTAGAAAATCCAGTCGTTAAAGTGTCGGTCACCTCAAGTATATGTAATCGTTAGAAAGCTCGTAGTCGTAGTCATTAATGTTAGTTAGTATGTAGTTAAGTAACACCGTGGAGAACGGACGGGTCTTTACCCATTGTATGCCTGATCTACAGCCTGTAGGAGGCGAGTCTTGTAAGAAACTATAAATACCCTCTACGTCCTAAGGTAGAGGGTTGGAGCTTCAATACCATTTTTCTTTTGTTTCACATAGTTCTCAACTCTCTTCCCTTTCTCTCTCTAGAACTTTCTCTCTCTAAACCTTGTATACGCCCCTTATGATTATGGTGTGATGTGTTTGTGAAATCCTATAAGTTACAATTGGTATCAAGAGCCATGGTTTGATCACTCATCTTTCATGCTCTTTGTTTTGGTGGATTTCATAAGGTTTTTAGGGTTATAAGTTTTTAGAAGAGTTTGAATCATTTGGTTAATTTCTAGTGTTAAAGTTTGTATTTTGAGTGTACTTTTGTGTTTAGGATCATCATATGTGTTTAGGTTTTGAATTGGAAGGCTTAAATCATCGTGGTTGGGTTGTTTTTTATTGATAAAGTGGTTGTTTTTGAATATTGTACGAAGCGAGTTGAGCCACGATATTGCGTTTCTAGGAAGCGAGTTGCTTTGTTATTGGAAGCGAGTTGGTTTATGCGACTTGGCTAGTAAGCGAGTTGATTATTTAAGCGACTTGGGATTTAAAGCGACTCGGATATTAACCGAGTTGATTCTTTAAGCGACTTGGGTTTTAAAGCGACTTGGCTATTAAGTGAGTTGATTTTTTAAGCGACTTGGGGTTTAAAGCGACTTGTCTATTAAGCGAGTTGTATCTTTATGCGACTTGGGTTTTAAGCGACTTGTCTATTAAGCGAGTTGGTTTATGCGACTTGGCTGTTAAGCGAGTTGTCAATTTATGCGACTTGTCGACTAAGCGAGTTGATCCTTAAGCGAGTTGGTTAGGGTGCGACTTGTCAAGTTTACTACTTGTCTATTGAGACTTGTCACTTCTTCGTGCTACGTTTTACGGTTGTTCTTTTGATTTAGTAAAATCCCGTGAAAGAATCAATTTTCCGGTTTATACAAAGAATAGTAAAATCCCGTAGAATCTGGATTCATGTCTAACATCGTACCTACTATCGTTTCTACTGTAGCTGAGGACGTTCAAGCAGCTGGATCAGATACTCGTCCACCTATGCTTGACAGAACTGATTATGACTCATGGGCTCAACGAATTAGGTTGTACTGTTTGGGAAAGGAAAATGGGGTTAACATTCTCAAATCAATTGATGAAGGACCTTATCAGATTGAGACTACAAGAGAAATACTTGAAACTGCTGCGGATTGTACAGTGATCTTAGGATTGGATAGACCAAAGACGTATGATGAGCTCAGTGATAAGGAGAAAAAAAGATACGATGCTGATATCAGGGCGTCAAACATTGTACTTCAGGGTCTACCAAAGGATATCTACAAACTAATCAATCACAACACTGAAGCCAAAGCAGTTTGGGACAATGTCAAGATGCTTCTCTCTGGTTCTGAATTAACTAAAGAAGACAGAGAATCACAACTGTATGATGACTTTAAGCACTTTAAGATGATACCAGGGGAAAGTGTCACTGAATATTACGTGAGGTTCCACAAGCTTGTGAATGACATGAGGAATATTAAAATGACTATGCCAAATATTGAACTAAACTCAAAGTTTGTGAACAACATGAATCCCGAATGGCACAACTTTGTCACTTCAGTCAAGTTAACTAAGGGTTTGAGGAACACTAACTATGAGCAATTGTATGCATTCCTGCTTCAGAATGAGAGACATGCTATGTTTGAACGAATGATTCTTGAACAGTTCAAAGCTAAACAGGGAGAAGCAAGTTCGTCAAATGATTCAACAGCCTTTTACACCAATGTAGGAATTACCACCAAAGCTTCTCAAGTCATACCCACGGGTAATGGTAATTACAAGCTCATTCCTGATCCAGCATATAAGCCTCCAGACTCAAACACACTCATGGAAAACTTCATCAATCAACTGTCTCTCATGGTTAGTCAAAATATGAATTCCACTCCACACACCAACAATAACCTCAGAACAGCATCCAATCCACAAAATCAAGCTACTGTCAGAGATGTTAGGGTAGTGGTGCAGAATGTGCAAGGAAGACGGTATGAACAAGGGATGCTTGGAGCAGGTTATGGTAATACTAGAGTAGGTGGAGATTATGTGACTAATCAGAACCGTGGAAGGAATGCAAATCAAGGACAAGGAAAGCCAATCAAGTGCTTCAACTGTGGTGGTGAAGGACACATTGCAAGGAACTGCACATCTCCAAAACGCCCTCAAAATGTAGAATATTTCAGGGACAAGATGATGTTGGTGCAAGCTCAGGACAGTGGAGCTGTTTTGGATGAAGAAGAGTTGTTGTTTCTTGCTGAGGGAAATGCCAAAACCTATGATGCTGATGTGGATGAGTAGCCAATTCAGGAAATAGGTCACAATCATCAAAATGCCTTTCAAGTTGCTGACTGTGATGCATTTGACTCTGATGTCGATGATGAACCTACTGCCCAGAAAATCTTCATGGCTAGCATTTCACCAATGGTCTCTCCAAAGGTCTCATCACCATAGCAGGCTGGTCCATCCAAAGATTCAATCATCTCAGAGGTATTAAAACTATACGATGAAGTTGATGAGCAAGAGATGCATAACAAAGTACAATCACATGAAACTAATGAATCGGATATTGATTATGTGGGTAATAGTAATGTTGTTTCATATGATCAATATGTGATACAAAGTGAAAGTGAGATTGTACCAAGTGATGCATCTTCAGCAGTCAATGATGACTATGTTTTTGATGAATACACTCCATGTGCCCCTGATGATTCTGTTATCTCTGAACTGAATGCCTATAAAGAACAAGTTGCCATTTATGAACAACGTGCTAAGTTTGAGTTAACTACCCGTTAGTAGGAAATGGATGACCAAATGCGTACAATTATTCGAAAAAGTAATTTTAGAGAAGAAGTGTTAAAACAAGAGTTAAACTCCTTACAAGAAAAGCTTTCTAAAACTGTTAAGCAAAAGCAAGAACTCCAAGATAATGTTAAAGTGCTTAAACAAGAATTTAATGCTAAGGAATCAAAACTTTTGAATGACTTTTCCAATCTAAAAACTTTGAAAAACAAGCTTGAAAATAAGTTGTACGTACAAGGGAATACCATTCAGACTGCTCACATGATCACTAAGCATAGAGTTTTCAGCGATAAGCATAGCATTCCCCTCGTAAAGGAACCCAATCATGAATATGGTAAAGTGGCTAGAGAAGCTCAGAAGGTAATATATGATGGTAATGAAATCCTTAAGCCTAGGCAGAAACCTAGTTGCGCTGAGTGCACTGAGGAAGATATGCAATTAGAAGAAGTCACTAGGGACAAAATGGATAAGAAGCTAAAAGATCCAGAGTGTAAAAAGCAAAACATAACGTTCAAAACCCATGATTACACTAAAGAAAATTGGATTTCCCTGAACATGTTTAAGCCTCAAACTCTATTAACCCCAGAACACGTTTTTTGGAAAAAGGACATAGATATGCAAAAAGCTAATGCACTTGTTAAAGCAAACACTGGAAAATGCCTCCAGCGATTGTGTATCCTCCAAATACACCAATGCATTTAGTTCCTAGATCTATTCCCACTAAGAGCAAGACCTTAATCAGCATGTATGTTGTTTATCAACTATTCGTTGATTTTGAGAAGACATGTAAGAAAAGAATCACACCTACTGGGATAACTGAAGGGGATATGGGTTTTGAGCAAACTAAAGAATGTTATTTAACTGAGTTCATACCTTTCATCAAATAATTAAAGGTCAATTTGAGAGTCTTCAAAAAGGGATAGACTCAGATATTAAAGAAATGGAAAAGGAATTTGATGCAATGATAGTTGAGGTCAATGATTTTGAACGGGAACTCAAATATAATAAAATTGAAAGGAAGAATCTGCATATCTTAAATGAGAACTTAGTATTAAGTTGTGTGGCTCAATATGTGTTTTATACTCTTACTAAGCATTCTATTACTGCTTCTCAATTTCATGAATTATCTGTTGCTTTGAAAGTTTCCCATGATCGTGTTATTGAGTTTGAAAACAAAAACTCAAAACTAAATGAGAAAATTGATCAGGATGATCACGATAATTTGGTAAAACATCTTTCTAAGCTAGAAGTTGAACATTTTGATTTGCAACTAAAATATCAACATCTCAAAGAAAATGTAAAAACCTCAAACATCAAGACATCCTCAAATGTTCCAGAGTTTGATGCAGTTTTTGAAATAAACAAACGTGACGAACAGATTCAAGCTCACTGTAACACGATCAGAAAGTTGAAAGCCCAAATTTCACAATTAAAGGGTGAAAAGAACAATGTGACTGGCTCCCAAATGCCTCCTCCTTTAGATTCTCAAGTCTCTCAAAACTTTCATCTTCAAAACATCATTAACGTATTACAACAAGAAAATGAGAGTTTTCTAGAAGAAAATGAAAAAGTCAAACGACACTTCAAAGAGTTATACGACTCAATGAAAGTCACTCGTGACAAAAAAAATGAAAAAATAACTTCGTTACAAAAGGAAATTGAGAATCTGAAGAGTCAGGTAAATGGGAAAATGCCACTTGTTTTTAATGAGAATGTTGCATCAAAGTCATCTGCTGACTCTAAATATACTGTGACTGTTAAATACATTCCTCCTCATCTTCGAAATAACGAACTTGTGTTTCATAACTATTTCTTTCACCTTAAGGATAGTCTAGAATGTCTCCGTGAGATTGTAGAAGAGGATTACATAAATAAGCCACTTGATAGAGAAATTAGGTTTGCTTGCATTCAGGCCAAACGATCTCAGGAGCTGTCAGAATGCTTAAGAGCAACATGTCCTAAATCCTTATGTGAGAAAGATAAAGCTGTGATACCTTGTTCTATGCCTAGTACTAAGTATGCAACCCATTCTATCCCAGTATCAAGAAAGTGAATTTCAATGTGCCTTCAAGTAGCTCAGATCCAAGCACCTCTATGCCCAGTACTAAGAAAGTGAATTTTAATGTGCCTTCAAGTAGCTCAGATCCCAGCACTTCTAAACCTGAATTGCAAAAAGTAGCAAAACCAACTAATGTTCCCATTCCCTCTACAGGAGTAGAAAGTGACAGCAAAGCGAGCAGGTCAAAGCCTCAAGGCAACACAAAGAATGATAGGACCTTGCAAGCTAGGAATGTTCAGTGGAAGAGAGTAGAAGATCACCTAAGGAAGAACTTGAATAAAACGAATCGTGTTGATTCTAGTGTTAGCTCTAAGCGTGCTGTAATTAATGCGAATTCTGCTACTTTTGGCAAAACATGTAATGATGATTGCTTGGTTTCTGTTACTAATCATGTATGTGGTGTGAATGATTTGATTAATGCTGTTAAATACCCAGTTAAAATTGTTAATGCCAAAAATCAAGCTAAGAAGGCTAGAAAGCAAAGGCGAAAAAAGGTTAGAAAACATTGAAAACCCACAAGAAGAAAATTTAGTAATATAGGTTATCAATGGATACCTACTGGCTGCAAATCTAATCTTAATGAGTTGTGCCCTAAATTTTCTAAGTCAATGCCCATTATGAAATGGATGCCCACTGGTAGAACTATACCTTTAAGAAGTGAACATGCTATGAATAGATCTACTGTTTCTACTAGCCCAGCATCTACCACTAATGATTTTATTAACTCTGTTTCTGATGTGGTTTTTCCAATCTATTTGTCTAACCAAGTGGAACCCATTATTGCATGGGGTTCCCAATTATCCAGTTATCCATTCTTGTCTGTGTTCAATTGCAGATCGTTCAAATCGTTCTGTGGTACCTAGACTCAGGCTGTTCCACGCATATGACTGGAGATCGCTCACAGCTCATGAACTTCGTGACTAAATTCATCGGGACTGTTAGATTCGGGAACGACCATTTTGGTGCAATTATAGGTTATGGAGACTATGTTGTTGGTGATAGTGTAATCTGTTGGGAATAATCCGTTACCACGGATAGTTGTGGTTTACACTGCTTGGATTAACACTAGCAGTGGAAACGTATTCCCACTGCCAGTACATTGTTACCACTGCTGTCTGTTTAAGTTTAGTTAAACGCGTCTAGATAAGTACAGAATAGATCTTGTGTATATTCTATAATGTTAGCTTTATACTTATCTTGTAAAGGACTCCTTGTTGTATAAAAGGAGGTCCTAGGTCATTCTTTTAGGTACTAGTTAATTTACCTATGTATTACTCACAAAAGCTTCAAGGTGTAACCCTAGTGATAAGCTAAGATCACTCGTATTATTCATCAATAATATTGGAGCTTAAGTTTTGTGTTTAATCTGTGTTCACATACATTACATCATATAATCCATCTTTTAAGTATTACTAAGTAAATTCCGCGTGCTTAATAATATCATACAAAATATCATTGACACAAGGAGTGTGTCCAGATCCATCAAGTGGTATCAGAGCTGAAGGTTCTGATATTTTGTTTTTAGAAGATCCAAGGAATAAGCTTAACTCACTCACTCAATTCAATGGAGATGGAAAACAACTAGTCCAATGCTTCTACACCAAGGCTACCTAAGCTCAAACTTAATGAGTTTGAGATGTGGAGGATTGATGAGTGTGTAAATACTCATCATTTTTGTACAAAATAAACTGCAAAATCATCTGAAAACACTCAGAAACACATCAAAATGATCAAAATATCACAAATCAGTGTTTTATGTGTTTTAAATACAAAAATATCAAAATCAGATGAAAAACATTTCAAATTTGCAAAAACTGCAGTTTTAGTCCCCCAAGTTTCAAAAGTTGTCAAAAATAGTCCCTGAGCACATAATTTCAAAAGTAAAGTCACCAAAGGTCCTTTTTAAATCATAACTTGTCAAATTTAGTCCTTTGGTGAAAAATGTGAAAAGTTTGAGAAATTTACAAATTGGTCCTTCAACTTTCAAAATTGGCAAAATTGGTCCCTGGAAAATGTGAAAGTGGCAACTTTGGTCCTTGAACTATTGTTACTTGTCAATTTCAGCCCTTGCATCAACTTTGCAGATTTGGCAGCTCTAGTCCCTACAGTTTCAGAAATGACAACTTAAGCCCTTGAGTATTAAACCCTTCATACACCTTTGGCCCTTGTCAATTCAAATTTTGACCCTGCCAATACCTTTGTGACCCTGTCATTACAACATTTTGGACCCCCTCTTTTTATATTACCAGTCAAACTGGGTTTGACTCACCCATTCCCTCTCTCCTTCACGAGATACACCTTCACCATCATTTCCCCCCCCCCCCCCCACTGCAACCTTCTGATAACACTCCACCTCCACTCAACTATCATCACTACACCCCCCCTCCAAACAGAAGAAGCCAAGGGTGCATTTAATACACCCCCAATCACACTCAATCTCACAAACGGTTAAAAAATGGTTTTGGCGCCAAAATGTGCTAAACGGCCAAGATCATTTTGAGTGATCCAATGGTTGTTTTTATTGCTGGGATATGTCCAAATAAGTGAGAGAAGGAGACTTGGGTGTATAAAAGGCCAAGAAATGCAAGAAGAAGTAGTTAGCTAGTTTTTCATTTTTTCCTTTAATGTCGATTTTTCTTTAAAATGTATTAGTTTAAATAAAATGTTGTAGTTTCAGCTCTTATGTATCACAATCAAGCTAAAAACATTTTTGCAAGTGTGCTTTTGATTATCAATTCAAGTTTTTACAAGTTTCTAGTTTCTTAGTTACTGTTGCAACCTTCAGTTACATTCTCTTAGTGACAAGCTTCTATTACCTTCTTTGAAAGCTCAGACAAGTCTAGTTAAGCTTATCATAGCTTTTGATAAGCTTGTGATTCATTCTCAAGTAATTTTGTAAAACGTTCAACAAAAGTCAACTGAGGGTCAAAAGTGAAATGGAAGCTGATATGGGAATTGCAGTGGTGTAAATGGGTTGGAAATAGCTTAGGTTAGCTTAAGTTTGGGTTTGTTTTGGCCTGCAACATAGCTGGACTTCATGTGAGTTGGTTTCTCAATTTCAAATTTCAAGTAAATTTGCATATTGTAACTGTGTATGTATCTGTGGTCATCTATTGTTGAGGTCTGTTTAATCATTTGATTTTAGGTCTAGTGAACTTAATTTAATCAATTTGGTATGCTAGTTTAGTAGATTGTGTAGGTTTAAGCTCATAACAGAAGTTTAAAGGAGTGTTTGGAATTGCTTCTAAATCAGTGGTTTAGGTCTGTTCAGTGTTAAGCTTTTGGTGTTTTATGTCTATTTAATCATTTTAGAACTCATTTGAGTCTTTCCTTTGTGCCTGCAACCTTAAAAGTCAAAATTCCTTCATAACTGTCCTAATCTGTGCACTGTTAAAGATTTTGCAACTCAAAATCTTATTTTGTGTTTGACTTAAGCTACGATCCAGACGTTCAAGATTTCTTTTTGACGAAAAGTACAATGAAACTGAAAAACTCTGTCTTTACATTTCAACTGATTTTACTAAAAACTACGATTATAAACCTGACTAATACTATACTTTTGTACTTTATTTAGTTTCAAGCTCTTATGTATCACAATCAAGCTAAAAAACATTTTTGCAAGTGTGCTTTTGATTATCAATTCAAGTTTTTACAAGTTTCTAGTTTCTTAGTTTACTGTTGCAACCTTCAGTTACATTCTCTTAGTGACAAGCTTCTATTACCTTCTTTGAAAGCTCAGACAAGTCTAGTTAAGCTTATCATAGCTTTTGATAAGCTTGTGATTCATTCTCAAGTAATTTTGTAAAACGTTCAACAAAAGTCAACTGAGGGTCAAAAGTGAAATGGAAGCTGATATGGGAATTGCAGTGGTGTAAATGGGTTGGAAATAGCTTAGGTTAGCTTAAGTTTGGGTTTGTTTTGGCCTGCAACATAGCTGGACTTCATGTGAGTTGGTTTCTCAATTTCAAATTTCAAGTAAATTTGCATATTGTAACTGTGTATGTATCTGTGGTCATCTATTGTTGAGGTCTGTTTAATCATTTGATTTTAGGTCTAGTGAACTTAATTTAATCAATTTGGTATGCTAGTTTAGTAGATTGTGTAGGTTTAAGCTCATAACAGAAGTTTAAAGGAGTGTTTGGAATTGCTTCTAAATCAGTGGTTTAGGTCTGTTCAGTGTTAAGCTTTTGGTGTTTTATGTCTATTTAATCATTTTAGAACTCATTTGAGTCTTTCCTTTGTGCCTGCAACCTTAAAAGTCAAAATTCCTTCATAACTGTCCTAATCTGTGCACTGTTAAAGATTTTGCAACTCAAAATCTTATTTTGTGTTTGGATCACCTAAATAAATATTGCAGCAGTCTTATTTCATGTTTTCATATCATAATCAGTCCAAATATTAGCATCAAAAATCATTTTAGTCAACTTTACATTTCTGTCTCAAAAAGTCAAAGTAACATGAAAAGCAGTTTTTCTTTAGAACTTGCAGACCTAGCATCGAATTCATTACAGTGATTTATAGCCTAAAAATTGGTTTAGGTATAGTCTGCTAGGTGGTCTTGAGATTGCAACATCTGGATTTAAGTTTCTAGTTTATTTAGTGGCTTAATTTTACGCTGGAAGTTGAACTGAGTAAGTGTCCTGTGCAGGCATTAAGCTGCACAGGTTCTGCATAGGAATTGCAGACCTCGCGCCAAGCTTACTATTGCTTTCCTTGGTCTCAATTTTGGTTTACAAGGTCCCAGATAGGTTAAGTTTAGGTTCCAGCTTTCGCCTTCTAGTCTAGCTTATTTGTGTGGATTATACTTAAGCTCAAAGTTGGCCCCTAAAAACTGTTTTAGGATATAAGCTCTCAACTTCAAATCTGTTGAGCTTGTTGTTTCAGAGTGTTTAGCTTGTTGAATCTTGTTCCATTTGTGTTACTTTAGCATACTTAAGCTTCTGTCTTGGATTGGTGCCTTTTGGGTTCCATTTGCTTATCCAAGTGCTTATTTTATAAGCACTTTTATCATCAGTTTCATATTCTGCCACATAACCCCATGATTTTCCATTTTTCTTAGCTTCTTAATATTATTGTAAGCATTTCCTGAATTTTTCATATTTTTCCTAGCTTGTTTGGTATTTTTCTTGATTTTAATTAGTTTTTAAGTATTTTTAAATAGCATTTAATACAAAAAATTCAGAAAAAGTTCCAAAAAATAATTTTTCATTTTTATTAAGTTAAGATAAATATAAAAAGCCAAAAAAGTATTTTTCCATATTTTTCTTAGTTAAATTTGTATTTTTAAATATTTTAATTAGTTTTAATAGTTTTTAATTCATAGAAAATAGAAAAATAATCATAAAAATACAAAAATAGTTTTGAAAATTCTAGTTTGATATTTTAGACTTTTTCATTTCATAATTTTATTTTTCTAGCTTTATTTCCTATTTTCTTGTATTTTAGGTAATTATTAAATAGTTAAAAATAGTTTTTAATTAATAATAATTAATTAATTAGTTATAAAAATAATTTTCTTTTTCTAAAAAGTTTCTCATATCATTAGGTTTGTAAAAATGTATTTTTCATATTTTTAGGACTTTTATTTCTTAGATTTCACTTTTTATTTTGTACGTTTACGTTATTTGTATTTAAACGTAAGTTTTTAGTTTTAAACGTTCATCACTTTAAATATAGTGATAGCGTTTATTTAATATTTTTAATCTTTTTAATCTCCTTTAATTTGCATTTAAGCCGTTTTAATTTGTTGGCTTTTTCCGTAGTTATAATCATAATCAATATCCCTTTTCCGTTCAAACTCCTCGATCACTGTACGTTTGATAAATCATCGCATAGCTCGCTGGGACATAACGACCCGGGGAGACTCTATACTCCTCAGATCTTCATTGCATTTGTGTCTGAACTGTTTTAAGTCTGTTACGGCTGGTCATTCACAAGTGGCCAGTTTGTGTGATTAGACTTGACGGTTTTGCGCAGATCAAATTTTTGGCGCCGCTGCCGGGGACCTGTGCTATTTGTCTTCCGTCTAGCAGATTAGTTGTTTGAATCCTCACTCATTTGTTTATATCATCCATCTCTGTATATATATATATATCCATATTTTCTTCTAAAAAGTCCAAAAACAGCCAAAAACGTATAAAACATAAAAATATTTTTCTTTTGTTTCTATATATGTATCAAAAACAAAAATACAAAAAGATTCGTCGTTTTCTTAAATAAATAACAACTTAAAAGATTACCACCGCAAACCAAGGCAGTGCACTACCTAACTGGGGGTGCGACCATAATAAGTTCCCGAACTAAAGATTTAAAACTTGCCTTTGTGTCCATTGTGATTGGTGTACCTTTTTCAAAGAAGCCATTCATCTTGGATTATTGGTTAAGTTCACTGTTGTTTTGCCTCGATTTTGTGTTAATTTGTCACTTGAATTGGTTATTAGGTTCTACTTACCGAAGAAACTTTTTCCATGTGGTTAGTGTTACCTGTGTTTCCGTTCAAAATTTAGAAATCAAGCCCTTGAATAATACCAGCGTGGGGGTCAATCCATCACGTGACGGAACCAAACGCCACCATTAGAAAATTCAACAATAAATAAATTCTTTTGCTGCTTAGAAAAACATAAAAACAAAAACTATGTATATATCTTTGTTTTCTTTTTATAAAAATACAAAATATGCAAAAACCGACAAAAACCTGAAAAATCTTCTTTTATACCTATATATATATATATGTCTCTACCTACTATATTTGTTTACTCACTCCTAAGTTTGTTGATTAGACGATCTGCCTTCTGTTTATCGTGTCCAGGGGCCGTCGCCGCGGTTT